>NW_017547103.1:4393703-4602915 GCF_001854935.1 Bemisia tabaci | reverse complement strand
GGGGGAGCCAACTTAACTCAAATTTTAGATGAGTGCCGCTTCATAATGTATTCAAGAAAAGTTGCTAAAATGTCCTTAAAATCTAAATTTGAGATGGTGACTCTTCCACCAACATCATGAGCGGCGAAACAGCATAGCTTTAGAGTTTACTATCAAATTCAAGTTTGGCTTGGAAATAGTTCTCTCGACCTGAGAGAGTGGGGATGGAGGGAAGAAGAGGGAAGCGATGAAAGAAAATTTCTATTACCTATGCATTCCACATTAAATTTTGTGCCTGATAATGTTATATAGATGACCTCCTGTAACTGTAAGTCTGGTTGCGGCACAAACTGTAAATGTTTTAAAAAAGGGCTCTGTTGTTCGGCTATGTGTCGTAATTGTAGTGGCGGAACATGTAAAAATATATTATCAGCCGTCGAAGAATTTGAAGAGGACCATCTATAGGTTTTTGCCCGAAATAGTTTTAAGTATCGTCTTGAACTTGCCAACAGCTAACTTTATGTGTCCATTTTCGTTATTTTATGTCATTATTGTTTTGTTACTGATAATTTTTACGATGATTGCTTTTATTTGCTGTTTAATTAATTTTAACCTGAAAATTAACGAATGCCATCAATAATAGACTACATTGCTTAAAAGGTGACATTTTTGTAATACCCATGTAGGCATTTTCTTTCGTATTAAATATTTATTTTTGCTCTAATTTTTCGTAGAGCTGTGTGTGCTTTCATAAGTAAAACTATTAGGTAATTAAAGATATCCATAAATTTCCACCTCAATCTAATTCTATACTCATTTATTCCTCTTATTCAGTCATGTTTACTACTAACTAAATTTCAAAATGTTTCGCTCTCAAAAAAATAAATAAAAAAAGGAAGGAAGCGAAAACGCGTCCAAGTGGAAACAGCTTCATTCAAATATAATGTAATTATTTGTAGCCAAACATATTGAAAAATTTATGGTTTTGAAAGATAAAATTTATCTGCAGTTCACAAGAATGTTGCCCTCTTAGAATTGAAGAAAAAAAAAAATTCTAGGAGTGGGCTTTTTGAGAAACATGCCGCCATGAAGCATTGAGTTGGGGCGGTTCTATGTGAGTGCTGCGTGTTATTATACGCTGCGCTGCGCCGCGCTGAGCCGCGCTCTGCCGGACTTCCACCCCCCTCTCATCCTCACCCTTTGCTCCTACCTTAACTTCCAATACACCATTTGATAGGAAATTGCGTCCTCTAAAAATTTTCATATAAGTATAAATTCCATTTTTTAATCGATAACGGAGTTATTCCGACTTATTTAAAAAAAAAATAATTCCATTTCATAAATTTTGAATTTGTTTTAAAATTTTCTTAACGATCTCTTGATAAATTTTGATGACCAATGGTTTCATTTTAACGTACGTATCAATACGAACAATTTAAAAAAAATTGAGGTGTCTAACTATAATAGGAGCCAAGTTACAGCAGTTTAATTGGAAGGGGGGATTTTTCAACTTTGAGGGGGGCTAGCAAAAATCCCTAGGGGGCTAGGAATGGGGACTTTTGTGAAAATACGCCCCACAGTGGGTATAATCAGTGGTGAAAATTTCAGCTTGTTACTAATTTGTTCCGCATAAATCCCTTCGTTTACTGGACTATTATTAATATTCAATTTTAATTTTTCTCCTTTTGAAATCATTACTTCCAATCAGCATTGATGTAATGGTAAGATGCTTTCTGTACAAGCTATTTTATAGTGGGAACTGAAAGATTTTTTATTAGCTTCGCAGCCACACTTCTTTTGAATAAAAGGGTCATATGAAGTCCTATGAAAACGCTTTATTTTTGTATTCCGGCTTTTGTAAATACCGTGGAAGTGTGTAACGTAATTTTTCCTTTTGTTCGCAGGTGGATTTGGCGGATCATCGAACAGACGCTGGGGTGGCCCCCCTAGCCGAGGAGGCAGTGGCGGTGGATACCGAGGAAACTCATCCGGTGGCTACCAAGGAAACCGAGGCGGAAGCGGTGGAGACTGGAGGAGCAACAACGGTAACAGTTCGTGGAACTCCAGCAACAACACACAAGGACAAGGGTATTATAACAACAGTGGAAATTCTGGCAGTTGGTCGAATGGTGGTTCCAACAACGCAGGACAATGGGGCGCAGCTCAACAATACTAAAATGTAAGTAGATCAAGATTTTTCATGTCCTTGCTTATGATGTATGCATTTGTCTTCAGAGGAAAAGTTGGTTCTCTCTCTGAGTTCCCCTAAAATCTTGAGGAGCCCAAATGGAGTTATCTATGACTTGAAAGCGATCTTTCAACTTAAAGTTGTCAACTCAATTTAATCCAAAGCAATTAGGAGGGTCAAACACTTGCCAGCTTTTTTTTTCAAAGTTTGTCCAGTAAGAGAGGATCACATTATGAAATGCGGATGAGAACAATCATGTCACATTCATACAATTAATAGGGTTAAAAACTTTGTATTAAAAGCAGAGGAGGTTCAAAATCTATCTAAAACCGATTCCACAAGCAGGATGGAAACTGAAATTGAAGCCAATGATGTGCTTTCTTGAACTTAAATTACCACTAGCCTAAGATATTTTTCAAAATCATAGATGTCCTTGTTTTCAGTTGTCCCCCCTTACAACGTGTGAAATGAAGGCCCTCATTTTTTGTTTAAAATTAATTTTCATGAGGTATAACCAAGGTTCTAGGATATTTAAGATTTTTTAACACCTAATTGCAAAGAAACCCTTTTTCACAAATGCCACTAATGGGACCCATTTGAAATGAATACCTTTGGCCGGCTCTGATGCGTAGCAGATAGGGGAAACAGCGATTGCTGATACGCCAAACTCAGCTTCAGCTTGTAACTTCAATTCGAATGTCTGGCTTGATTTGTTCAATATGATGGGCTTTTTCTCCCCTTGGAAATCATTTTTTGAACTTCCTGGTTTTTTCTCAAAATTTTACCTCAGAAAAAATATCCTACAACCATTTAAAAATTTCTTGCCTTAACCCCGTTAGCTCAGAAAAATTTAACGTGACTCCTGATCTAGGAACTCAAATACAGCATAAGATAGTGATGTATCAGAATTTTTTTCCTTTTTTTTTATTACCTTTGGTTTGAAAATTCTATCAAGAATTTTCTCAATTCATTTCTTTATCCAAGCCACTAATGTTTTTGTTTTTTTATTTTGTTGCAGGTGTATGATCTTATCACTATCATTCCTCTCTCGACAATTCTTATTCTCATCTTATTTGTCAACTATCGAAGCCTTTCATTCTTTTTGTACCCTCACCGCTTTGGTGACATGTTAATTAAGTCTATTTATGTTTTCAAAGATGTTTTATTGAAAGTTTAATTGACACTATCTCTTGCGTCAAAGCATTTCGGCTGTACATTGCTATCGTTGAACAACTTTCACTGGCATTAAGGTGTTTCATGTTCCTCACGAATTTTATTTCTTTTCATTTTGTACGTATTTTTTTAATAAACTTTCCCTTTGAATTTCTCCCTATAACAAAGATAAGTGGAACCAGTCAATAACTCTAGTTTTTGTTTGAGCAATTTACATTGGTGTGTGATAATTTTGGGTTTCTTCACTGTAGTCAAAATTTTTACTGTCCCCTCTAGTGTATTTCTTTTTCTTTTTCAATGAGAATAAATTCTCTAAGTTCCTTTTTGTAAATTATTTGAAGCAAATAAAATTTGCTTGCTTGCAATTATAATTTCTTTTAAACATTACAAAACTTTTAATTAGCTTTAGTTTTGTTGCTGTTATGTTTTAGTATACAGTGGAGCCTTTTTCAATGGGTTATCTTTTTCTTTCGTTTTAATCCACCAGATCATGCACGAATGATTAACTTCTCAACTATTTGACCAGTGTCAGTATTCATCATTTCACGAATCAATGTGTAATCCCTTTTGAAATAAATTTTTTCTGTACTTAAACCCTTTTTGATCTTTTGTTTTTCTACTCCCGTTTTCTTATTGAAATTGTAAAACATGACTTTGAAAAGAAAGACTTTTTTTTAAAGAAAGAATCAGAAAATCTTTTAAATGTGCCTCATTAATGTAAAAGCCATGAAGGATAAATCAATCGAAACATCAAAATGTACATATTGTTTGGAAGAAAAGAAATTAGTGAAACTGTTTTTTTCTTTAAGAAAAATCTTAAACCTATCTTGTAATTCCAGGAGCTTGTCTCACCTTTGACTTAAGACATGTGATAAAGTCAGGCAAAATGTGCCTCCAAGAGAAAACCCAAACCGTCCAGTTCAGTAACATAACCGTCATGGGATAAAAAATATTGACTTTCAGTTTTTAGTGCTATAAGGTCTCCTAATATTTTAAGAACATTGGGGTCATTATATCAAGCCGAATTTTACATCACAAGGATGTAAGCATTGGAAATAAATGGTTCACAAAGGTGACAACATTGCCAAAGTACTATGTTCCTCTTGAATTCCCAATTTATTGCCCTCTAATTCCGAAATGTTTCTAATGGGGCCATGTTGGGAATTTTTGAGGGTCCTATGTGCCAAGTGATGCAACAGTCCTCTCATTTATTTTCACTTAGAGGACTATTTTGTCAGACTTCATCACTCTAAGTTTTCCAGACAATGTAATAAAAACTTGCGTCAATCCAGAAAAACCTCTAAAAGTCGGTTTGCCACTCTTCAATACAGACAGATACTTCAAGGGTTATGATCATTTTCGTTTGCACCATTGTAAGCAAGAGAGACAGCTTTCATTTTAACAAGGAACATCAATTTGCAATTCAGCTGCTATTATCGATGCTGAAACTGTAGGAATGCGTAACTCAGTCCGCGAGGTTGCAAACCTCCAGTCATACTTGATTAATCAACGTCACTTAAAAGCTGCCCTAATTCTTCTCAGTGTAAAAAATCTGTGAAGTTTCAAGCATCAGTGTTAGTTCTCCTCTTTAAGGAAAATGAAGTGGAAGTAGAGATTTTGAAACTCCATCAACGAGGTGCAAGTTCCTGCAGTTTCACTTTTAACACGTCTTTTGAAATGTTGAGGTACTGCGCCCCAAAAGCTTCCTCTCTTTAGCTGGAATAATAATGAAAAAGGAGTTGAACGCCTGCTGTACTAAGAAGAGTTGCGCAGCTATTGGCATATCTTGTTCTTGTCACTAACTCTCTAAGTGCTTGAGATAAATGACTATACTCTGCAGCAGATATGGAATTTTTGAACTTCGAATGACAGAGCAGAGTTGCCCTTTCCTCATAGCTGACACTTTCTTTAGTGTCAGAATCATGGTGTAATTCTTTCATCTTGATATGGCACTGTCGAGATCTGCAGGTATCAAGAGTTTCTCTGAGGTCACTGATGGTTTCATAAAAATCTGGAGAAATCAAATGAAAAAATTGCATGTGCTGTGAGCGTAGAATTGGCCATTCCTTTGGGCTGAGTGAAAAGTCTCTATTTGAATCTCTGGCAAACCTCAGTAACAGGCTGATAATTTTTAAATAATTTATAAGAAAAATCGTCTGGAATATGAATCATGAGTTTTGGATAATTTTTACATAGAGATGTGGTTTTCTAGTCTCACTATGAAAACTGAATTTTATGGGTTTAGAAGTACAAGATCGGCAGCCTGTGTTGAAATTGATGTCGGCACGACAAGAATCGAAAATTAATATAGGTATTACGCAGCGCAGATAGGGCTATGTCTTGTCTTATCGTGCCAACAAAACCAGTTAAAGTTTCAACGATCCGGCTACAGAATAATTGTGGAAAAACTAAATCATGGAGATCTTGTTTATTTATCACTGAACGGATTATCATGAGGACTTATTCGTCGAACCTCCGCGAAGAAGAATGCATTTTTTGGTGCAAAAAAGCAAAGAAATCAGTGAATCTTGTCAGGCGAAACTATCAGATATTTTTTTTTCAGTCAGTTGTGACACATGTCGTTACATGCATACCTACAAATAACATGAGTTGCCCAAAGAGGAAGTTATGTGGCCCCTTATAATGCCATTTGGACCCGTCATAGACCCGTATTTTTTTTAAACTCCTGTCTCAGATAGATTTAGGTACTTTCCTGATTAATGTCCAATCAGGATGACTCTATTCTAAAGTGACTGCATAGTGTCTTTTGCAAAGACATTGGTCTTTTGCCAAGAACTGAGAGGCCAGTTTTTTTGCTTTAAAGTTATATTCCATAGGTACTATAATGACATCGCAAGAACAGATAAAAATCCCGCTTGATATCAAGCAGCATATTTTCAATTCAGAAGAATTTCAAAATTTTTCTGGAATCTGGTCATTGTCAGCGAATGATACATAAGTAGGTTTTTTTAGATGGTTCACTGAAAAAGTACATTTTTACCTTTCAAAATTCTAAATCAAAGGAAAAGTTACAAGTGTGATGTTCTTTATTTAAAAAAAAATGGATGAAATCTGAACATTTTGACATATTAGTCCATTTCCTCAACCCCCAAAACGGCTTGATGATTTTAACATGATTTTTTACTATGCTTTTAACGAGTAACAGTTTAAATAGTCAAAGTTTGGGATCAAGGGTTTGTAACGAATTTTTTTGAAAATATCTTTACAAATTAAAACCCTGAGCAACTGCGGAAACAACGTTAGGAAATAGCTAAGTAATGCTCAATAAATATTATCGTGCATGCCAATCCCGATTTTTGCTGGCACTCTCTTTTTTTCAACAGTCCACTGGTGCGACGAGAATAAATTCGTATGAATAAATGTGAATCGGGGGCTTAGCGACGGGGTTGAAGGGTGTTCGAAAAGAGTAGAAAGGTTTGGAACGTTCTAGAATTCTGGAATGTTCGGGAGTTGCCCGATAAAACCCCGACCATCCCAGCAGAGGGTGAGAACAAACAATTATTTGAAACGCAACAATTCCCGCGCGACCTCCTCTCGCCAATGAGAAACCGACTCCAGAACGTTCTCGATTTTTCATTGGTCACATTCTTCTGGATGCTCCAGAAAGATCGAGAACCCTTGAGCAGGGTATATAAACAAACATGCCGGCAGAGTGAGGTTATAGTTGATTCTCTCACGGCGATCAGTGCGGATTTGTGCGTGTCATTTTAGCGTTTCCAAGTGCTTTTGTGTGCTCTCTATCGTCTCTCTAAGTGATTTTTTATTCTCTGAAGTGTGTTTCGTGATTCTCGATTCTCCAACAGTTTCACTTCGTTGCGTTATACCGTCAGGGTAATTTCCAGTGTCAGAAATCCGTGTTCGGCCATCCAGTTCATCACCCCTTTTCACTGGTATTCCTGCAGTTCTTTTTCCTTGCTCTAAACCATCAAGGTAAGATATTCCTACATTTTCAGTGTATTAGGCGCACTGTAGGTATCTCTTCCATTTCCCTGTGGTCTGTCCTAGTCCAGAGTTGTGAAGAGATCAGTGTTTGTCAGATCAGAAATGCATAGTCTGAGTTCCGGCAGTGAACTCTCCCTATTATTCTATTTGGTATACATGGTCAAGTCATATACATGGTACTTTTTTGAGTTGCCGTTGAGGAGCTTTTCAGTATGAAACCTCAGAGAAAGCAAGTGTTCGTTTGTTCAATTGCCTCAAAGAAGCTTTTCATTTTGAAATTCCAGAGGAGGTATGCAATTTCGCTTCTGAAATTGAAATGCAGAAGTTTGTCTGTTGACTTCATTTCTGAAAGACTATGCATTTCCACTGACATTATCTTCCATCAACTGTAAATGAACATGCAGAGTTGCAAAATTCCATGGAAGTTCATTAAATGTAATTTTGTAATGAATTTTCACTGTACGGAGCGCTGTCTTTGGTGATGATCATGGAGAAATTATGATGAGTTTTCTCCCCCATTTTTGCAATCCTCTTGTTACCTGTAATAGTTAAGCCTCATGCTTCAAGACTATTATATTCTTCCCCTGGCTCAGACTGATATCAACAGCAGTTGGTCCCGATTTAAGCCAGAAAGATTCTCGGGAAGACTTATCCACACAGGTCAGTCATTGCGCATATTTTTGAGATCCACTCCCCCACCTGGCCCTAACTCGGTGGCCTTCAATGCTTCATCACAATGGGTGCTCCCATAAGAAATACATTGCAGGCACTCAATACTACGTCACTGCGCAGTAGGGTTCCAGAACTCGTCCTCGGAAATGACTGACCTGTGTAGATTGGTCTTGACTCGTGCTGAGGGGAAAATATAGCAGAAGCCTCTACTCCCGTGACATATCTAGAAGTAGGTATCCTAGTATGTACACCTCCATTGCAATGTTTCCCGATTTCTTGCTATGTTACTCTCTGAAAGGGAACTCATGACATAAAGCACTAAGATTATTTGTGAACACCTTTGATGACAGAAGTATATTCACAGAAAAATACACGACTTTATCTGCTAGTTAGTGAGAGAAATACGAAGAGGTGATAGCAAGTAGATGATTCGCACCTACCAATGCGTCCTTTCTTTATCAAGGAATTAAGTGAAGTACTTATTATACTCCAGCTTAATGAGCTTCTGTTTCCAAGATCTCCTTCAGTAAATTTAAGTTTGAGCAGTTTACGTGATGTACATTTTTAGGGTTAGATACCCAGTTATCTGCCATTTAAACCAATTGATTATCATTCCCCATTCTCTCCTCTATGATTATGTAGTTTTCCTGTCCTTTAAAGGAGAACTTGAGTTGAGCTTCTAATATTGCCATGGAAGGTGCGAATTATTGGTTGTAGGCAATGTCTTGTCTTAGATAATATTTGGTGTTGATTTTCAAAGCATATACATCTTCTTTCAGTTTACTCACATCAGTATCTCTTTGAAATAGCTGCTAACATAATTTGTTTTTATTCAACAGATGTCATTGCTTCCATTGTTGTTGAGCGAATTGGAAGACACACGCCGCCCCAGCATCTATGACCCATACTATGGACTTGGACTGGGTGATCTTCTAGCTGTTCCTGCCAGATCTGGGTACCTACGCCCATGGCGATTAGCCCCACATAATGACAGTGGCATCTCCAACATCCAAAATGACAAGAAAGAATTTAAGGTAAGAGTCCTTTAAAATCATCTTTCAAATGAGGAGCTTGGAGATCAAGTGCAGATTTTTCCCATTAAAAAGTTAATGTTCAAGGTTTCCCAATTAGACATGAAGCTCTATGCTGGAAAGAAAGTTCAAACTCGCTTTCAATGATTTTAAAATGGATCTTAGTTGTGAACTTTACACAGAGTACTGCTTAAAACTAATTTTAGTTCAAATCATTAATACATTAATTTTTCTACAAATTGCACCTACTCCACTTGTCTTCCAAGCCCCTAAACAGTCCCTCTGATCATTTTCTACTTCTATCTTCCTGTATTCCGAGACTCACTCTTTCCAGACCCAGGAAGTCTGTATCCTCATGAATTCTATTTACGTATTGAGTTGCTTGAGAGACCTCTTATACTGTAAAGTACGTTTCCCAGAAACTTGGAATTTCTCCAGTGGAATCAGCTTTGCTCAGAGAAAGTGATTTTTTTCCATCGAAGATTTAAAATAGTTACAATGGACCACTAGACAACGTACGAATTTAAGTAATCCAATACTAGTTTCTTAACCAGAATTTCATGTAGAACACGTTTCACAAAACGAAAATCACTGAAACCAACTCCTAACGAAGATATTAACGTTTTTATTTCACATTGGTTAAGAGGAATTTGAACTGCCCGCTGACAAATAACTCAAAGCTCTACGTGAGTCAAATCGAGCACAACAACGGTTTCAGCAAGCTTCTCAAACAAGCAATGTTCATTTCCCACCGTGTGTTGTTCAAACTATAAGTAATTTGCTATAGCTGGGCCAAAGCGTCAAGATTGAGGTTGCCAGATTTTTACATCGCAGAGACTGTCATGATAACGTTTAGCGCGCGATGTGAATCACGTAGAGTATTGAGTTTTCATGAGCGGGTGGTTTGAATTCACGCATCAAGAATCATTAAATATTTTACGTAAGGAGTCAATTTCGGTAATTTTTATTGTGCGCATCGTGCTCTACGTAAAATTTTGGCTGAGAAACATGTATCAGAATGCCGAATTTCATACCCTGTCTAGTGGTCCATTGTCCAAAAGCGAAACTCGTATGCAGTCTCCCTGTTTCTTAGCCTCACATACTCTATTTGAATAGCAGTTAAGGTCATTTTTCCATGGAAGAGTCAGTAGTTTTTCTGCTGAAGTGATAGGAAAGAATGCGAAAATGGTGCAGTAGGTAACTCTGATAAGGTTTCTTTTATGTGTCAACGTAAGACTAGAAATTTGTAGTGCCGCCATTGAAAAAATTTGATGTTGTTGTGTACTGAAGGAGTAAGAATTTGTTAGTTTCATGCTAACAGAAAATTTCATTTTTCTTTCGAAGCACTGTCACTTCTAAGTCATTGGATATGGTTCAGGACTTATTTAAAACGTATTGACAAAATTTCCTGTGTCTCCAATATTGCACCAAAGGTAACAAACGTTTTCTATTCTGTTCCAGGTCAACTTGGACGTTCAACAGTTCAAACCCGAAGAAATAAATGTCAAAACAGCTGGTGACTACATTACTGTGGAAGCAAAACATGAAGAGCGTAGCGATGAACATGGTTTTGTCTCTCGACAGTTCACCCGTCGTTATCTAGTCCCTCAGGATGTGAACAAGGATGCTATCACCTCCACCCTGTCTTCAGATGGAGTTCTTACTATTCATGCTCCAAAGAAAGTAAGTTAATATGTTCTTATTTTTCATTATTTAATAGATTCATAATAAGATGCGTAGGAGTTGGCCACATTTCACTGCTTGCACATGGGCTCCCTTCGATATAAGCATAAATAGTCAGATAACATGCTGTGAGTCTGTATATATTGTCTCCCAAAAGTGGAACATTTGATTCTTGCTAACCGTAGTGAAAGTTCTGGCCCAAGTTAAATTGGCGAAGTGATCAATGGCATAAATTGATTAATTGTAGGGTACCTTAATTGAAGTTATTCAATTGACTGTCCTGAAATAATGAAGATCTTACCGTATAGACAACAACTTGCATTTGTGGGCAGTTTGTACCACTGTGAAGTTCAAGGACATTTTTTTAAACATGTCATGTCATTGAAGTCATTGCTAACAGCAAAGACCAATGTACAAAAGTCAATCATTCTCAAAGACGAGTCCTGAGATGGTGCATTGATGGTGAGAAGTTAAGAAGATGGGAGTTACTTTCGTATGTCATCATTCTAAGATGTGCTGTCTGGACGATACCTCTACGAAAGAGTACTCGCAATGATTGACTTGTGTAGATTGGTCTTGCCCTTTTAGTTTAAATTTTCTGTGAAACTAATCTTTTTTTTTCTGTGTCTACAGGCAATTGCTGCAAAGGATGAACGCAACATCTCCATCACTCAGACCAACAAACCAGCACTGAAACAGGGCAAAAAGGACGGCAAGCCGGAGAAAATGGAAACCTAAATACCCTCTTCATCTGGTCTCTTCATGTTGATTCCTATTTTCCTATTGTCCTATTTTTTGTTCTCTGTAGTTTGTAAGTTTCACTCATTTCAAGTTCTGCTTCCAACCATCAAGATGATTTTGATGGGCCCTCAATGATAGTTCTAAAATTTTTATGTCAGAACTTGGATGTATTCAGTACTATTTTTACTCTCTAATGCTCCCATGAGTTATCAACACTTTGTGTTGCACACTTTTTTTTCAATGTACTTAAATTGTTTTTTTAAAAAAAAGTCCTTTATTGGAGATATCATTTAATCACTTCAACAGTATTACACCTTTTTCCTAATTTAATCATGTTCTAAAGCAATTTCTAGTAATTATCTAATTGAAAATCCTTTTTTCTCAGGGAGCTGTATTTAAAGATTCGATTTAACACTTATATCATGCGTCATTGTAAATTATTTTCTCGTGTTTAACAGTTGTAAGACTGAAAATTGTGTTTGTATTATAATAAAATTTCGTTTTTTTTACTCCAATTTTTATGTTTCAGTTTCTTCCATCCAATGCCACAGCACCTGAACAGACACTTTAATACAATACATATTGATGGCCTGAGTGCTAAACCATGTATCTGCATTGCAGTGTTTCAAAATTTCTGTTTTTGTCATATTTTTTGAAGAGAAATAAGATAATTTTATGACTCGAAATTTTTACTGAACATTCTGCTCTTAAAGAAGAAAAATCAATGAAGTTTTCAAGAAATTACGATGACTAGTCTTTCAGAGAAAAAGTTTAATGTGACAGGCAGTTCGCAGTGTTGTAAACTGTGCCAAGTGGTTTCGCAATTTGGCCATCGATATGTTTCATTACTCTCCGTTAATGTAATTCCTTGATGGGAAGTCTTAATCCTCTATTTTGAGCACTTATTTACAGAAAAAAATGCGATTTGAGGTCTAATTAGTTACCCTACTAGTTTTTACAGAGATTGTCAGTACGTTGGTCATCATGTTCTATTACCTTCTCTCGCACTCTTTAGAAGGAACTTTTATCCCTAATTATAAAAGTATTGAAATTGAAAATGCAAGCTTGTCATCCTCAGGTGAACAGAGTTGAACAGAATACACCGAGTCGCGTTTTGAAAAAAAAAAATCTGAAGTGGCTTTCAATATCAGTAGCTGCAAATGTTTTCTCGGTAAGAATCCAAAATAGAGACAGAAAATTTTCCATGTGAAAAGAACCATCACTGTTAGTCTGGAGCATTACTTCCTACTAAACTTACGCACTAGGAGTCAAACTACAAGTCTCGTCTCGGTTGAAACCTGCTGCAACATGATATGAATCTGTTCAACTCAGTTGAAGAGGGGTCAGCTGACCATTTTTCTTGTTTTGGTTGAACACGCGCCTCAGAATTTTTGAAAATATGCCCCTTGGACTTTTAGATAAATTCCCCGCATCCTCTCTTGGCGCACGGGGAACTGTAGAACTTCACTGGGGGCCAGGGGCTCCCCATAAATTTACGTGGCCCTTCTCAAGAAAAAGGTATTTACCAAGTAAGAGCGTGATACATTGTTCGCCATCTTTGCAATTGTTATATGATCTTCTCTTTAGCAAAAATAGCTCCAAATTGTTCCTGAGTTTATCAAAATTCGCCTTTAGTACCTAATCCCAGGACCCCCTCTCTAAACTTAAATTATCAAAGAAATCTTTCGAATCTTTCCCTAGAGGTGGAAGAGTTCCCTTTGGTAGGATGTCTTTTTGTGTGCCCCCCCCCCATCCCTCAATAAGGTGCCTTCTCACACAAAGCTACCAGCTCCGCCCATATTAATACATACCCAAGTTAAAAGTAGCAGTTATTGAGAGAGTTTTCCCAATGAATGGAAGCTTTGTTCGTCTACTAATGCTTTTCACTTTAGTGACGTAATTATAATCGAACGTTGACAGCGACGTTTAACTCGTTGCTACTTTTTCAGGTGGTCTTCATGTGGTAAAATTATGATGCGAATACTTACCCGTTGGCTTATAATACCCTTTCCGAGCGAGCGCATTACCTTTCGCGCTATATGCTACATTCACCGCGCACACTCTCTGCGCAGCGAGCAGGAGGCTCTTTGCGGCTTTGGAAGCGCGCGAAATTCAAATTGACGCGTTGTCGTTGTATGAGCGACCCCCCCCCCCTCCCCTCACCATCCTTCAATCTGTGGTCCATTCCACAGTCCTTCAGCCTGAAAGTCAGTAAGCACGCCAGTAAACCCGGGTAGCCCGACCAGTCCAGTCAATCTAGCATTATTTTGGGAAATAAACATGTTTAGAAGGTTACTTCCTTTAAAAATTCACTCGCATTCGTTTCTGCCACTTGTTTTCATTTAATTTTCGATAGAGTCTTCGTTCGAATATTTTTGCACTCTGTTCGAATCGTTTCATCGATTTTACCCAGACATTCTTCAAACATACTATCCCTCCCCTCTGTTTCACAGTTTCTTTAAATCGAATGCTGTAAGATCGTTTATACTATTTATCGCCAAACATATTGCAGCCGTCGGTCAATGCATATTAACGCCTACAAGACTGCAGGAATACCTCACGTATTGCGCCAAACACCGTGCGGTCGCTGGTCGGCGCGACACGCATATTAGCGCCTACAAGAGTGCAGGAATACTTCACGTATTGCGTCAACCGCAGTGCAGTCGTTGGTAAGCGTGAAACGTATTTGATAGGTATTAATGTATGGGCAGTTCACGAAAACTGTCCAATTTGACCTCCAAGAAACAAAAAATTCAACTTTAATATCTTGGATCTTTGACCTACAATCTAACATGATGGCGAACCATACCTTTGAAAGGGACGTAGCCGAATTAGCGGATGTCGTACAAATGACATTGCGCGAATCGAGGGGGCAATGAAGTTAGAATTTACAAGATATGTTCTTATTTAACTTCTCAAATTTTTTTTTGAAAGTAAGTCAAATATAAGTACAATGAGGACAAGCTAGACTTTCGGTTCACCTAACCATCAAATCCTGAAATAAAGTCGTCCCGTTGAAGCATTGAAATCTCTTTCTTAATTTTATCGAAATAGAATGGCTGCGTATATTTCAGAGACGTAAAAATAAAAAGCTATCGGTCGACTAATGCAGCGGCTGAAATTCATCGCATGACAGACGTGAGAAAAAGGGTGTTTTCCTTTATGCCATAGGTACAAAGCCCTTTCCGACACAAAAAAGAAACCCTTTTCTGCACCAGACATTTGGGTCGTTTCTTCTTATGCGACTAACAAGAAATAACCATACCTATTCAGCATGAAGAGATCATCACAGAGCTTTCGCTTTCAGATAGAGCTCAGGAGTTCAAATCATGTCAACACATGGTGAGGCATATATTGTCGTTTTGTTATTCAATCACTCATAAAGCGTCACATTAAAGTGTTTTATACATTTTTTTATTTTTTATTTTATCAATTTCGAAGCACAATAAACGCAATTGATAAATCTTTTTGCGTCTGTTAAACTTTCTGAAATGTATGGATATTAAATCACGATGATGAGCTCACGAGCTCATGATTTTGCGCGCAATTTTTACTTATCAAAAAATTTAGAGTGGAGATAATTTTAATGGTCAACCAAGTCACAGGAAGTTGATACTAATGGTTTACATTTACGGTCATGCATTTCATATCGGACTTTTACAAGGGTTTGGTAGAACCACGCAAAGGAAATGGACCACTAGACAGGGTACGAATTTTAGCATTCTAATTCATGTTTCTGAACTAAAATTTCACGTAGAACACGATTCGCGCAACGAAAGTTACTGAAACCAACTCTTAGCGAAGATATTAACGTTTTTATTTCGCATCAGTTACGAGGAATTTGAACTGGCCGCTCGCGAGAAACTCAAAGCTCTACGTGAGTCAAATCGCGCACTACAATGGTTTCAGCAAGCTTCTCAATCGAGCAATGTTCATCTCCCACCATGTGTTGTTCAAACTATAATCAATTTGCTGTAGCTGAGCCAAAGCGTCAAGACTGAGGTTGCCAGATTTTTATATCGCTGAGACGTTTATGATAACGTTTAGCGGGCGATGTAAATCACGTAGAGCATTGAGTTTTCATGAGCGGGTGGTTTCAATTCACGCATCAAGAATCATTAAATATCTTCGTAAAGAGTTAATTTCGGTAATTTTCGTTGTGCGTATCGTGTTCTACGTGAAATTTTGGTTAAGAAACATGTATCAGAATGCTGAAATTCGTACCTTGTCTAGTGGTTCATTATATTAGTACCCGCCAGTAGTGGAGCTTGTTGTTGAAGGAAAGGCAATAAGATACAACTCTGAAGTTCCGGCGGTGAAGTTGAAGGTGTAAGTCGGCAATCAGAACTCGGTTTGCGACGTCGCAGACCTCCTGTCATATACTTTATTTTTAAACGGAAAGCTAAGTACCTACTCAGCGGCAATTCTTTGAAACTCCTGTGATTTTTCTTCTCTGTGCGAAGAAAATTCTGCAAATATTTCAAGGAAGGATGTCAAATTTGTCCTCCTTTAAAAAAATAACATAGAGGCGAAAATTTTCAGACACTGCAAACGAGATTTGTGATTGCCGACTAACAGCGTCGATCGACGATGAAACAACCAGACCACGTATTTCCAGGCCCGGACTTAGGGCGTGTGCAGGGCGTGCGGCGCACACGGGCGCCAGCCTTTGGGGGGCGCCACGAAAGAAGAAGAGAGGGAAAAAAGGGGGGAAAAGGAAAAGGAAAAAAAAACCGGCGCTCCGCTTCGCTCCGCGCCGGTTTTTTGGGGGGGCTTCGCCCCCCCCAAGCCCCCCCCAGGACGCGCGCTTCGCGCGCGCTTTTTAGTTTGAGTGTCCATTCCAGTTGCTCTGTCTTCTTAAGCGACCCGCGCGTCCACCGCGGGAAAAGTGTATTTTCCGAAGGGGGGGGGATCAATCTGTAAAGGAATGAATTAAGAATTGAAACAGAAGTTGAGTTGTGAGCAGGTGAGCACGTCGTGAGCAAGAAGTTGCGTACCTTGTCGCGAGAGTGCGCGGCGAGCGGGAATCCCACTACTGCGCTGATTGACCAGAGGCGAGAGTTGCGGACGGACGATGTATGAGAAATTGCCTACGTGGAGGCGGTCCGGCAGCAACATACCCACCGGCAGTCACCAGAAAGCAATAGCACAAAATAGTAGTTGCGTACGTTGCCAGCGAACGCGCTGCGAAAGGTTGTGACGGTTAAATGGTGAGATTTTGTTCAAGAACAGATCATTTAACCTGACCCACTGTGCGACGAACAATTTGTCCAGAATCTTCCTTCCCCTGACCCACTGTGCGACGAAAAGTTTGTCCAAAAACTTCTCTCCCCTGACCCACTGTGCGACGATCAGCTTGTCTAAAAACTTTCTCCCCCGACCCACTGTGCGGCCCTGCTCCGGCCGGCTCCCCTCATGCCGCGCACCCCTCGCCTAAAACTTTCAAAGCTCGCCATTTTTAAACGGCTCGGCCGATTTAGCTCAAATTCAATACCAAACCAGTCCTAGGGGAGAACTACCACCCGTAAAAATTTCAGCTCAAAATATTCATTTTCGCTCGAGTTATCGAGTGGACAAGATTTCACCTCCCCCCACTTTCGAGCCCCACCCCTCAAAATCTATTGCCTCAAATTTCAATTTTTTTTCGCAGAATAGTAGTCCTAATGAGTCTCTACAAAATGCAAAAAAATTGGTCAAAATATCTTTCAACGTAAGAATGATATAACCACTCAAAAATCGAAAAATCTTCAAAAGGCGGAAATACATACATACATACATACATACATACATACATATATACATACATATATACATACATATATATATACACATGAATTTGAATAGCATATATTTTCGTGATCTACGACCCGTGATCGGTGCTCTTCACAATGTCTCAGGTCTGGGTCCGACATCATGGGAGAATGCAATAGTGTATTTCCTTCGGAAAATACACTAATACACTAAAAAGGAAAAGGAAACAAGGTTGGGCAGTGAAAGCAAGGAAGAAGGGGGTAATGGAAGGGAAAAGGAGGCAAGAAAAGTGAAAAGAGAGTCCGCGAGAAAGGAGGGGGGGGCATAAAAACCAGAGACAAAATATTAAGAGAATTGCCGTCTAAAGGTAAATTTTCAGGACAAAAACTCCACCTGGTCCATAGACGGTCAGGCGCCCCTTGACCCTAAATTTGCGGCTGTACAGAAATACAAAAGTAGGCATGTAGTATGGGGGCGCCATAAATCCATCGAACAGGAGCCGACATAGCATTTTAAGCCACATCCAACATTTTGGAGTTGAGAATTTTAAAAAATTGACTAAAAATTCGAGTTTTCCTTTGAAAAATACCGTGTGATACCGCGTTTCACAAGACTCGAATAAACAGAAATCGAGATAGCATTTTAGCCCACGTCCGCCATCTTGAATTTGAGAATTTCAAAAAATGGACTAAAAATTCGAGTTTCCCGTCGAAAAATACCTCCTGACACCGAATTGCAGAAAAATTCATCGAACAGGGGCCGAGATAGCATTTTAAGCCATTTCGGTTTTTCGAAGTTTGAATTTTTTGAATTTTGACAGATTTTGATTTAAAACGCGTGATCCCCAAAATCGAAGCTCAGATTCGGATTCCTCGTAAAAAATCGATGCGATTTCATGTATCATACCCTGACACCGAATTTCAGGAAAATCCATCGAACAGGAGCCGAGATGGCATTTTAAGCCACGTCAGTCATTTCAGATTTTCGAATTTGGAAAATTTGACTTAAAACGCATGATACCCAAAATCGAAGTTCAGATTCGGATTCCTCATAAAAAATTGATACAATTTCATGTATCATACCCGAGCATAGCGTGAAGGAAAGAGACGTAACGTAGACATACTGATTCGAGCATATGAATCCAACGTGGCAACATGGGTAGTGCTCAGTGGGTCAGCGGAGGAGGAAGAATAAGAATTTATCGTGAGAAATTCCTCGGGACGAAACCGAACGCTAAGCGCCGGCCGGCGCCTCACCGTTCGGTTGCATCTCGGGCGACCGGTGCGGCGCGGTGGCGTAGTTCAAAAGGGTGGTATGACAGAATCTATACGCGTCGCTAAACCTTTTTCCTTCACGCTTTTTTAACATATGATACATGAAATCTCATCAATTTTTCACGAGGAATCCGAATCTGAGCTTAGATTTTGGATATTACACGTTTTAATCTATTTAAAATCGTAAGAGAATATACAGAATTGTCCTTGAAAATTGATCCCACATTAGTGTTTTTTTACGTCATTAAACCTCTTTCCTTCACGCTATTCTAACAAATGATGCATAAAATCTTATCAGTTTTTCACGAGAAATCCGAATCTGAGGTAAATTTCGGTTTTGGCAGTCTATTTTTATTTACAGATATTTTTTTTGCCATATTGTTATTTAGTAGATGGGTAAAATGATATACCATTAATTTTATTAAATTTGGATTATTAAGATTTATTGAGAAATGCTCTAGGAGATTACTTGAGTCAGGTGATTCCAGAAAATACCTTTTATGAAGTGGGTTGCATGCCCTGGCCCTTGAGGAGGCGCTAAATTTCAATAATCAGATCTGAAGAGTATCACGAACGAAGGAGTTAAACGACATTTTTGTGATTCCGAAATTAGCGTGCAATAGGTGCAATTAGGTGCAATATCACACGAAAGCTTGTTACGCAAATGGATTTTTACTGTGATTGAAACATTCAGGTGAAAAATGAGCACTATGCAGTATTCGAGTTTTTCAAAGAATTTAACATTTGACGAGTTTAACTAAAAATTATTGGTGCTTGAAATTTTTTATGTCTCTCAACTCCCTTTCTCGTGATACACTATAGTGTGCAGGTATAAACAGCTGCAAGTAATGTTTGAAATTACAGAAATGTATGACATCGGTATCCTATAACATTGCCGTGCTAAGGAAGAACGCCGTAGACATTTGAGAGTTGCCAAATTTCCTTCGATAAAATGTTCATTTTTGAGGAAAGTCATGAATATTTTTCCTTTAAATTTTCAGGACTCTTCGGTGGATTTCGAGCAAAATAATTTGAAAAATTGGAGAAAAAATATTCACAAGTTTACCAGAAAATTCGTGTTTTATCAAAGGTGATTTGGCAACGCCTGAAGGTTTATACTGCGTTCTTCCTTATGGCCGTACATTTATACGTTATTATTTGCTCATGGCGAAAATGTGAAAGTTTTCTTACCATTATTTACCGTGCATAGATGAGCCCTTTTCCATGAAACAAAGGCTGATGGTAAAATAATAGGATTCTACCTTCGTCTCTTAGAGAAGGAAAGAATAAAGTCAAAATACCTCATGAAAATATAAAATAAAATTGAAAGTACGTACTAAAGCAAAACTAATTAAAACTCGTTTAGAGTAACAAAAAACAAAATCTAACCATAAAAGGCAATTTTTTCATGAAAGTTTTCTCTCTGAGACAAAAACGGATGGCAATAGTTTTATTAAGAAAAATTGTTTTCACACAATGATTCTCTTTGTAGTTTTTGCAGACTCTTCAAATTTTAAATCAAAATTTTCACAATATGAAATATTTTTGTCACCTTGTTGATGCTGACTAAAGCCAAGACAAAAGACAATGCGTTTTTGACATATTGTCATTCGTGGAATGGAAGAAAAAATATACACATAGAATTGAAAGACATCTTTATTCTGAACTAAATTCTTGAGGAGCAGACGAAAATAAGTAGATTGGTGAAAGTTCAATAGAAATGAGTATCATTACACACTCAAATTAAAATATAAAATTGGTTCTTCATTATTTTGATCATTGTTTATCGAGGGATGTATATGCTCTGATTTTAAGGCAATTTTATGTATTCAGTTATTCAAAGAAAAAGAGGAAAATCTTAAGAAAACTATGGTAATTGTATTCTGAAAGGTACCTACTTCCCAAGTAGCAGAGGTTGCAACAACTTGCAACAAAATCGTTTGATTCTTGCAACTAATAGATTGATGTGCAGATTGCCTACTCTCTCCCCCGAAGGAGCTATCATTGTTGGAACTAGTTGCATTTAAGTTGAAACATGTTTCAACTCCAAAGTATTGCTGTTTGCCTATCTTTAGATTTTAAACAACTTTGGTTCAGCAATTTTGCAATCTCAGCAGGTCGCAACTTTGTCTTCCGATCAGATCGCCGAAATTCGGCACTTATCGACCAAAAGTTGACCGAAAGTTAAAACTTTGTTGCAACTAATTCTAATACCAACATTGTTTCAACTTTTTGCAACTTTTACATTGAAAAATGCTACTTGGGTTATGTTTCCAGGTGATACGAATAATTCAAAGGATAAAGTAATCGAAGTAAATGCTACGGAATTCTGGCCCAATAACCCTGACAAAATCCTTGCGTTTTGGTCAACTTTTTGACCCTTATTCCCCCACCCTCCACTTTCGTGAGGCACCGGTAAGACAACCTCTCACACCCTTTATTCATGGTTATTATGTGGAGAATTTTAAATACCTGCGTCATTTTCATATGCCTGTCACACATGCAAACCCCACCATCAATACCACCATTAGACCATCAATACGTAAGAAAGTTAAGTAGGTTCTCGAACAAATTAGACATTTGGAAAATTCGGAATCGCTTTTTAAACCCACAAATGGGACATAATCCAGCATCAAATAGTAAAACATGATGAATCAGAAACTCATAATTAAATAAGAGAAAAAAAAGGAGTTTAAACTGGTTTTTAAATTTACTTGCAGCGGAGAGTTATCGCTCTATCTCAAACCCACAAGTGGGGTATGAGCCAAAGAATGAAATAGTAAAACATGATCGCTCGGAAATTATTCAGCAAGAAAATTAAGTAGGTTTTCGATTGAATTAAAAATTTGGAAAATTCGGAATCACTTTTAAACCCACAAGTGGGACATAATCAAAAGCATCAAATAGTAAAACATGATGACTCAGAAGCTCATAATTAAATAAGAGAAAAAAAAAGGAGTTTAAACTGGTTTTTAAATTTACTTGCAGCGGAGAGTTATCGCTCTATCTCAAACCCACAAGTGGGGTATGAGCCAAAGAATGAAATAGTAAAACATGATCGCTCGGAAATTATTCAGCAAGAAAATTAAGTAGGTTTTCGATTGAATTAAAAATTTGGAAAATTCGGAATCACTTTTAAACCCACAAGTGGGACATAATCAAAAGCATCAAATAGTAAAACATGATGACTCAGAAGCTCATAATTAAATAAGAGAAAAAAAAGGAGTATTGGTAAACTGGTTTTTAAATTTACATGCAGCGGAGAGTTATCGCTCTATCTCAAACCCACAAGTGGGGTATGAGCCAAAGAATGAAATAGTAAAACATGATCGCTCGGAAATTATTCAGCAAGAAAATTAAGTAGGTTTTCGATTGAATTAAAAATTTGGAAAATTCGGAATCACTTTTAAACCCACAAGTGGGACATAATCAAAAGCACCAAATAGTAAAACATGATGACTCAGAAACTCATAATTAAAAAAGAGAAAATAAACAGCGTTTAAACTGGTTTTTAAAACTAGGTACTTGCAGCGGAGAATTCTCGCTCTATCTCAAACCCACAAGTGGGGTAAGTATGAGCCAAAGAATGAAGTAGTAAAACATGATGGTTCGGTAAATATTAAGCAAGAAAATCAAGTAGGTTTCGATTAAATTAAAAATTCGGAAAATTCAGAATCACTTTTAAACCCACAAGTGGGACATAATCCAAAGCATCAAATAGTAAAACATAACGGCTCATAAATCTCACGACAAAAAAGAACTTCAGTACCTACTTAACTGTAATTTGCAACGCTTTAACTTTACGACGAATGATTAACAGAATACATAGGTAATAATTTGTAAAACTTTTATGGATATAGGTATACCCTCTTTTCGTCTTGATACTCAGCAAGTATTTTCACAAGGGAAGCCGAAACATGAAAACACTGGTGGCAAAATTTTGACTATAATGTGTGGGTTCGATGTAATCTACAATATAAGCATACCTATTCGACTGGAGTTCACTTCCGGGGAGGATACTTCCTGGACGGGTAACGATTTAACGGTATTGGTAGGACTAGGTCGTCAACTTTCAGTTACAGAAGTCTCGAGATTGAGACCCCAGTGGAGTGAAACATCTCAGAAAAATTCCTGAAAAACGCAAATGATATTGATAAGATAGGTCCTCCTAGAAGTAAAAAAATCAGTTCGGTAAGTTTTAGTTTCTAAAATAAAAATTGATCGGGTTTAAAAAATGATGAAGATGCATGGAGATTGTTGAAAGCATTGGGTTTACTGGTAGGAAATTTCGAGTAAGAAGCACCCAATGAGCTGGTTCAGTTCTTAATTTTTAATCAAGGTAGATTTACACAGGTATGGACAGAACTAAACAACTGGCCTCTGATTGGCTCTCCAGCGGCCCCTTAACGTCAGCCATTTTGGATGTTTTGATTATTTTGATTTATTATGTTCGGTTTATCGTTTGTCAAAATTTTGTGGGATTTTTTGCACAATTTTGGTTATACGATATTAATTTTAGCGTTTAAACGCACAAACGTTTGAATGTTACTTTGATTGTAATTTAATTAAAAAACGGGCCCCTTAACCTACGTCACGAGGTCATGTGACACGTACTGAGGCTCATGGGAAATTTTCAACTTTTCCATACCTGTGTAAATCTACCTTGATTTTTAATTCTTCCATCATCGTTTTGTCGAGCAATTTTAATAGTCAGCCCGCTAGGTAGGTAGGCACATGGCACAGCGGAATGAGAGAAAAAGGGAGTGAAGCACGGGAAGGATGTTCATAATTTTGCAATTGATCAAATTTTTAGGAAAATGAAGCGGATTGATTAATATGTACAGCAATACACACATTTCAGTGAAAGGTGGTGGACTAAACTTGAAGGGGTGAGAGTTAGAGCACGGCGTAATTGTATTGAAACAGTTTCAAGTTGACACATTGACAACCTATTTCTTTATGTATTATGTCGAAGCTATAGCAATCGCCGGAAATTTGTAAGCGGCAACCTTGTTAACTCGTCAAATTGCAATAATTCACATCAGAATGGTCAGGGCTCAGCGGTAAAGAACTTTAAAAGCACGATCTCGGCTTTGAGCGCCTTCAATTTCCCGTGATACACTCCGCTTGCCACGCAGTTAGTTTAGTTGCCTATTCAAACCTAACCCAACTAAGGTCACATATCACTAACTAGGGTCAACTAAGGTCGCACGTGCGAGTGTCACCATGTCTTGAAGAATAAAAGGGCGTCTGTTTCAAATTCAAGTATAACGATCAGTGCTCCTTATTTATTGTTTTAAATCTGAATTTTTGTATTTCTCTATTCACCACAAATAGATTGCTCTTTGCCGACGCTTGCCAATTCCCAGCGACATAGTTATTGAAGGGTGCATATTTTAAAACAAATATTATAGGAAATTTTGTCGAATCACAAACGAAATTCATAACAAATTTTGAAAGACAGTTTGCAAACGGTCTTCGTCAGCGAATACATAGTCCAAGGCAACTCTCCAGTTGCAAAGTAATTAAGCTCTACTGTCTCTCATTTCCTGACTCTTTCATTTCACGTCATATTATACTTCCTTTTAATTATATATCTCCACTTTTTGAAAAAAAAAATAATAAAAAATAAAAAAAAGACATAGCTACTTGAACAAATCGATGGACAAAGTGCGGCACCACGCATCTCCGTTAGCGTTCTGTAATGTTTTTTTTCGCCTGGAAAACTAGTCAAAGTAATTCCTTGAAAAGTCCCTTAATATTTCTTTTCTATGATAGCAGGATATTCCGTATGATTCTCAAATTATAAATTTGGCTTCGCAAATATGAAGGAGCCGACATTTTGAAAAATTGCAATGATGCTACTTGGTTCCGCACATTGGCAATTCATATATGTAAAGTATTTTAAAATGATGCAATAAAGTCTCGCATGCATTTAGGAGTCCTAAGAGACTACTAATTTCTGCAATATTCAAAATTATCAAAAATTATAGATTTCACGATGGGATAGTAAAAAAATTGTACAATTAATTGATTTCAATACTGCCGTGCTAAGGAAGAACGCCGTATGAACCTTCAGGCGTTGCCAAATTTCCTCTGATAAAGTACAAATTTACTGTGGAAGTTGAGAATATTTTTCTTCTAATTTCCCGGACAATATTGTTCACACTATAATCTAATACACCCAAAAATTTCAAGGAAAAATATGCATAACTTTCTTCCAAAATGAACATTTTACCGGAGGAAATTCGGCAACTCTCGAATGTTCATACGGCGTTTTTCCTTAGCACGACAGAATATATGTATGACTGATTGTGAGTTACATAATGGCATTACCTTGCTTTGATCTTAGACGTTGATTTTCTAGTCCTTATTTAAATGCGTCTCAGGCTTGAAAGCTCAAAGTTCATTTGACACACCTAAAAGACCCAAAACCCAAGTAAGGAGATCTTCGTTGTTAGCAGAGGAATATAATGACTGGCTGGGAGGTACTCTCATCGTAAAATTCCCTCCTGGTGAGAAATTGATGGCTGTAGGGCAGGCCGGATACCTGCAAGATAACCACTAAGTTAACGTACAAATCAGCTTCAGTTCTTTTCACAAGAAAGCTCTGACCATGTCAAAAAGAATACGAAACTCTAACTACAAAAACTTCGATTTTGGTTTGAGAGCGATAGCACGTCAAAGAGCACGGAAACACTTTCGAACAACAGTTGATAATAGTAATGCCTAACCATTAGCGTCAACCCTACTTATAGGTGACGCCGTATCACAATAGGTAATCTCGCCTTCGCATCAAATGAGTTTCGATTTTACTGTCTTGATTACTTACATACACAGGGCTCAAATACGCAAACCTCTACGCTGCCGTAGAGTACCTATATTGAGAGAGTATGGCCACTGGGGTTACCACCTCTGATTGGCTCAGCCATCTTAGGCTAAATGGAGCCCTTAGGACCCAAAAATGGCGGACGCCTTAAATTAATGTAATGCAAAATAACTCAAAATGTAATTTTCTTTGCTTATCGTAACGAGAAATTTACTCAAATGCACTATTGCGACAACTTTACATATTTTTAAGGCTAATCGTGTGCAAGTTTTGAGAAAAATTATCGTAGATGTAGTAAGGTTGGCAGCAAGTGCGGCTGGTGATAACCGTCAAAAGTTGGCAATGACCCCCCTCCCATCCACAAAAACCAAAACAAAGCACCGCCATTTTTGGGTCCTAAGCCTCTCCATGGGGCCCAGTGGCCATACTCTCTCAATATAGGTACTCTACGCTGCCGTGCTAAGGAAGAACGCCGTATGAACATTCGAGAGTTACCAAATTTCTTTAGATAAAACATGTATTTTTGAGGAAAGTTATTCATATTTCTCTTTGAAATTTTCCGATATTTTAGATTGAAATGCGAACAAAATTATCTGAAAAATTTGAAGAAAAACATTTGCAATTTTCCAAGAAAACTCGGTTTTTAGTGAAGTAAACTGGCAACGTCTAAAGGCTCATGCGGCGTTTTTCCTTAGCAGGGCAGTATGTTTCTGCACATCGGGTGCTTATCAAGTTCTCATCATGCAATGTGCGTTTCCTAACATATTGCGTCGTCGCACACTGTGGTATTGGACCTGAAAAGCTGGCCAAAACTATTTATCACCAGATATCGCCGAGTTTTAAAAATATTTTACAATCAGTACTTCTTCTTAAGTGATAATATGCACAATTTATCCACCTAACACATCATATGACAATTTGCGGAGAGTTTAAAGAGGATGGAAGAAGCCCTCCAAAAAGCCTTTAAAAGGACGCAAAGTATCTGACTAAGGCGGTGCATTTAGACGAGTTTCCCCTTCACCTGTGGTCCACTTTTCGAAATAAGGACTCTCTATGACCTCATTAATGGTTTTTTTATGAAACAGCGTAAGTCCTTTCAAAATTTTTGACGAAACAGCCGATCTCTCACATTGAGGAGTAAATGTACATTTCTCAAAAAAATTAATATGAATCATTCTAGATATTAGATTTTTGACTGTTTTGAATCAAAATTAGTGCTAGTATGAAAGTGCCGGGACCTCCATATGATGATTTGAGGATAACTTATGGGATGAAAATAAGTTTTATCAAAATAAGAACCATTGTGAGGACAGAAAGCACCTATGAAAAGGATTCATTTTGATGGGTTCCTTCCTAACCCATGATCTACATCTCGAAGTGAGGGCACTCTATTAACTTTGAAATTGCCTTTTTTAATATAAAACAGCGTAAGTCACTGCGAAATTCGTGACAAAACCACATATCTCACTTACCGAGGGCCAATTGTATTTTTTCTTAAAATTTAGGTTGATAATAATGGAAGATTTAGTTCTAATGATGTCCCTTTACAATCTGCTGCCTGAGGAAAAATCGTAAAATTACTTTTACGAGGCTTCAAAATGTGCCTCTCAGCGAAATTTCATGGTGCCAGAGGGCCACTTTCGAAGCCCCACCCCACGGCCGGATGGCCTCAAATTTGTCTGTCAAAGTAAAACATGGCATGAATATGTCTATACTCAAGGATAATGCATGAAGAGATCGTTAAATAACGGATTAAACTCTTTTGCAAGACTTTAAAATGACCTTCCCTTCCGCTTTCAAATTATTTTTTTCATCCCTCTTTCGGGGGCGTAGGGGCCAGAAAAACAGGTTGTGTGATTATCACCCAATTTCGTACTAAATGGGTCAGAGGTACTGGAAAAATACAATTTCAGTCGTTAGTATCGACATAATTTTTCTCATTCATGTTTGTGAAAATCGCTCAAAAGTCCATGTTTAAAGTCAAAAATTTCAATTTCCTCAGTTTTCCTCAGTCTGTCGACCCTGAATCCTGAAAAAACCCACTTCGGACTATAACATTCCGCCTGAAACCGCTTGAGAACAGTTGAGAGAAATTTTTAATCGGACTGTGAAATTCGAAAAAAACGTTTACTTTTACATCACTTTTCAACCTCCTGTGAAAATCACTAAAAAAGGAAATTTCGAAAATACTGTGGTTAGTTGTGTAGAATATACCCTTAAGAATGTGTTGCATATTGCCGAACTTCCCTCCTATGGTCGCACAGTTGAAGTAAACTGATCGACGAGTAGCGCGTCAAAACACATAAAAAAAATCGCTGAGAAATAGGTAACTTCGTGGTCTCTTCGCGGGAAATTGAGCCACTCGAAAAATGGCACATACATGGCTACTGGGGTAAAAAACAGTGTAGATTTCGAATATCACATTGGTTTTCCAAAAAAAAAAAATTTAAAATTGAGGTTTTGGCCAGGTTTTTCGGTCAAATACCACAGTGTGCGTCGCGCGCTATTTTTCGATGAAGGTTTTAACTTGAGAGTTGAAGATGAATCATGTTACGTTACCATATTAGACAAAAAAGTACGAATCATGAGAGTAGGAAAACTTCGGATTTCATGAGTTTTTCATTTTTGAAATCGAGAAATTGAAAATGTTATACCAAGACGCGCATACACGGAAGTAAAATTGGAGTTTGGCCATTTTCGATCGACGAGTAAAAATTTCAACTTAAATTTTCAATTATATTGTTTTTTGCTTCAAAGATAAGTTAGAAGTAAGCGACGGCTAAATTGAACCGTGATCTCAGTAAATTGAAAATTTCATTTGCACGCGCTTCAAAATTTTCACTTAATTTTCTAGAAGGAAGAAAAATTCAATTACCTAAGTGACTTAAAATCCTCTAAAGATAAGCAAAAATTGTAAAATTTTGGATAAGATCCGACGATTATCATTAATTTACGTAGAATTGACTGCACAGGGTCTCGAGGCTTCCGCGCCTAAGTGGCACAGGTTACAATAAAATCATGAAATTCATTGCATGATGAAATTCCTGCTAAGCATACGATGCGGCGTCGAGGTGCTTTGTATGTTGCTTGTCCACTAATTGCAGGCGCTCCCACTTACTACAAAAAAATTGAAATCAAGCTAAGTATTTCTTTGTATCGCGCATTAGGCCTATCCTCCTGGTGGGTGAAACTCAATTTTTGAGAAAAATTGGCATTAATTCACGCACTTTATTTGAATATTTACGTTGCACACTGCTACTTATTGGGGGGNGGGGGGGGGGGAGGTCCCCGAGCTAAGAAATTGGTGCTTTTTCACCTGCGGGCTGATAATTGAAATTGATAGACAAAGAAAACAAAGAGAAAGTAGAGCGATCCTATTGGGTGAAACGGGTGGTTGCAATGGACAATTAAAGTCCGAGTCAGTCCGAACTGATTTTGGTTTTTCAAGAGTTTGACACGACGACCACTCATTTCAATCAATTAGATCGCTCCATTTTTCCTTTGCATGTCCTCTTTGTCCCTTGGTTTGTCTATCTTGCTCCCGTTTTTCGAACGAACAGAGGGCTATGAACACGCTGACGCTGCCGTATGAACATTCGAGCGTCGCCAAATTTCCCTAGATAAAAAATGAATTTTTAAAAGAAAGTTATGCATATTTCTCCTTGAAATTTTCAAATATTTTAGATTGCTTATATTGCGAATAAAATTGTCTGAAAAATTTGAAGGAAAATATTTACCATATCCCTAGTAAATTTCCTTTTTGTTGAAGGAGATATGGCAACGTCTGACGGCTCATGCGGCGTTCTTCCTCAGTACGGCAGTGCGCCCTTCCCTTAGATCTGCCTATGATCAGCGGGCGAACCCTAACTCAGCAAGTCTTTAAGTTACTGCATATCGACGGTAAAACTATACTAAACCACGTATCTCGTTTGCGGTGTTTAAAAATAGCCGCTCCCATTTGATTTTTTTAAAGACGAACAAATCAATAGCATTCCTTGAAGTTTTTACACGGTTTTCTTTAGACAGGGGAGAAAAATTGCGGAAAATTAAAAAAATTGAAGTTGAGAAATTTTTCGTTTAGAAGAAAAAAAGGCAGGAAGTCTGCAACGTCGCAAACGGAGATACGTGGTCTGTGGTTTGACCGTCGATATGATGTTTTTTAGACTTCCAAGGTAGTTGAGGGTGACCATGTAGCTTAGTTTCATCCAATAGGCCCGTAAAAATTCAAAAAGTTGTACGTGATATAAATATTATTTTCTTTTCAAGTCGAAGAAATTTTCGTTTATTCAGGTGATTTTTTTCTCTGACTATTAAAATGTTACTTTGCCATCGATTGCAAATTTATTTTCTTTAGATTAAAGAAAAAATTCAATGTAGATCAAAGAAAAATAGTTTCACTATAACAATTGCATTAAGAAATAAAAATTCTGTAAATCAAGTAAATATTATTTAAAATTTTAGTAAACGTTTTTAGCCGTTTTTTCCGCGAAGGTAAGAATGAAAACCCTACTAAAAACGTTTTCTCCTCAAATTTTTGGAAATAACATCATATCACACAACGGAAAATTTGGTAATCAACTCCTAAACAAGATATACGTGTTTACAAAGTAATACGAGTTCTGTTGTGTGTACTCAACGTTGAAAAAACAAATTTTTATCGATTTCAAGGAAAAAATCAATTTAATATGATTTTTTGCGTGGTTACTAATTAGATAATGTCAAGAAATAATTAATTAATTTCACTTAAATAACATGATTTCTAATTTAACTATTTTATCTCTTCTTCTGTTTTTTTCTTCTGCTTATTTCAGCTCCATTCTTTTTGGAAAACAGATATTCGTAGCGTAATAAAGCGTCCCTAAAAATGTCGAGGAAAATAATATTCTACAATTCCGAGGAAAATTCGTATTACATTAGAAAAAATTGGTAACGCAAGGGTTTTTGAGGCGCTTCACGCCAATGCAGCCAAACTGAAGTTTAACGAAGTCACAGTTGCACCGCATGTCCGTCCCCAACACCGTATGTTGGGTTCGACGTCCGCGAGATAACTATTCGAACTCCTAGGATGTGCTGGTTGCGGCTCGATTCAATTGAAGGCGTTTTCACCGGATCGAGTCGGTTTAAGTAGCGAAGTGAACGCATAGTAGTAGATTGTCGCATCGCATTGTGCAATTGAGTTTACTGTAGGTATCGCCGGAGATTCCGGCGATTTATTTTAATGAAGTGATTCAATTTCTGCATTGGAACATTTTTATATTGAAGACAAAGAGGCTTTTTGAAATATGATTGAATATCTTTTCATTCGTGCAATATTTGTGAACTTGCTAAAAATTGGTAGATCAGGTGTTTTGCAGGTCAGATGACAGTCCGTTTTGGACAAGTTAGCATTCACGAAATTGAAAATAATACATACGAATAAAAAAGTAGGTACACAGTTTATTCTAAATTAAAGAATTTGAAGGTCACAAAACACAAAGACAAGTGAAATAAAATAGAGCATAATATTAAATTTTGAACTGACCGGAGCTTCATTATTGTTGGTCGTTTTCCGTCAGGCTGATTTCTTTGATTTTAGACTAGGCAATTTTCAAAATAGGTACAGCTTTCTCAGAGAAAAAGGAGAAAGACAAAAGGAGATTTAAGTTTTCTGTGGACAGGCAACGTGTCATATTGAACCGTGGACTACATTTTGAAATTTTGCGAGGTTTAACATGGATTTTTTTCGAATTCTATCACCGAGGTTTTTGGCATCTCCAGGTGCCGAAAACCCCGAACATTCCATCATTCTTAAACCGACGGTTTTTAAGCCATCATCAAAATTATATATGAAGGGAACGTGCAAAGACAAAAAAATCTTGTGAGAGGGAAAATAGTTTTAAGTTTCATGCTCTCCATCGATGGGATAAAATCCAAAACATCTTGAAACTAAATTCCCCGTAATTACAAGGAATCTATGTACATATATTTTCAATTATCACTTTTGAAAAAATTATTTACATTTTAATAATAAAATCGCAATGTAGCCAAAACAGGACTAATAGAACATTTTAAATCCAAATAATTCGTTGCGAAGAAGGAGAATCCAATAAATTGATAAGCATGTACTTAAGTACAAGTCTTAGGATATTCTTTTAGATACTCACCAAGACAAGAATTTATCTATAGTACCATCCCAAAGATGGGTCAGAATGTAGAGCATAAGCACATAAAACATTTTAAATCCAAATAATTCGTTGCGACGAAAGAGAATCCAATAAATTGATAGGTAAGCTTGTACGTAAGTACCAGTCTTAGGATATTCTTTCAGACACTCACCAAGACAAGAATTTATCTATAGTACCATCCCAAAGATGGGTCAGAATGTAGAGCATGAGCACATAAAACATTTTAAATCCAAATAATTCGTTGCGAAGAAGGAGAATCCAATAAATTGATAAGCCTGTACTTAAGTACAAGTCTTAGGATATTCTTTCAGATACTCGTCACCAAAACAAGAATTTATCTATAGCACCATCCCAAAGATGGTTCAGAACGTAGATCATAAGCAAATAAAACATGTTGATCTAAAAAATTTCGTCACAACAAGAGATAATTGAATAATGCGATGAACTAGTGCTGAAAAGTGAAGTAATATGCTTTTGAATCTTCGTACGGGACACTACCCAAAGTATCGCAGTAAATAGATAGGTTTAGTCCGTCTACAATACGAGCATACCCAGGTATTCTACTAGAGTCCAGGGGAAGATATCCTTGGACGGCCTTGAAATGATTGAGTTTTGGCGAAGCTAGTCAGCCTGGAGTTATAGTCTTGAGATTGAGACTACAATAGGGTGGAACATCTCCGGAAAATCCTCGGAGAATACGAATAAACTTGATGAAACAGCACCTCCTGAAAAATCGAACAAGCTTCTGTTACTGAAGTTTCAGATTTCAAGACGACAAATTTTAGGATTAAGTAATTTACGAACATGTTAAGGGGCCGTCCATAAATTACGTAACGCTCTAGAGGGGGAAGGGGGTCAAAGAGAGAGTCACGCCATATTGTTTTTACTTGTTTAAGGATAGGGACTTACGTCACAAAAGCGTTAGGGAGGGGGGTCAAAAATGCCGAAAAAAAGGGTTACGTAATTTATGGACGGCTCCTAATTGGACCCCGTTTAACAGAAAGGAACCAAGTCACATCAGCTATTGTCAAATTTAACTGATCAATTTAATTTTTTATGAAAGAGCGTTTCTGCGGACACCTTTGAAACTTTTAAAGGAATTTGCTCCGTAATATGGAGCATATTCACTGAAATTTGCACGAAAATCTGTACAACCGTTTTCATGTAGAAAATTAAAAGTCCCACCCTGGTAAAAATTAGCGATAAGAGCTGCGTTTCAAAATACCATAGGAATTCATATAGCCGGCTAAAGAAGGCTACAGAAAATCATATTGCTGGCTGTAGAATGCGGAGAAAATCATACGGCCGGGCTAAACGAAGCGATAAAAAATTATGCAGCCGGGCTATAGTTCCTATCGCCGCCGGGCTTTACACTTAATCGCCTGGCTGTTGCTTTTTCGCCATCGATTATAAAAGGCTATAAGAAATTGTGTAGAAATTCGTGTGCTTTGGAAATCATTAAGTTCGATACGGAACCACCTTAATATTTACAAAACACACATTATATTTTCCTCTAATACATATTTTTTTTCATCAATTAAATGAGAATAATCCATACAGGATGTGCAAACATTTCAAAATCATGAGTTGAATAACGCTGACTCCGCCAGATTAAATATTAGAGCCTAACACAAAGCGGAGCGGCGACGCACTGGCGCCTACAAACCTATAAGGGATATTTCACGCATTGCGCAACGCGTGAAGTATCCCTGTTAGGTTTGTAGGCGCCAATGCGTGTTTCGCGCTGACTGCCCGCCTGCCGCGCCGCAGCGTGCCACGGCGCTTGAAGCAACCATTTCACACCAGAGGTATTGCACAGTATCATACGAAACTGAAGGCGCTCTAATATATTAGAAATGGCAGGCATCCATCAAAAGTACGGAGCTTTCCTCGCAAAATAAATCAAGATACTACGGCCCAAAAAAAGAGCAGTACTTCAAGAACTCACTAAGTCCTAGCATCCGTAATTAGTAACGTTTAGCATACACTTTATCGCCTGGCTGTTGCTTAGTCGCCATCGGCTATAAAAGACTTTAAGAAATTGTGTAGCCGGCTATAGAAGGTATTGGAAATCTTACAGCCGGCTGTAAATCTATGGTATTTTGGAACACAGATTCTACTGCCAATTTTTACCAGGGCAATTAAATTTGGGAATAGCTGATGTGGCTTGGTTCCTTTCTGTTTAACGCGGTTCAATTGACGTATCCGCAATTTCGAGGAAAACAAGTTTGAATAAAAGAGAAAAAGCAAAATCACATGGCACCCCACGGCTGAAAAAATTCTCAGTCGGTATGGTGAGACTGAAAATAATTGAGTTCCATAACTCCCCCAACATTTTTTTTTTTTTTTTACTTGTGAGGTGGGTAAGTGCATCGAGTCTAACAATACTGGAAATGATTCGATGACCAACGTGGGAAACCACGTATCCCCCTTTACGACGTTGCAGACTTCCTGTCATTCTTTATCTTTTCATTGGAAACTTAGTCAACTTAATTTCTTGAAGACTTTCCGTGATTTTCCTTCCCTATCAGCGGAATATCCCTTAGAATTTTAAGCTAGGTACATCCTAATGTTTCCAGAAATGTTATTTAACAGTTTTGTAGGCTGGTCCTCAATTCTGGCAGTAAATTTTTGTAAATTGAAAAATTAAAAATGACCATATTTTCGTAGTTAATTGCAGGTTGTACGTAAAAACAGACAATTGTCACTCGTAACAAGTAGAAAAATATAAAGATGACCAAAGTGGAAAACCACGTATCTCCGTCTACGACGATGCGATGCAGACTTTCTATCATACTTACTTTTTTCTTTGGAAAACTAGTCAATATAATTTATTGAACACTTTCGGTATTAGATTTTTCCTCTCTGTTAGCAGACTGTTGTGCGTGAATTTCAAGTCATAAAATGGCTTGTTTTTCTTAAAAAAAAAAAAAATAAAAATAATAGGAGCGGAAATTTTTGGATATTTTAATGGAGATACGTGGTTTCGCACTTTCGCCGGCTATAAAAGAGCCGAACAAGAGAATATTCTTAATTTTTTAATTAAAAAAAAAAAATCGAGGCAAATATGAATGATTCATAAAATTTGCAGAGCCGCACAGTGTCGAATGACGTCATTACATACGGGTTTTATTTGCTTGCCTTTATATATTTCTATTTATATTCTTCTCGCCTCACATTTAATAAAAACAAAATGCCGAGAACACTTTTAAATGAAGCAATGCGATTTTTTCATGCAAATACAATATCTATTTGGGTTGCTTTTGCATGAGGATACCTACTAAATGGGCGTATTTCTATCAAACGGAACTAACTATAACGGGGAGGAAGGGAGAGGGGGGCTTGGATTGGCGAGTGTTGCGGAACGCAATGCTCGTTCCGTCCTATTCTCGCAATGCTTTTTCATGGCGCTTAGTTCCGTTTGACAGAACGCGCTATCCGGGATGCTAAAATCTTCGAAAGGAACTCAATTTGGCGCTTAGTTCCGTTTAACAGAAATACGTCCAAATGGTGCAATGGTAAGAAGTATTTAAAATTTTAATGCGCAGTTTAAATTGTATGATCATCGCACGTGGTTACCTTGTGTTGATCGTAGGTGTTGGTTTTTTAGCCCCTCCGGAAAATTTCCTAGGCTTTAATCTCCAAGTCTACGAAATGGCTTCTACTGAAGGCGCGCAAGCTTTGATGCAAGCAGAAGAGTAATGATGGATGGGTAGGAGTAGGAGGTAATCTCGTCGTAAGATGCCCGTCGGGTAAGAAGTTGATGGATCTTGGGGCAGCTAGGATGAATCCGCGAGAAAACCACGAAATTAACGCGGAAATCCTTTATTGCTACTTATTTAATTGTCCTGAACACGTAAGTAATCACGTTGAAGAGACAGAAAATTTTAAAGTATAGAAAAAGGTAGATTTCGGTTTCGGAGTGATAGCACAACACGCAAAAGAACGCAGAGGAACGTTTGAACGCTTGTCAACCAAAACAGTGCCCTATTAACACCGTCACACCTTTTTATAAGTGAGACCGCTTCACAATTATCTATTTTTTATATCAAATGAGCTTAGATTTTAACGGTTTTATTTCGTCTTTCAGAGCTCAAATGCCTCTCAAGGCGCTTGTTTGGTTTCTTATCAGCCGGATCGCTGCATCACGTAATATTGCACCGTTGTGTGTAACTTTTCATCGTATGTTACACGGGTTTGAACGTTTAATAATGAGTTACAATAAACCCGCGAAACACACGTGCGAGAGTGAAGACATTTTGGCTCTCCCGGCACTCGCCGTTTCACACGCGGCTGCGGCCTGAAGTGCTGAACTGCGAGGACCCAAATGGACCGCGTTAAACAGAAAGGAACCAAGCTGTTGCCAAATTTAACAGGGACACATCATTTTTTACGAGAGAACGTCAGTGCGGATTTCTTTAAAAAATTTCAGGGATTTGCTTCGCACTGTGGAGAAAATCCACGGAAAGAGGGTTATGCAAAACGGCCAAAAAGTGACCCTGCGGGGATTGTACGAAACTTTGTGGGATGATTGTATAGGTCATTTTGGGCCTGCATCTGGCTGCTTTTAGGCGAAAACCGCAGGGAAACAGCGTTGCCATTTTTTAAAGTCGTAACCTTCAAACACCCATAACTTTCGCAAAAATGCAGTTACAGAGCTCGTATTTATACCAAAAAATGCGGAAAATTTTGTTCTATCGACCAACGCAAAGGAAATTTTTATTTGAGTCCACTGTTGCCACGTTTTGGCCATTTTTTTAATTTTCATAATGATTAAAAATCACGTTATCGCCTAAAAGTGTGTTTGCAGTTGGTGGGGATTGAATAAAAACCTGTCGGAATTATTGTTCGTTCGATTCCGCATCCATTGATATGTTATACTTTTCTGAGAGGCTTAGGGAATCCAAGTTACAGCGATTTAAAAATTCGGCAACACGCCCGACGCCCGATTTTGACGCTCGTTAAGGTACGTTTCGCGACTCCGTGTTGAAGGAGAACGCCTAGATAAAACAAAATTCGAAGAGCCAGTTCATGTTTTACGCTTTTTTGAAACTTTCACGTCATTTTCAGAAATTCAAGTAGCGGCGGTGTTGCCGGTTTTCGATATTGTATCGAGATCAAGATCGATGGATCTAGGTCCCTTTCCAAAACTAATCATCAGACCGCTCGGGTGATTCGGTAGCCTTAAATTTCGATACCTAGTTATTGTCGGACACCAGTGCCGTTGCAAAGAGATAGAAGAAACCATCGATTCGATAAATCGACAATTCCAACTACAGAATAAGGCTGGACGTGATTTAATGAGTGATACATTTTTTTTGTGATTGCGGCGGCGGTTTCCTTGAAAACTGGCAACCCCGCCTCTACGCGAATTCCGACGGAAATCAGGCGACATTGTTAACATCATGTTGCAAATGGTCAGTTTAGGATAAACTATGTAGCTAGACGTGATTAAATGAGTGCTACTTTCAATTGTGATCGCAGCGGTGGTTTTCATTGAAAACCGGCAACACCGCCGCTACTTGAATTTCTGAAAATGACGTGAAAGTTTCAAAAAAGCGTAAAACATGAACTGGCTCTTCGAATTTTGTTTTATCTAGGCGTTCTCCTTCAACACGGAGTCGCGAAACGTACCTTAACGAGCGTCAAAATCGGGCGTCGGGCGTGTTGCCGAATTTTTAAATCGCTGTAACTTGGATTCCCTAAGCCTCTCAGAAAAGTATAACATATCAATGGATGCGGAATCGAACGAACAATAATTCCGACAGGTTTTTATTCAATCCCCACCAACTGCAAACACACTTTTAGGCGATAACGTGATTTTTAATCATTATGAAAATTAAAAAAATGGCCAAAACGTGGCAACAGTGGACTCAAATAAAAATTTCCTTTGCGTTGGTCGATAGAACAAAATTTTCCGCATTTTTTGGTATAAATACGAGCTCTGTAACTGCATTTTTGCGAAAGTTATGGGTGTTTGAAGGTTACGACTTTAAAAAATGGCAACGCTGTTTCCCTGCGGTTTTCGCCTAAAAGCAGCCAGATGCAGGCCCTAAATGACCTATACAATCATCCCACAAAGTTTCGTACCATCCTCGCGGGGTCACTTTTTGGCCGTTTTGCATAACCCTCTTTGCACAAAAAACCGCACATCCGTTTTCGTTTCCGTTAAAAAATTAAGTTGCCCAATTAAATTTGGCAACAGCTGATGTGACTTGGTTCCTTTCTGTTTTACCAATTTTGTGTTTAACGCGGTCCAGATGACAGAGCGCCTCCAATTCTTTACACTCGTTCATACTACGAAGATACCGCCTAGGCACGAATAGTTGCTTGTCATACTCAGCACATCATTGTATCAAAACGGAAACACGATAAGTGTTCACATCCTACACGCATTTTTGCAACTATTATTGTCTTGATGTCTTGGTAGTAAAAGCGAAGACCTAAAGGCACTCAGTAATTTTGGATTCTTGCAGTGCAGCCTGCTGTCGCGCCGCGCCGCGGGTGAAGTAGTGAGTGCTGAGTGTCTGCAAAATGAAAACGCCTTAACTTCTGTGCTTATGCAACGCGGACATCCGTGGAGCTCGAATAGTTGCATTCAGGTGTTGTACTGAAATTCGCTAGGTGTTCATTGCTTTGCTTTAACAATTACTGATTTTCATCGTAAAAATGTCAATTTTTGTCAACATACGTAATTTGACAAATGTAATAGGTATATGCTTGCCCTTCTACACGGAGAAAAAAACTTCGTGCATGGGACCCGAAATTGAGGCCATATGGATCTCTGAAGTTTTCGGATCACGCATCCGAAAACTTGAAGTCCAACTGCCGAAGTTTAGGGTCAACCATCTGAAGTACTTCGGTATATACCGAAGGGTTCAGGTCACACATCTGAAGTACTCCGGTACATACCGAGAGCTCCGGATGGCTGACCTGAACTTCGGCAGTTGGATTTTCGGATGCGTGATCTGAAAACTTCAGAGATCCGTGTGACCTCAACTTTGGGTCCCATGCACGAAGTTTTTTCCTCCATGTACGTATGCGCCTCGTCCTCCAAGCCCCTCAAATGTAGTTCACTATCAACATTACTTTTCTTTCTTTTTTGTTCCTTTTTAATTTTGGAGGCAAATGACGGTGCCAAGGAGGCAATAAGTGATTACACCCATCCCACGTCGGAGTAAAAAAGAAACCCCGGTATAGTTTCTGGGACGCATCACTATCAAGCTTCATGACAAACAGTTAACTCGGTCTTATCAGATAGCTTTCAGTGAGACATTGCATTCCTTTGGAAAGGCCTTGGTTTTTTTCATCCATTCTATGCCGCCGTCACTTCCGCCTTTGAATTCTCGATGACGCAAGGCTGAATTCTGAAAAATCATGACTCAAAAAATATAAGTATTTCAACAACTCTTACTGTAAGCAGGGGTTTGAAAACATTGAGACATCGAGCACATTATGCTAAAATACTGGGTTCAGTTTATATTGTTGGCGAAAAACGGATTAACATGAGAGGTACATCTCATTTATGTTAATTCACTACAGATTTTTTATGTAAACCCTAAATTAAAGGCAAGTTCCCGACCGCGAAAATTACGTATATCTGTTTAATTTGAATAATCCAATGCAATACCTTCCTTTCGGATACCTATACTTATTCTGTCTCTAGCTCAATTTTGGTGTTGACAAAATCGCTTACTTACGGGTAGAGACAGCTGAAGAGCACTTCTGGGTTTTCTTAATAATCACTTTTTTTTGCCAAAACCAGCTCAAAGTGAAACCAGTAATTTAGCAAAATTTGTTAGATACCTAGATGACTGCTCACTTCCAGTGTAGTTTCATCTAATTTAATCACTTGAAAATTTTACGGTATACCTACTCTCGACGTTAAAAGGAAAAATCACGGAAAGTTTTCAAGGAGTAACAAAACTGTGAGAGTTTTCTGCTCGAAAAGTAGAGTGTCTATGACTAGACATTTACAAAATCGTAAACATGATCGTTTTCTATAAGTTCAGCAACCTGTATTGAAAACGAACAAGCAACACGTACAATGATAACGATACGTTGAAGCATGTCAATGCAGTCTCGAAAAATGAAACGATTTCGAGCACGCAACTAAGTATTTTAACTCTGAGGATGGTTTTTTGCCTACATCCAAAATTGAAGGCGAACTCTACCTTTTACTCTGACCGATCCGCTACTGCGTGGACGTTTTAAGTGTAGGTAATCGTGCGAATCCTTGTACAAGTATCGAGCGTGTCATTATGCTTGAATCGACTGGATTTGTTTTAGTTTGGAAAAAAGTTTTGAAAATAAGTTCAATCTCAATGCCTCAGTGTTGCAGACCGTATAACTCTATGAAGACAAAGGCCGAGGTCCGTAATAAAATGAAACGACGTCAAAAACTTTGCGTCAAGTAAAACTTTTCTTGATTTGATTTTTTGGAATGTCAAGATTTTTTTCAAGCAAAAACTTGAAAATCTGAAATTCCCTTTATGCAAAACTGAATTCATAGAGTGGCAGTATATAGACAACCAATTTGGAAACGGGAAGTTATGATGTGGTTTTTGCATAAAATCCTATAATATCGTGCTAAGGGAAAACGCCGTGTGATAACACGAGCGTTGCCTAATTCCTCTGCAGTAAGTATAACATAAATTGTATAATGTGTATTCCTAACACAAATTCTCTGGAGTATTTGAGAGCTTTCTTCTGAAGAAATTAAATTTTAAAATTTTAATTGATTGACAACTTGCGCAGGAAAGCTCCCTCAATTCAAAGTGAAACTTTTTCTTAAGTTTTTCGGACAATTTACCCTGCAATTTTATTTAGCGTTTTATAAAATTTCATCGAAAACCTATTATATTTTTATCACCTTTTTATGACTAAATACTTAATTAGAGGAAATTTGGCAACGCCCAAAAGCTAATACGTCGTTTTCTCTCACTTGTTACGTCACAGAAAAAGCGGCATTCATCGATCTATTCTCACTGGTGGCATCGAAAGGGGTGATGTCATTTTTATTGTTTGAATGCAATTCGCTGTAATGGAGGATCCCTATGATGACGTAACCACTGATTATATTTGAATATTCTGATATGGAGTATGGATAATAAAAAAATTTAGCCCGCATCCTCAGTGTTGTTATTTTTTCGACATTAAATTAAGCGAGGCTATACACACGCGACTATTAAACTCATAATCACTGAGCTGATAAGTATACCTGATTAATGAGAACAATTAAAAATGAAGGTTTTTGAAGAGCGCTGATGATAATAAATTAGAGGGTTTGGAGGACAAGGCGCATAAGTATAGTTTCTGAAAAAATAGAGATACTAATGATTTCAAGTAAAACTAGTCTTGATGCAAATTTTGTGAAAAATTCGCTCCAAAATTCCAATTTTAAAGCATCGAAAAGTCAGTTTGAACTATCTTTCCGCCATTAAAATCCATGTACTTTCTGAAGTTCAAAGCGTATTTCTCGAAATAGCAAAAACTGTCCTTTAATACGCCTTGTCCTCAAAGCCCCTCAGTTTCTCTGTAAGTAGAATAATACCATGAGTAAACCTTAGCTTCAATGACAGAAAAAACAAGAACTCGGTTTTTTTTCCGTTGAAAAAAAAACGAGCCCCCACAACACCGGGTGTTCTAATCTAATCTTCTAATCAAATTACGTTCGAAGTTCGTTAACTAATAACACACCTGCAAACAATTGGACACAGTTGAACCGAGACGCAAGGAGTCTTTATAATTAGGAAAAACTTGAAATGGGGGAGAAGTAAGTACGGAGTATTGCATTCAACTATCTGCAATAATGTTCCTATGTTAATAATTCACTGTCGTCAATTGAAAATAGTTAAAGCGTTCAAATAGTCGTTACATTTTATCCTCTACAAGGAGGAATCCGAACCTTTATTTCCGGATCCGGAAAAATGGGGGTTTCTGGCGGATTTTCTTGATTTCAGGGCCAGATTTACTAACTTGCCGTGGGCCGCCTGAAATTGGCTGCCTCCTTCTCATTCGTTTGGAAACATCAATAAAAACCATGCAAGTGAACGTGCTGGAAAGGGGGGGGGGTGTATAAGATGTGTTTACTCGTGTTGGACGCATTTTCTGCGAAAGCCCTGTCAACGCTAATGGCAAAAGTTCACGGGACTTGGCGGAAAAGTTAAGTACTTAACTTACGGATAGGTTTACGGAACGATCCGTAAACCTATCTCTGCGTGGACAAGGCCTTCCATTTGGACGGAGTTAAACAGAAAGGAACCAAGCCACATCGGGATCGAACCGAGAAAAAGAGGTTTAAAGTTTGGCTCCGGCATACGACTCAATGTAAAAGATAAACTTCAAGTTCAATTTCTGCAAAATTTGCTCCAACAAAAACTTTGAATTTTTGGCGATAGATAGTAGACTAGTGGTTGAACTCAAAACCACTCATAACTCAATTTTTTCCAAAATGTGGGTTGGTTCCTTTCTGCTTAACTCAGTCCATTTATATGAAATAAACGAAAAATTATGAAAGAACAAACATAAATGTGTGGTTCAATAATTTTAACTTCCGCCGCCGCGTCGCGCTGACCGCACTGTGTTTGGCGCAATGCGTGAAGTATTCACGCAGTCTTGTAGGTGCTATGCGTTTCCCGCCGCCCGCTGCTGACCGCGCGCACTGTCTTTGACGCAATGCGTGAAGTATTCATGCAGTCTTGTAGGCGCTAATATGTGTTACATGCCGACCGCCGCGCGGCGGGTTTCTCTTTTTCATCTCAAGTTCTCATCATGAATGCTCTCTGCGCCGCGCCGTTCCAGGCCAAATTCGGTGTTCGGTTTCTCTCTTATAGTCTTAACTCGACTAATTAAAGGTGCTGTCCATTGTATCTCATAAAGACGACAAAATTAGAGATAAACTCTCAGGAAATGAGAGATTTTGTCACTTTTTTTCGTTAGTAATTTTTTTTCTGAATCCGATTCTTCTTTATACCTACATTTAAAAAAATTGCAACAATAAAGAAATCGGTGTTTTTGTTGTAAAACACGTTTGCCGAATTTTGGTACTTAAGAATTGTAAAAAAAGCATATTCTGATTTACAAACCCCCTTGAATATGTTATTGAACAACAGTTTTTAGGAAAAATTTTAGCCAGATCGCAACCTCTACTTTTTTTTACAGTTTTTTTTAAAAAAAACGGGGAGGAAGAGATAGGGAAAAAGCACCAATTAATAACTGTGAATTTCTTTTTATGTAACATAACAATATCAACAAATTACTTATGATACAATGCGTATTGGTATAATTTCAATAAATTAGAGACAGCATGATTTACACATTTTTTCATATTCTCTTTTTGTTTATTTGCCGTGCGATTATAAAATCCTCTGTCCAAAATCACAAAATCATCTTAAATTAATCAACACAACAGTGCGTAAGAAATTCAGTATAGAGTGTGTTTTATTTAATAAAATGTGTTCACTTAAAAGTTTCAAAAGATACGGTACATTTGATTTTTAACTCCTTAACTGCTTATTAAAGGAAAATTGTGGTATTGGATCGAGTTAAGTGCTAAATTCAACTTAAGACTTAAACTGAATATCCTGCTTTTTAAATTTTGGTTGCAGGTTCGGATAAAAAATGGTGATTGGATTATAAAAAACTACACAGAAGAATCAAAAAGTAAATTTTGCATTACTTCACATCAAAATAGTGAAAAATTATACCAAAAAATGGTATTGGCTGGGGTTTGAAGACTTGGAGTAAGCTTTTCTGCAAACAAAATGAAAATATTGTTTCATTGGAAAAGCCAACTGGAGCTTTAGAAATTATGCTCTCTATGTGGACAAGGTTTTGTGTGCTTCTAATAAGAGTACATTCGTTAATCTGATACTTCTACGTCATTAGAGTACATAGTGAAAGAAGGAATTTAAAGTCTCATACATCGTGTTCCATAAAACACACCCATACTTTTTCTTTCTCCTTTCGAAGGAAAGTAGAATCCTGCAGTTTTTATACTGCTAAATAATAGGAAAATATTAAGGAAAAAAAAGAAGAAAAAAAACAGGAAGGAAAAATAAAAAAAGGAAGGAAGAAAGGGACATGGAAACAATTGAAACTTGAAAACTTTATGTTTTCATTTTTTGAAGTTGACCATGAACTTTTGATGCATTAATAAAATTATTTTTAGAGCTAAGGTCATGATCCTCCTAATCCTGTAACTCTGTTATGGAAGCTTATTCCCCCTTACTAATTCACCGTCTTTCCAGAACGGATACACCTAAAAGAAACTCACAACGTTCTGCTTATGATGCAGGGACAATGATGTATAAAGAGAAACTGAAAAATAAATGATACAGAAATAATAATAATGATGATAAATTTTTACCAATATTCTAATTTCCTACTCCAATTCTTTTTCATACCCATACTTTAAAGTTTCAGGAAACTGAAATAAAATCATTAAAATGCAGCAAGGAATCACAAATTCTGACCCCCTGATCATTTCACCACAATCTTAATTACTTTTTCTCTCTAGTTAGGTATCGAATAAAATATTTCCTATTTTTAGATAGTAGTGAACACAATAATTTATTACCAACCGTTGAGGTCAAATAAAAGAAGAAAAAAAGCAGTTATCCTTAGGTGGGTAAAATTTGTACAGATAAAATGGACACTCTCAATTTTGTGTTACTTTTGGTGGTAAAGGGGGAGAGGATAATGTTTTTGAACAGAAGGTACCAAAAATGAAAAAAAAAGGTCCTCTTCTTGGTAAAAGGGAGAAAAATTAAGTGTTCGCGCAGGGGTTCACAGATATTAGAAAGTATAGTGAGTCAGCAGACAAAAATTTGAAATTAGAATTCAGATTACGTAAAAGACAAAAACAAAACTTAGGAATAAAAACACAAATGGAATGTAATACATAGAAAGGTTGTCCTATCCTAAAATGCAAGCTACATTCATAACTAAATTACAATTCCAGATTCTGTGTCCACCCTATGCAGTCCTGATGAAAGGTTGGCCCTAAATTTAGGAATAAGATTAGAGCTAAGCTTTTTTAATTTAACATGAGAAAAATAGGAGTCCCTTAGCGTCTACCGCAGGAGTGGATTTTGTGTACATCAAAATTCAGCAGCTGAGAAAAAAAGTAAAAAAAATGTTCAGCTGCAAAAACACAATTTTTTATGATACTTTATCACTAGGGAAAAATGCAAAAAGAAAAAAAATTGAGTTAGATAGATGAATTTTTATAATACTGATTTGTTCGGAACCATAGAGAAAAAGAAAGAGAGAAAAAATTCTTTACTCTAATGCCGTATCAATATTGATACATTTTGAAAATAGTACACCTCAATGGTTTTTTAAAAAAGTAACGAATCAAAATAAAATACAAATGCTATAATAGTGAGTTTGCTGAAAGCAATATATATTTGAGTACTGATCGTGTCTTCTGGCATTTTTCCAGTAAAACTCTGAACCATTGCTGCATCCTGATATTGCTATTGCTTTGCGCAATATCAAATTGGCCCAAGCGAAAACATTTGTTTTTTATGGCGAAGTTCTAGAATCACAAACAATATTTTGCTTTACACTATTGACAGCCTTGACAGCTGTGTAGTTAACCTCAATAATTATCTTGATTAACTTCAGTGAATTCAAAAAAATTATTTGACGATTCTGGTACCTCAAATCAATATCAATTTGCAAATTAGGATGAAAACATTGTTGTATATTCTAGAAATGTTAACAGACATCAAATATTTCCATTAAATCAAATGCAATTGTCTAATGCCTGCTAGAGAATGTGCTGTGAGAATGATAGTTACACGTGAGGCGTTGAGTGCAGAGAGGGAATTTCTTGGTTGCAGTGTTTAAGAGTCTCTTTTGCTAACTTACATTTTAGAGAGGAAACTATTGGGTGAATTTTCTGCAATTTTTCGTTTTCAGAATTGTAAAATAATAAAGAAAATTCAGTAAATGTTTTAACAAATTCCATGCATTTGCTTTACTTATGGTGGATGAAATGTTAACGGAGATCCTGAGACACCGCAACCAAAAAATGCTCTTTCTGCACCTAGCGCTTTACTTGCTGTGCAAAAAGTAAGCTTGAGGGCTTGACTTGATTTATACTTAATTTACTTTGTTTGAGCCTGATTTTGTGAGACACAACACGAGAAAAAACAAAAAACTAAAAGCAAATCAAATGCAATTGATTTTGACCTGTCGGTACAAATCATGTAAGGTTTGCGGCTATTGACACTTCTAAATACTTTGATTCCTCTCCTCAATGTAAATACTTACAAAAAAATTTTATGTTACAATTATTCTGGCACTAGTGATCCATTGAATTATAGAAACCCTTATTATTTTCTATTTCTTGTGGAATGCATGTCGTGTTGCTGTTACCAGCAACTACATGTCATTCAACTCATTTTATTGTTAACACTTCTCAAAAAAGTTATTTCTTGATAAGTGGAAACTTGGCCAGGGAAAATTCAGGGATCCTCAATAATTCTTTATGGCAACATTGCTTCAGTTCAAGGAAAATTTTTCGTCAAGCTTGGTATTTAATTAGGATAATTTTATCCACTATTGCTCATCATTATTTGTCGTAATCAAGATCAGCAACTTTCATTAAAAGTGGACAAAGAGGAAACTGATGTTTCTCGAACACCAAGACTATCATTTGATAATTCAATATAATTTTTCAAAATAAATATTAATTTTCCACTAGGAAAAAATAATTAAATTCCAGCTTTGACTTGAAATTTCACGCACACAATACTGCTTACAGTCATTTGAGATGGTTCATTTTGGTAATCGAATTTATTTCCTAAAAATTAGAATGAAAAATGCTTACTTAGAGCTTGCAATATTTAAAGAAAATAGATTCTTACTTAGTATTGAAAAACAATTTAAAAGAGCACTCTCTTCAAATCTACGAAAGTCCTGACTTTCGAGGAACGTGTCTTGGTTGACTTTCCCATACCTCCACGTATATTTCCTCCTCTAAAACATTAACATTATGGTCACAAAGAGGATACAGAGTATAGTAGCTGGTTCTGGCAAACAACAAAATAGTCAGCATGTCAAGAGAAGCAAAATATCGCTGACAACTCGGATTTCTTAACAAGTCCAAAATCTATAACATCCATATTTACACGAGGGTGATTTACAATTATACACATGAGAAAACACTTTCTACTGACCATGATTGACAGGAGTAACAAACAAGAGTAAAGTGAAAAAGTGAGAGTACTGGCTATACCATGTTAAAATATGACTGGACAACAGAGGCATCAAGAAGAACCAAGAGAAATGTTACTTTTTTTCTCTTTGTAATTTCACAGTGACCCTTTTATCATGCTTGATATCTATCGACCGGGGGAAGTGATGAGCAGGAAAGCAAAAATTGTTGCATCTGCTCACCTTTCTGAGAACCATGAAAAGTTCATTTATTTTTTGACAAGGGTTTCAAATTTTGCCCCCATGGCCGCAGACTGTTGAAGACACCATTAGGGATGGACTTCAAAATCATACTGAAAATCCCACACAGAGTCTCAAAAATCTCTTCTAGCTGCATAAATATTTTTCACACCGTAAAACTGATTGGTTTAACTGAACTAGATTCGAAGCAAATTGATTGATACTAAGTAAGAAAAAATGACCTTTCTTAAACATTTCTCACTCCTCATTAAAGCTAAAATTAAACACAGTTTCGTAGAAGAAAATCAAACGGTCACTTATCACAAGACACGACTCGCATTTTTGATTTTGCAAAAGTAATAATTTTCTGAAAGAGGGATTATTCATTTCATTTGACAGGGTTTCTTACATGAAGATTTCAAAATTAGATTTTGCAAAACTACACAATCAGCAGTAAAAATGACATGCAATTCCTCAATGTTCACATTTTACTCATGTAGAGAGACATGGGTAACATTCTTTAAGCACATTAAAATGTTTGCGTCAGAAAATTTCTACTATGAGTTAGTCCCTTTCTTTAGTTTTAAAGAAGGTACGTATGGGTTGCCAGGGTGTAAGACCACATAATGTGGTGTTTCAAAATTTCCGCTCTTATTTTATTTTCTCAAGGAGAAACAAGCCAACTTTTTAACTTGAAATCTGTACAAAATATTCTGCTGACAGAGAGGAAAAAACAAGGGAGTTTTCAAGGAATTACTTTGACTAGTTTTCCTACGAAAGAATAAAATAAGACAGGAAATCTGCAACGTTGCGAACAGAGAGACGTAGTTCTGCACTTTGGCCATCAATATGAGCGGTAAGATCACTGCTTTTGCTGCTTCCATTAATTCAGATGATATTAGTTTGAGGAAAGGAGGGAGACAATTTTGATCTCATCTCACTCATGGGTGCGGAATTTTGTAATTTAATTCAAAGAGACAATTCTATCTACTGGGCCAAGAATGTCAGGAAGGGTTCTTTCTGGATGAACCATATAATTTTCTTCATTAGTCTAAACTTACAACTATTGCACTATACAGCAAAGCATCAAACATCTACTGGACTACCTCTTACATTCAATGATGATAAGAGAAAATTGAAAGTTTAAATTTTGCTAATTTTTTGCAAACATGGTTATAAAAATTGGATAATACAAAAAAAAAATCTAATTCTGTAAGGCATGGTTGTGGTTGCTATCATTATTCAATTGGTTTACTGCAAACTACCTTAACATCCACTCATCAGTCTAATAGGAGGAAAGTGCACTATGAAATTTATTAGGTTCCGATTCGAAAACATGGAAATGGGAAGGAATGTTCTGACTTAAGTAAAATGTTTTGACCTGGACAGTGTTTTTTGCAATTTTTTCCTAACATTGCAGGTTTAGTGGTTTTTTATACTTGCGTCTCAGCCGGGAGAAAAAATCAGTGGGTCCATGGTTGCACAAATTTCCCAAACGGCATAAACAGAGAACCTTCTGGTTTGAAAATATTTTTCATGATACCTTTATAACGGTGTGTACTTTTTCCCTCTAGTTTTCTAAATACGATTTCCGATCAAAATTTTTTGACACAAGTTTTAAGGCTTAGGTAATTTCAGAGAAAGTATGATGCTGAAGTATCAGAAGGACGCTGGTACATTCAGAGACTTAACAAACAGCCAAACTATCGTCAAAAATGACTACTGATAAAATTGAGACAGGAACTAGTTCAACACTTGAATAGAAGAGAACAATGGGGGTTTTCTATGCCTAAAAACTCTTCTGGAAATCTTCATTAAGTGGGGAGCAGACAAGCTTGAGGTTTGAGGCAAAAAGAATTGTTCAACTAAAGAAACGGACTTTCTAAATTTTTGCACTCTCCATCCTTCTAAAAATAGTAGCTGGGTATTCCTATTCCACGCATTTCCATAGAATTCAAACTTCCTATGACAATTTCACTAATAAATAGAACTATAAATAGTGCAAAGTGTTCATAAGATGTTTTCGTTTGATCATTAAAAAACTAAAGCCTCCGTATCAAAACATCTTCATCATTTGGTGGCACAGTACTTGAAAACTTGAGCACATACCATGCAAAGTAGAAATTCAAAGGTGAAAGTTGAAAGACGTGTACCTCAATTCGTAATGATACGGATTTTTTGTTTAATTTTATTTTTTCAAAAGAAAGCTCATTTTGTGTCATGTTTAATGATTATTCTTCATTTTGTATAGAATATTGTGTAGAAATTTCAAAAAATAAAGTCCACTTGTTTTTTTCGAGAAATTAAAGCAAAGGGAAAGATCTTAAAACAACTCCATCAAGATACATGCATTTCAACTTTTACTATCAAATTTTCATATCTCCTTTAAGTTGCACGTTGAACTTTTGAAGAATAAAACTTCAAAGGAAATTTTAAAATCTTAAATGCAGATAAGTCTGCCCTTCCATTCAGACAGTTTTGCAGTTACTTCTTAACTTTTAACGATAAATGCTCTAAGCTAATAAACTTTCATAGCTCCACCTCAAAATAATAAAATCAAATAAAACATAGAGATATGAAGATTCAAAAAATCTTAACCATTTTTACGGACTATTCTTCTTGTTGAAATCTCTACAACGGTACAATTTTACTGGTAAAGTACGCAAACAGATAACATTAACATAAAACAGGATTTAAACAATAAACAATAATGTACAATGTAATAATGAATGAAACAATAAGGGGACAAAGTTATTGTCATAAAGAAAGCAACAAAGAAGCAGTTAAACGAGTTACTGCGAAAACAGATCCATCCTCTAAATTTACAAAAACAACGTTGACCTTAGACATTGAACCGTGTTTCTGAACCGTCAGCGAGCATTAAAGTAACAGTACGATTATTCATCCAGATAAGTTTCGGCAGTCGTGTAGGGTTTAACCTTGACATTTCAGCTACAGGTGATGTGCTATAGGATTTTGTACATTTTGTTTGACTGTTGCCAAGACCAAACATTCCTGTTGATGTCTGAAAATTAAAATTCACATTTGAAATTAGTTAGCTGGTTTTATGTCAAGATAATAGGGAATAATCGTTAGTTTTACAGTGATGGATCACATTTGAAATTAGTTAGCTTGGTTTAATGTCAAGCTAATAGGGAATAATCGTTAGTTTTACAGTGATGGATCACATTTGAAATTAGTTAGCTGGTTTTATGTCAAGATAATAGGGAATAATCGTTAGTTTTACAGTGATGGATCACATTTAAAATTAGTTAGCTGGTTTTATGTCAAGATAATAGGAAATAATCATTAGTTTTACTGTGATGAATTAAGGAGCCGTGTTCTGATTTTACAAAGCTATTGGTGAAAAAATCAGGCTTTTGCCAAAGGAAGGGATATTGATAAGGGCCGTTTTCAAGCCCATCCTGAATTTTCTCAATTCTACAATTTTTTGCTCATTGACGGTTTATATTTTACAGGATTTATCATGATTGGGTCATTCTTGGTCTTTTTCTAGGTCTACTACTCGCTTGAACACGAGTCTGAACACCAGTTTTGGCGAAAAATGCAGATTTCGTAGATTTGCGGTCGTATGCCGAAAAATCCGCATTTCCGCAAAAATTGGGCTTCAGACTCATGTTTGGGCCAGTATTACATCTGAAATGGAACTGAAAATGACCAAAGCATAATCAATTTCATAAAATATAACCCTCCAATGAGTAAAAAATCTTAGAGTTAAGAAAATTCAGCTAGAAAGGGCCCAAAAATTGCCCTTATCCATCCTTTCAGGAGCGCAGGTCAAGTGTGGCGCATAACAAACACTTCTGCGCACTTAATTTTCTGTTGCACCATTGCTTATGGTTGAATTTTGGGCTTTAAATTCTGGCTGGATGAAAAGCCCTCATGGATCCTAAAAATTATGCCTCCTTGAGATAGCTAAGAAAATTTTCAGATGAAGTTCGGATACTGTTGGATGAAAGATATGAGATTGAAATAAGAGGAGTAATGCTTACCTGCCAAAAAGATAGCCGGTTTTCTCCAGAACTGTATGACACAAGGAATTTGCCATCAGGCGAAAAAGCTAAGGCTGAAATGGCTGCTCCATGAGCGGCTATCATCTGACATTTAGATGAGCGAAGTTCGTACAAAGCTATGGCACCATTTTTGGCCCCAACAGCAATTCGACGAGTAGCAGTGCAGTGACCAATTTGGTTGAAACGAGTGACAGCCGGGAAGATTTCTGACAGACCACTTGTTTTCAAATGCCCCGGATCGACACAATGAAGAATTATGTCCATGACCTAGGAACAAACAGATCAATGAATCAGTCTGAAAAGAATATGAATAGTAATGTGGACCAGCATAAATATAAAGACACAAGGCTCGCCTCTAATACAAGATAACATTTTTTTAATTACTTTATGAGATCCATAACCCTGTGTTATATAAATTAAGAATATATAATACTCTGTAAGCATAGGATGGAGCACCAGAAAAAATATGAATTAGATCACTCTGCAAACTTTCCACAAATTCTTCAAATAATCACTAAAGTCTGTGATCTACTGTACCAAATGAGCTCAAACTGGTCTTTTCTGAGAGCTAATACACCCTTTTCAAATCTTTCATGCGTCGAATTTTGATATGTTGCCTATTTCTTTACGAAAAAATCAATCTAGCTCATTTTGCAGGTCAACATTAAATCTTGCAAGGACGAACTCAACTCATTCTCGTAATATAAGTAAAATATCAGTTGTACCTAAATCAGTAATCTTGTAAATCAGTTAATTTTAAAACAGAAGAGCTCATCCATCATTGTCTTGTTTGAATACTAATGAATTACTCCAAAACATTCCTCAAACTGCTTTTCAGTATCAAAAATTGATTCTTTCAAAGTAAAATCTAACTTTCTAACTCGGGAAAAGCCTGCATACATTTGGAATTATTTGAGCAGTAAGATTTTTATTTCATTTATGTATACATACTGATAAATAAGGAAGGATCTTTGAGAGAGAAAAACAATTGTTTCCTTCAGGAAATCTAGAAGGTTGTTGGGTAAAAATCGAAGAATTACCTCAATCAAGAGATCTTGCATTTCGTTATGCATCTTCTCGATAAGAAGCTCAACTGCTCTAAGAATTTCTGGTTTAGCACGATGCAAAACTGAATTATGTACATTTATATTCAAAGTCTGCGCGTTCTGCTGCATGGTGTTGTATCGTGCGACCTGAAAAAATTGAACAGAGGTTTTACATTTTGTTGGTCAAGTGAGAAGAACTACCCAAAAATACGTACCAACTTTTGCAAATCCCTTCCTTGAAATAATGACTTAGTAATTACACTATTACTGACCTCCTTTCTCAATTTCCATTGATATCTTAACCAAGCACTGCCCAAAAACACTTTTCCCTCCAAAAAATCAACAATTTCTCAGAATTGATCTTCCTATTGAATTTGAGCTAGACATTGTCTTTTTAATTTTGAACAAATTTATAACACACTACTCAGTTAAATATTCAAAAGCTAAAACCTTCAGTTATTTACTTCAATTAGAAATAAAAAGATACACTATGGTGCATAATACACAGAAAGATACGGACAGCCAAAGTGCAAAATCACACATCTCTATTAAGATGTTTCATACTTTCCACTCTCATTTTCCTTTCTCAAAGAGAAACAAGCCAACTTTATAGCCTGAAATTTGTATAAAATATTCTGGTGACTGAGAAGAAAAATCAAGGAAGTTTTCAAGAAATAACGTTGACATTTTCCAAAAAAAAAAAGAAGTATGGCAGGAAGTCTGTAACGTTGCAAACAGAGATATGTGGTTTCGCACTTGGGCCATCGATGTGTAAAAAACTGTCAGCGCCTAACTTTTTTCCCTCCTTTAAACTGTTGTTGAGAAATTTTTTATTGTAGCTAGTACTGCCTCGGAGGTACTGTGTAATCCAAAAGTTATGATATGCACAACTTGTGAGTCAAATGCATTCTAATAATTTGCTTTCTAGTTCAGGGAGGTTGATACATTAATATTTTAGTACACCCGCAGGCTATATTACGCAACATTAATGATTAAACTGCTAAATTAACACGGTAAAATGACTGTGTTTTTGGCTAACTAAGATTTTTTGATTTTGATTGATTTGCAGATTTTGCATTTGAAATTTTAGTGACAAAAGCACTTACCTCTTTGGCCATTGTTGTAATGAAACCGGCTGGCCTGGCTGAGGCTATCAGTGTTAGTGCATGTCTCGCTGTCCGACATGAGTCAGCCGCTGGAGTGAGAGGTAGACCGTACGTCATGCTGAAAATTAAAAAAAAATTTTTTTTATTTAACTTTAATACAATCCTTTGAAGGGTCAGGAGCTTATGTCACAATGTTGAGTTTCATCACTTGAAGCCTCCAGATGAGTAAAACTGATGAGATCTGCCTAGATACAACATTTCTACCTTCAATTTTGATAGAGTTATGGCCTGATGAAATATTGACAATGATAAACATCATTCATTTCATTCGTGCATGAAATTCTATCTTTCATCCAGTCTCATCATTTGGTTATGATTATAATTCGCTCTAGATGTTGCACTGGTTCTGATGAGACTAAGATAAAAGAGATCATGGTTTGCATTCATGAGATAAATACAATGGATAACGGAAAAGCTTTACCATGTTTTTCAGAGAACGAGACTCTTATCAATATGCTGAATGATATACTTCAACAAATCAACTAACTTGTTGATACTGAATGAGATTCAATGAGTAAAATATTAATTTTGTGACCTGCATAATAGATTCAACTACAAAGTAAATTGGATTTGGGTTAATACATCAGTTACAGCGTAAATTAACCTGTCGGTGCTATGACGTCTCACAATTTCTGTAACTATTTTAATTTTTCACAGATGAGCTATGGTTCCAATTTATTTTGAAAATTTCTACAATTTTATTTTTCAGCATAATAAGACTCCTCCCCCTCTTTTCTAAGGATGCAACGATAAAAAAAAAAATGTTCACAGAGATTATGCCAAATTAAAAAAGCTAAAATGCCCTACTGCATGACAGTCGCCAAACAAAGAATTAAAATGAAAAAACAATTTTTCATTTTATTCTACCATTTTTTCAACAGTTCATCATACTTGGGGAGCTTAAGTCAATTGATTTCACCAAAAAAGTTTTATTTTGATTACATTATACATTATATAATCAATATTTTTTTGACAGATATTTTGTAGTTTTTAGAGGATTTTGTGGTTTACCTTGGTGCCAATTTGTCAGAATTACAACATAATTCTAGAAGTCCAAGCAAAATTCGACTGACATCAAGATACGGTTCCCAAACGGTGAAACCCCGACCGAGTAAATCCACTGCTGCTCGTCGTAATGATGTATGAAGTGGAAGTCGTGGATTGGCTGGTGCCAGAAGTAAATGGGTCAGTGCTAAACCTGTAGAAAAATAAAAAGTTCATCTTAGACTGAAGATCGTCTTTACCAGGGCAGTAAAATTAGTTGAGAGCAAAGGAAAAGTGGAACAACTTGCATGACAGACAAGCGGGTGGATAAAAACAATTTCATTAAGTATGAAGATGAACTTGTAATTCACATTGCCATTTGAAATGGCTTGTTATGAAAATTGAAGCAGGACTTACTAGTGAGACGAGCCAAATTATTATTCCCGATGCCAAAACCTTCGACAACAACTGAGCTTTTCCGCCTTTGGTCTTCACTTCGCTTCCCTGAACCGTCCGCTGCAATATCTTGTCCAAATTCTGAGCCAATTACTCCTAGCAATACTACAGCTGTTGTTTGTTTGCGGCGCAACTCTGCAGCTGAGGATGGTTTACGGGTTGTCAGTTCTGAAAATATTTCAGAGGAGTGGTATTACTTTCTTCAGAGTCGCAATAGACCACTAATTAAGGTACAACTTTCAGCATCCTGAGATATATTTCTATTTTAAAATTTCACACAAACTACAATTTGCGCAATGAAAATAACTGACATTATCTCCCAACCAAGTTTTTTCTTTTTTCATTTTGCATTGCATTGGTTACTAAAAATTTGAAATTCCTGTTCACAAGAGAAACAAGAGTCTATTTGAAACAAATCGCCCACTACAACAGTTTTGGCTGGCTTTTCAATCGAGCCATGTTTCCTCCCCACCCAGTGTTGTTCTATGTGTAAACAACATAATATAGCCGAGTTGAAAGGCCAATATTGAGTTAGTCATATTTTCATGCTTCAACATTTATCACAGTAAAGTTCCGTGTGCGATTCAACTTAAGTAAATAATTATTCTTCAGGGAACAGGGAGTTTGTATTTTCTGGTGGTTCATTCAATTACAATTTCAAATAAAAATGTCACAGGAAATGAACTGATAGGGGTAGTGACAGTTAGAATAAATACCGTCTCACTCAAATCATTTAAAAATATTTTAACTGAAATCGTTTCATAATTGGTGACACAGTGCTGTCTCATCACCACATGATATTGAGGCCTAAAAGAAAACATAGTTGCACCAGTATGAAACAAAGTGGCTGATAAAAAGTTTATTGATTACATAAAGAGCTCACCTTCAACTCCTTCATCATCATCTTCAATTTCTTCCTCGTGATGAGCAGTTTCAATATTGCTTCCCTGTGAAAAAAAGACAGATGTTTAAACTGAATGTAAAAAATTCAAACCAATCAAGTATGGGTATTTTTGACTTACTGGATCCGGTCAGTCAATAAACAATCATATATTTCTTAAAAATGATGCAGAATCTCTGAAAGAGGCTTTCTTAATTAAGAAAAAAGTGTCACAAAAATATTAATTTTACGAATGACTAATACTAGAAGGCAACACTACTAACGGCCAACAGAGTTAACTGGAAGGGGGCCCGACCCTACATAACATGGTGCAATTAGAAGAAATATATTGATATTGCTGTTGAATGGCGGAGGACACAACAAAACTGTTGATGCTCAAATAATGAAACAAACTGGCGAAGATACAAGTTGGCAGACTGATGTGCAAATGTCCCTGAATTAATGTTAATAAAAAAAAAAAATTACTTGAGTTATGACTGGCATTGGTGTTGGTGGGTGAGAATTGTCCGAGGCATTGTACGTTGGCAAATACTGGGCCCAGTAGTCAACGAGAGTTTTTCTTCCCTTGCTTCCAAGCCGCGTCAATTCGGCTAAAAGTAAGGCCTGAGCAGCATCTCTTACCTTGGGATTAGAAATAAACATTGATACTTAATTCAATTAGACCTTAAGCATTCAGGTTGATTAATTGAGAAATCAGGTTGCAGAGATAGTCCATAACTGACAAAATTAGCCCTGAGAAATAGTTGTAAGAGGACACAAATATGTATCAAAATAACTGAAGAAGAGTATAATGCCAATAGGTAAATTTATTAAAAATATAAATTATTTAAACAGATATAAAATGGTTGATAAAAACGCATTAATCCTTCATCAATCAACCTTGATAGATAAATAGCTTTGCAAGATACCAATTTTTTAACCAAGTTGATCAAAGCTATTCAATAAAAAAAAGAAAAACAATAAATTTTCAAGAATCAACCCGCAAATTGGACAAGGGGAAAAAAGACTACGCTAAAGAACATACGGCAAACCAGCATAAGAATAATAAATTCATCTTGTTTCAAAACTTAAAATTCAATTTTTGTATTATTACTTCGACTGAAAGAGAAAGCTCCCTGACAAGTGACATCGCACTCTTGGAAAACTGAATAAATTGCTTTAAAAATTCATTGGCTTGCACCCCTATTTCCTCAATTTTACTTCACAATAAAATATGGTAACAAAATCTATTGAGATGTAATTAAAATTATAGAATTTGAACCACTTCTTCTACATTCAATCAAAGTAATCATGGATAGTCTTTTAAGATTGATGCTAAATTGTACCTCCAAACAGTGATGTTGCCAGCGCCGAGCCATCATTTCAATTTGTGGCTTCTTGAACTGAGGACTACTAACTTTGTCAGGTAGTAAAACACAATGCAGTGTTGCTAGCAAAGACCAACCCTGTTTTATTTGAGTTTGCTGTGCGGTTACCAGTTCTTCCGTCGCTTCATCTGGTCTCCAGCCTCTTGTGCTTTGTCTGAAATTTGAAAAAAATGTTTGATAAGAAATTATGGTAATCAATGCCTTTGACAAACTGGATAATTTTATAATACAGAAAGCTATTAAACCCCTTCATTACCGCAAGCACAACACCTGCGTTTAGCAAGGGCGTATCCTTCCTGCAGCATTTCTGCAATTACTCAACAGCATCCACTCAGATGTATTTACATTTGTAGCTCTACCTGTCAAGGAGGATCTAAAGCACAACTTTAGGTACTTTCTAACTGAGTTGGCTCTGATTTCTTTGCATGATATCCAATTCCCATTGTGGGGCATGCGTGCGCAGAATCTAGCCTCATAATGAAAGGGTTAAAAAATCCTTTATTTATTTTGATGGATTAGACTTGAGAAAAGGACCTCAGACTTTTATAAAAGTATTTTGTACTCTAAAGTATAGGATACAGCCTGACATTGATAACTCAAAATTGAAGGGAAAGTAAAAAAAATTTACACTATCAAGGTCTGAAATATAAAAACTTTGGATTATTGGGCACCGACGAGGTATTCCACTAGGCCAAGGAAATGCTGTGGAAAAAATGTTAAGTTTGCTCCCATAAATATAATATAAAATTGAGAAACCAGGTTATAATTATTTAAAGATAAACCTAGAGGAAATCAATAAATAATCCCACCCATAATAGCAAAAATAATTCCTATACCTTACCTTTGTAATTTTCTATTCCTTTCCTGATCAGTCACGAAAGAAGCATTGTTCATGGACATTAAGGTATTGGCTAGAGCGATTATGGCGAGTAGATGGTTGCTTGTAAGTGTGATACTCAATTCCCAATGAATATGTGCTGTGAAGAGTCGCGTGGCGCGTTCCAACTCCACCATTTCTGGCGGTAAATCCGCTTCAAGAGCACTCGGTACATTTTCCAGTTTGTTTTGTTCCTTCCATGGCTGCCAAGTTGGCATCAGAAGGCTCATGTAACCTGGCAAAAAATCCAGTCAATTAAAATCTAATTTTCACACCAGTAAAAAATGATTTAAAATACATAAAAAGAGTTTACTTGGATTAGGGCTGTTTTCAAATCTGTTTAACACCATTGTCCTTCAAACTAACTCATTTCTTGCCTCTTCTGTATTTTCAATTTTTTCAAATCACTTTAATATTTTCTATTTTGTTTTAATACTGCGTTTTAAATGTTTGATATCCCTCTTTTTTTTGAGCATTCCTCATTTTTCATTGATCTGAAAGAGTGATACATTTTAGGAATATTTGGCATACTGTGACAGTATTTGTTATTAATTGATAATATACATGCGTAAATAAAAAAAATTGAGATTACCTCCTTTTGACAGGACACCAAACGAGACGGGGATCATGGGTCTGAGAAGTCCGAGTTTCGTCTCGCAAACTTTGTCTAGATCTGGGTCTAAACCCCAAGCATGGAGCAAGGATAACAGCAACTGTGCTATTTCTAAAGTCAAATTCACTTCGCAGACTTTAGTCCTATTTGTGTCTGAACCACTTCCTCCTGCAACAGAAAAAAATTTCAAACTGTAGGTCGTTGCACAATTGATATGGGGGTTTTCTAAGGACATGAGAAAAACAGAATTCTACTGATGCACTGAGAACTCAGAGCATGAATTTTGAAGTTTTTTCACCCCCAAAAAAGCAGACATTGCAGGTATCCAAGTGATTCCCACCTCAAGCGATAGGAAAATTGGTATTTTTCATACAGACCTATTGATCGATCATTCGGCTTCACAAAAAATTTATTTTGAATGAACACGAGACTTCAAAAGTACATGTAATCTTGTGAACATCATGTTATTAAAACTTCGAGAGATCTTCAAAAAAAATGAGGAAATCATGATTAATTCTCGAAATACTATTTGAGATTCCAAAAATCGACTTAGATTCCCACAAGTCAAAAAAATAGTGTATTTTATTCGAAAAATACACTCAAATTTTGTGGATGCGTGGATGGAAAACGTCTCGAAAATCCAATGCAGCGAGTTGACCTGAATGCATTGGTCTCGAGAAACTTGGAAGGAAAACTATAGCCGTCGCACTACATCATGATAAATTAGATCGCACGGGTTGGTGCTTGGTGCGAGCAATGAACGTAGTGCTGATTGCAGCGACGAGAATTGAAGGGGTTTGAGCACTGGAATGTTAAACATGACTCAAAACGAAACCATGCGAAAACCAAGAGAGAGGAAACCAAAATTCGAATTCTGTCGATCCGAGCAGGCATACATGATTTGGAAGAAACCACAACTTTCCTGTGTCAGGATGGCAGGATTCCATGGAATTCAAAATCGTGAAATATTTCCAGGGATTTTGTAAATGATACCTGCATTGAAAATTAATTTCTTTCTCTTTCATTTTCTTCATGAAATTTTCGATTGACGACGCAAAGAAATGAAGAAAACTATAGAGCACGTTCTGTCGTAAATTTTGAAATGAACTAAAAGTTTTCATTTTTCTTCTTTTGCATCATATGAAAGTTAAAAGTTTAAAAAAACCTCCACTTCGGCGTTGCGATCATTGACAAAAGAGAGAAAGCGAACGTGAGTCTACCAGAATACTTTCGAGCATTTCCCCGTGTGTTTTTTGTTTTGTTGAAAAAAAAAGAAAAAATTCTACGTTATTTCTGACATTTTGTCCCTGATAATCTCCGGTCTTTTTGAAAATGTTAATGGCAACTTTTTCCTCTGAATTTTCTCAGTTTCAACGCCCTGCAGACATCCTGCTGGCATTGAAATGAATTAAGGGGAGAGGGAGGGAGGGCGAGAGTAAGCGAAGACTTAAGAATTAATTTAGGGGCATTTGAGACTTAAGGCGCAGGTTGATGTAAGTACATTAATGGGAGAGAGGTGGGAAGGTAGAATAACTTTGTGGCTAGAGACCTAAACGACATTCATAAACTTTTCAAGAAAAATTACGTGAGTATTATCCGTACATTAGAAATTGATAATTTCGTATTCGCAATCTATTACTATTAATGTACTTCAAGACCAGCTTCAAAAAGAAAATGCGGTTTACGGACTGATTCGGATTATATTTCTCGATTCGGACTACTTTCTTTCAACTAGCATTTCCCTGCTCTTTAAAAGGTTTTTTTTTTTAATTTTTTTTTTTTTTTTTTTTTTAACCTTTTGAGGATTCTGCAACCGTGAAATAATTTTGCGTTACTCAACATTATGGAACGGGCCACGCCAGGGCCGGATTTACCTACTTGCCGCCCATGGGCCGCTCGTATTTTGCCGCCCCCTTCTCATTCGTTTTGAAACATCAATGAAAACCATCAAATGAACGTGCCAGCGGAGGAGGGGTGCATAAGACACGCTTACTGGAGTTGAACACATTTTTTCGGAAAGCCCTGTCAACACTACTTGCAAAAGTTCACGGGACTTTGCACGAAAGTCAAGTTTCATAAACCTATCTCTGTGTGGACAAGGCCTTCCATTCATAAGCAATGAACGAAAAAATTATGAAAGAACAAACATAAATGCGGTTCAATGATTTTAACTTCCGCCGCCGCGCCTCCCAGACCGCACTGTGTTTGACGCAATGCGTGAAGTATTCGCGCAGTCTTGTAGGCGCTATGCGTCTCACGCTGATCGCACTGTGTTTGCCGCAATGCGTGAGGTATTCATGCTACCGTGTAGGCGCTGTCCGTTTCAGGCTGTTAGCAATGACCGCACTGTGTTTGATGCAATGCGTGAAGTATTTGTGCAGTCTTGTAGGCGCTAATATGTGTTACATGTCGATCGCCGCGCCGAGGGCTTCTCCTTTTCATCTCAAGTCCTCGTCATCATTTCTCTCTAGGTAAGTCGCGTGTTCCAGACCAAATTGCGTGTTTGGTTTCTCTCTTAACTCGACTAATTAAAGGTGCTGCCTCTTATATCACTGAAAGATGACAAAAGTAGAAATTACTATACTCTCAGAAAATTAGAGATTTTGTCGCCTTTTCTCGTATATAATTTTTTTTCTAAATCCGAATTTTTTTATACCTACATTTAAAAAAAATTGCAAAATTTGCCGCCCCCTATAGATTTGCTGCCATGGGCCGCGGCCCATGTGGCCACGCCCTTAATCCGGCCCGGGGGCCACGATACAAAATGAAGTACCACGATACAAAATGAAGTACCACGCTACATGATTCCTGATAAAAATTTTACATGGAATACGATATACACATTAAAACTTTTGAAATTCAACTCAAATGTTGAAGAAAAACAATTTTGTCCATGTTCACGAAAAAATCAAAGTCTACTCTAGTCAATCGAGCATTAAACTAATTTCGGTATATTTTACGATGAAAGAAGTTTCTTGCGTGCCAATTCTTTTCTGACAAGATTATAGGTGCCTGCTATCAAAAAAGGAAGAAGCTGCATGTGAAACCAAGCTCTAGTTCCTTGCACAGCGTGTAGGCTAATTTCAATGACTACTTAGACCACATTTGGCAGAAAGGTACCAAGCCACATCAGCTATGGCCAAATTTAACCGGGCACTTTAATTTTTTACAGGAGAACGTTTGTGCGGATTCCTTTGAAAATGTTGTGCAAAAAATTCACTAAAATGTACACAAAAATCCGCACAACCGCTTTCATGTAAAATATTGCTTAGTTAAATTTGGCAATAGCTGATGTGGCTTGGTTCATTTCTGCTTAAAGTGATCCGATTCCGCCTCAGTGGCGTGGCGTGCTTTGCAAATTATCGATTAAACTACCATCTAAAACTATGGAAAAAGATCGATTAATAGGGTGTTCGCAACGGACACCTTAATAATCGATTCTTTACCATAGCTTCAAATGGAGAAATATCGATTTATCGCAAAGCACGCCACGCCACTGTTTGGCCTACGTTGATAACTGTGTGTTCACGAGCGGGAAGTTTAAAATTACTGTTCATGATGTAAACTACCAACTTTCATTTCTCTATTGTGCGTAAATTTCGGTAATGTTCAATGTGTTCTGTCTAAAATTTTGATGAGAAAATATGCGCTGCGGCGCTGATACCTTGTTTCGCGGTGCATTGATTTGTGTGCGATTAAAGTATTAGGGTGCAAGATTGAGTATTCAGGTTTGTTTTCCGAAATGATTTCAAATTCCGAAGCACTCGTAAACATCTTAAAAAATACCATGGAAAACACATCGGGGAAAGTGTTTTCCCTCGAAGAAAAAATTCCACGCCTCGCGCGACGAATGAATCGAGCGATCGAATGGGTTCTTCGTCGGGTTCCAATGATCCGTGAATCATTGGTGAAAAATCTTTAACGGGTTCCTCCGGTGGAACACCCTGTGAAGACTTGACTGGCATCTAACGTGGGCATTGTTGCCAGGCAGTGCTGAGATTTCAAGAATTTCCACCATTTAAACCAGTGTATGTAATCCATGGGGTAAGGCGCGATTTGGCAACCTCGAATGGGGGCGGGCGATCTGGACTGGTCATTCACTTGGGTTACAGCAGCGCCCGTGATCAAGGTCGAAAAGCTGACATTCGTCCGGAGCTCAGCAAAATATTGCTCAAGGTGAGGCTCGAGATGGAAAAGGAAAAAGAAGGAAAGCCAAAAAAATAAAAAATAAAAAAAAAATAACCGGCGACCACACCCAAGATAATCGCCGCGGATCACTTAGATCGGACTTAAATTTGTGTCCCCCCCCCCCCCCTTAACCCCCNCCACTTAACCCGCAGGTGCTGCTCCATCCAAGCATCACCTGCTCAAATTTTCAAAAACAGCAGAGTTGCAAGTTGAATCGCCCTCGTAGCATCCCGTGACGATTTAGCAAGCTGGCAACACCGGTTTTCCGCCGTATAAATCCATTGAAAATATCGATTTTCGGTCAGGTAAAAGAATGAGTGGTTTAGGTGTACATGATCTCGAGGAAATCTTGTGGTCAGTACTAAAATTCCGGTGATATCGAGCGTGTAATATGGTTGCACCAATCGGAATAAGCACTGTAAATCAGGCGATACGCACTATCAGAGGAGAAAGAAATCGGATGCTGGCTACTAGATTTCCCAGGGATCGTGAAAAGTCATGAACACCGTGTGAGCATTCGAGTGTTGTCTTTACCCGGATAAAGCATGTATTTTTAAGGGACGTTATGCATATTTTGTTTGAAATTTTAAGATGCCTTAGACTAAATTGAGGATTTTTTCGGTAAATGGGCGTATGAGGCTTCCAATGCTGCTAAAATTGTGAAATTTATACAACGTTTGCGGCAAATGAAATTCGTCCACAGTCGACTTACTTGCTTACAATAGTAGGGAAAATGAAAAACTTAGTTCAGAATATGGCAAAAATAGCAGATTCGAGGAAAAATTCATAGCAGGACTGTCGGATGAGTTACATACAAGAGAACTACCTTGCACAATCTGTCTCAAACCGACTCCGTCACCGCTCTTTTACCGAAAAATGCTTCAATTGTCTGAAAAAGAAGAACACTGTTCAGAATTCTCGTAGAAAATTAGCTTTTTATTGAAGGAATTTTCACAACGTCTGAAAGCTCACACGTCTTTCTCAATCATAGTACGGCAATATGAATCTAATAGCAGGGTTGCCACAGAATTTAGAAAATGAAATTCCGTGACATTTCCCTGATTTCCCAGACACATTTTGGTGAAATTCCCTGAAAATTGAAGATCTGACGGATGGTTAAGAAGGCATAATTGAAAATAGTTTTCACGTAAAAATTTGTTGTTCGAAACCTCAAACCTACTCTAGAAAGAAACTGAAGGTGATTTAACAAATTTTCCCTGACATTTCCCGGGTTTCCCTGACTATGGCAACCTTGTAACAGCCATTCTTTCTTTCCGTGCAGCTGGCGATATTTTTAGACGTGGCGGAAAAACGGTAGAAAAACGGTAAAAACGGCTCTGTTCGGTTCGGGGAATGGCGAGAGCGACCCGACCCACGTCCTCCTTTTTACAGACCGTTGCGTTGGTATCGGCGTCTTTTTTTCCACTCTTGTTTTTCCCGATCCGATGATCGATGCCCGAGCGCGAAAAGCGATAGTCGTTAAAAACGAGAGTCGAAGGAGGGGCGTGGTCGCGCGCTGGGCAGTATAAATAAGACGAGAACTGGTCCGTCGCCACCGTCGGAAAGTAAAACTGGACGCGTTTCCCACTAAAACGAACCATGTGCGTATGGATTGCGCGCGACTTGGTTCTTTTTAGCATGGATACGTCCAACTGGATTTGGATTCGGAAAGGCGAAAGGCTCCGTTGAAAACACGATCCCATTCCATCAGCCACTCGTCGTTGCGATCGTCCAGTGGCGTGGCGTGCTTTGCAAATTATCGATTGATCTACCATCTAAAACTATGGAAAAAGATCGATTAATAGGGTGTTCGCGACGGACACCTTAATAATCGATTCTTTACCATAGCTTCAAATGGAGAAATATCGATTTATCACAAAGCACGCCACGCCACTACTGCGATCGTCGTGTTAGGGAAGAACGCCGTATCTTCACCTTCCGGACAAAGTATCACAAGCGCTATGTGATGTTTAAATATTTCCGCCGCCATGTTACTTTTTTACAGAAAAATTGTGCGACTAAGCCGTCCGAAAATTTCGCTGAATTTTCTTTGAGTTGCCGATAAAATTCGGTGGAATTTTCAAATGGATTCAACCTACAATTTCTGTGTATAAAAATAAAATGGCAACGGAAATTCTGAAAAGTCGCATGGCGCTTGTGATACTTTAGCCGGAAGGTGACGGTATGCTGCCGTGCTGAGGAAAAACGCCGTATGAACCTTCAGGCGTTGCCAAATTTCCATTCATGAAACACGAATTTTCTTCTAATTTTTCAGATATTGTTGTCTGCAATTTCACCTAAAGTTCCTGAAAATTTCAAGGAAAAATATTCATAGCTTTCCTCAAACATAAAAATTTTAATGAATGAAATTTGGCAACTCCCGAATGTTCATACGTCGTTCTCCCTTATAGCACGGCAGTATTGTCGGAGACTTTAACGAAAGGATAGAAAGAATGACTGTGCTCGCAATGACTCGTGTCCAGCAAAAAACTACTTATCGTACGCCGCCGCTCTATTTGAACGTATTTTATGTTAAAAGGAACTATGTTACACGCAAACCCTATGCACATGGTTCCTTTTAGCATAAGTACGTCCATGAACTTTACATGATAATTTTTGTTTTAAATTTACAGTTATCAGCGAGTAAAATAGAAACTGTTAATGGATAATCAGGTTTTTCTTCCAAGACAAAAGAAGTTGCACAATTTCAGCAACATTGCAATGCTCCTGGTTCCTTTTTGCAAAATGCAATCCAATTGTGTTATGGACTCAAAGTTGCCTTTTTTCACGGCGTGTAATGATAGAGGAAAACTCTAAGCCTCTTTTTTCCTGCAATAACTTATCGGGACTGAGTTCCTTTCTATTGAATTCACAAAGGGCGCCAGAAAAAAAAAGTCCTGAAAAATTCTCAGAACTTGGAAAACTTCCGGGAAAGTTCAAAAGTTCCAAAATGCGGATTCCGACCTGAAAAGCGGCTAAGCTGTTGGGGAGACTGCCGCGCTAAGAAGAAACATCGTATGACCTTCCGAATGTTGCCGGTTTTCATCCGATGAAATTTTTATTTTCAAGAAAAGTAATGAATATTTTTTTTTAAATTAAAGATGCGTAAGCTTAAACTACGACTAAAATTTCCGGAAAAATTGGCGGGAAAATATTCACAGGTTCCTCGGGAAGTTCGTATTTTATCAAAGTATATGTGGCAACGTCGGAGGGCGCTTAAGGCGTTCTTCCTAAGCCTGCCGCAAAAGTTAAGGAAAACAAGCGGATGCCGCGAGTAAGTCAAGGTCAATCACGGATGGGTGCGGCGGTGTCATCACTCCTTTCAGAGTTCACGACGGGTCAACTTTGGGGTGAATGATCCCTGATCCGCCGTCTTCGGGATCAACCGCCTATCTACAGGGATTTTACGAAGGAGTTACGCGGTTCTTCCTTAAAGATGGTCGGGATATATTAAATCACATTGCCATATTGCCGTGCTGAGGAAGAACGCCGTATGAGCAGAGATGGAAAGTGAAATTTCATAAGGCTCGAATAAATTTCACAAAAGTTGAAATTTATTAATTTTTTTTAGAATGGACCATTAGACAAGGTACGAATTTAAACAATCTGATACATGTTTCTTAACAAGAATTTCACGTAGAACACGATTCACACAACGAAAATTACTGAAACCAACTCCTAACGAAGATATTAACGTTTTCATTTCACATTGGTTACGAGGAATTTGAACTGCCCGCTCACAAGAAACTCAAAGCTCTACGTGAGTCAAATCGCGCACTACAACGGTTTCAGCAAGCTTCTAAACCGAGCAATGTTCATTTCCCGCCATATGTTTTTCAAACGATAAGCAATTTGCTATAGCTGAGCCAAAGCGTCAAGATTGAGGTTGCCAGATTTTTACATCGCAGAGACTGTCATGATAACGCTTAGCGCGCGATGTGAATCACGTAGAGCATTGAGTTTTCATGAGCGGGTGGTTTGAATTCACGCATCAGGAATCATTAAATATCTTCGTAAGGAGTTGATTTCGGTAATTTTCGTTGTGCGTATTGTATTTTACGTGAAATTTTGGTTGAGTAACATACATCAGAATGCTGAAATTCGTACCTTGTCTAGTGGTCCATTAGTGATTAAACCTTTGGAGGTTTGTAAGCGTTTCAGATGGTCTTTCTGCTGATGCTGCGGTATTATGCTACTCTACTGAAGGTGCCACACAGAGAGAGGGGGCACAAATAAAAGAAAAATACTAACGAGCTTCCCTAAAAATTTGTATATGGTATTAAAAGAAGTTTAGCAACGTCTAAAGGCTCATGCTACGTCTTTATTAGTACAAAAGTCTACGCCCTCTGTCTTTTACATATCGGAGCACTGTTCTACCGCGCTAAGGAAGAACGCCGTATGTACATTCGAAAGTTTCCAAATTCCCCTCGATAAAACATGTATTTTGGACGGCATTCATGCGTATTTTTCCTAGAAAGTTTCAGATATTTTAGACTTCATTGCGTACAAATCTGTCGAAAATTTTTGAAAAAAAATATTCAAAATTTTTCCTGTTAATTCGGTTTATATCGAAGGAAACTTGGCAACGTTCGAAGGCTCATATGGCGTTCTTCCTTAGCACGCTTGTGTTGACAGAAGACGTCAAACGACCGCAATTCACATGGCAACGTGACATTTTGACGAATTCAAATGATAATCATTTGCAACATGGGCTCTGTGATGCATGTACTATAATGGCTTCCGGGGCCCGAGAAACAGTTATGATAGTATTCCTTTTGATTTTAACGCGTCCTTTTAAACTGTTAAAATTAGAGTAATGCAAATCAGTTTTAACATTGCATAGTGTTTTCTACTTTTAGAGTACCGTTATCCATTACGAAATACTCCTTCGACTGAGTTCTATGAAAAAAAAAAGTCTAACCTCGAAACGGGCCAAATTTTTCCTTATGAAAACCGGATTTCCTTGCTGATTTATGCATATTTATCATTGATTTTCGTAGAATTTCACCCGCACCTTAATTTTTCAAGTCTAAAAATTTCGAAGGGAAATATTGATAACTCGCTTGAAAATGACTTCGATTCGAATGTTCGAATGGCTTTTCCATAAAAGCACATATCTGCATAGAAAAACCAATGGCATGTATGTTATTTCCAAATGGGCCAGAAATAGTGGTTCCTTATTGCAAAATATGGTCCAAATTCTCTTGGCCATATCTTTTGGGGGTTTTAGGCGTTGTATAGACTCCGGCACGGAATCGCACTCCTCGATTTTCCCCCCTTTCTTTTACTTCTTTGTTTTTTTCCTTTCTTTTTTCTATGGAGGGTGTCTAGTATTTTTTAATTTTGAAAAATCCTGGTATTTTCCTGAGTTTTCCTGATATTTTATAAAAAATTCCTAATTTTTTCAATTTGAAAATTCCTGATATTTTCCTGATTTTTCGACGACTCCTGGCACGGTAGGCAAAAAGCAGTTAGACTTCTCCGCTAAAAAAATTCGCGTAAGATAAATTCCTGATAAAACGTTTAATTTTTCCGATTTTTCTGATATTTTCCTGCTTTTTTCCTGATCGGCCAAAATTCCTGATATTTTCCGGTTTTTCCTGATGCTAGACACCCTATTATAGTTCTTAGGCGTTTTATCAGAGAGATACCGCGGCCTTGTCTTAGATTTTCAGTTGTGCAGTTTCATAAAATGTTGCATCTCTGGTCAGAAACGGGCGGGCTCGTCAATATCCGATGGATGTTGAAAGGGGCGAAAGGTGAGATGGTGGAATTTCTGAGTGCGCCGCGTCGCTGCCGCTGCAGCTGGTCGATGCGCGGCCTTCCCTGGGGCCAAGGTGGAGTCCGCCTCTGCGACGATTCGCGGACTGCGGACTCCTTTGACAGCGCTGGGCAACGAAGGTCGAGGTCATAGCGTCCTGCTCCACATCCCTGTTCTGCCCTCTTCACCGGAAACCGCCTATCTGCCGATGGAAATGCGTGCGTGCGTACGCGGTTTTTGCTTAGTATCCTCACAACCTGAGCCTTTGAATGGCGGGCGGATAAAAGCTTCCATTTCTATCCCCCATGATCGCTTATCAGGACGTATTTCTGCCAAACGGAACTAAGTGCATTATGACGTGAGCCGTGTTACCTATGCATATATTCTTACGGGCCTCAGGGCTCATGTCTTAATGCATATAGTTCCGTTTAGCAGAGATACGTCCATCAGTTTTCCCGGCTTTGTCCAATCCTGTTCCGAACCGTGTAATTAGTTCAAAGGTGCCGTTGAGGCAACTTCAGCAAACTCACTTAGTGACGTAATTGGAGGCGTGAAAAATATTAGCGAAATAGACACTCTTTGTGCTGCGAACCAGGAAATTCTTTGAATGATGCTCTCAATAACAGTTGGACTATATTTTCTAATCGAGAACTATTATTTCTGGCTCATTTTAGAACCAACATAAGTGGTCTTTGATTCCTTCTGCATGTGGGTGCTTTTCCAGATAAGCCAGAAATAAAAGTTCCTAGTTACAAAATTCAGTCCATTTCTGCCGTGCTAAGGAAAAACGCCTTCAGAACACTCGAATGTTGCCAAGCCTCCCTCGATAAAATGAGTATTTTTGAGGATAGTTATGAATATTTTCCTCTGAAATTTTCAGATAATTTAGATCATATTGCGAAGAAGACTCACCATAAAATTTGAAGAAAAATAACCACAACTTTCCCGAAAAATCCGTACTTTATCACAGGAAGTTCGGCAACGTCTGCAGGCTCATATGACGCTCTTTCTTAGTACGGTATACTTGCACGTATCGTTTGACGTACAAATTTAAAAAAATATTTTACATTTTTAAAGGAACGCTTTTTAACATTGTTTGTTTTCTACTGGTTTTCCTCTGTCTTCCGAAGAGTATTCCCTGAAATTTTCAGACGGTAACATTGGATTATTTCTTAGAACAAATAAATTTGACGTGTAAATTCTCCAACATTGCAATCGAGATGCGTCCATTTAAACTTTTGTCGACGAAATAGATTATATTCACAAAAATTCACCGGATACTTAAACGCAGAGTGTAAGGTAAGACTTCTCCCAAGACAGAGAAAGACCATTTACTTGTTCAGGCAATTATTGTAAGTTACAGAAGAACAATGGGGAGTTTATGAGCCCCTCCCCCCCTCTACTCAGTTAAAAGGGCCCCCCCCCCCTTGCTTTTGATTGAACCATCTATTTGTGAAAGCGTCCAAGAGCTAGAACTTCGTAATCACTCCCTTAAATTGATCACGCACGAAATTCACAGGGTTGAGCTCTTTCTAAAATAACCAGTTTACGTGCGAAAAAACGACGTCGTTCTAGCCGTGGTGGAGAGAGAGGGGAGGTAAAACCTCATAAAGTGACAACAAGTTATGAAATCTGTCTTGAAGTAAGAAAGGGTCCAAATATTCAGGTCCGGGAGAAGTCTTACTTTTCTACTTCTGCGTTAAAGTCTCCGAGACACAATGGCGATTTTGCAACTTGGCAACACTGTTTTTCCTCCATTTAAATGCACGTAAAACAATCGATTCTTGGTGAGGATCGATTTTAGGTGAGGCAGCCTCACCTAAAATCGACATTTTCATTCATTAGAAGTCTTACTTCATTCATTACTACAATTCATTGGAGAGGTCTTACATTTCTACTTCTGCGTCAAAGTCTCCGGGACACAAGGGCGGTTTTGCAACTTGGCACAATTGTTTTTCCTCCATTTACATCCATTAAAAAAGTCGATTTTAGGTGAGGCAAGCTGCCTCGCCTAAAATCGATCCTCACCAAGAATCGATTGTTGTACGTGCATTTAAATGGAGGAAAATCAGTGTCGCCTACTTTCAAGAATCGCCACTGCCGGTTCATTTACGCACTGGAAAAAAACACATTGGATCTAGAGTAACAAACTATTGGATCTTAAAAACATCGACAAGAAAAAGCATTCTTGATTCAATCAGAATCTAGCTTAAATCAAGAACCAAGCCTCTTAATTTAAGCGGATTTCGTTTTGATTCGAGCAAAAATCCGATTGCATCAAGAGTATTTTTTCTTGTCAATGTTTTCAAGAGTCTGGACTCTAGATCAAATGTGTTTTTTTTTTCCAGTGGGGAGGTAAAACCTCATAAAGTGACAACAAGTTATAAAATCTGTCTTGAAGTAAGAAAGAGTCCAAATATTCATGTCCGGGAGAAATCTTACTTTTCTACTTCTGCGTCAAAGTCTCCGGGACACAAGGGCGATTTTGCAACTTGGCACAATTGTTTTTCCTCCATTTACATCCATTAAAAAGTGCCTCACCTAAAATCGATCCTCACCAAGAATCGATTGTTTTACGTGCATTTAAATGGAGGAAAAACAGTGTCGCCTACTTTCAAGAATCGCCACTCGCCGGCTCATTTACGGAAGAAAAATAGTTTAAGTGTGCATCAAAGTCTCAACTAATAGGACACTAATCTCGCGGCTTGATTATTAATTTAGATTTTCCTTTATTTCTATTTCAGACGCGTGAAACAGGGAGGAGGGGGCTGATTGACGTCACGTCTGATTGATCGGGGCGACGGCAACGGGCAGCGTTCGGCTTCCACCCATTCTCCTTATGACCATTCCTCATTCCTCTCCATCTCAAGATCAAGGTGACGCGACTCGCGAGCGTGAACCGGACCCACGGCACACAGAGGGCTGATTATTGGAATTGATAGACAAAGCGAGGGACAAAGAAGGAGAACAAAAAATGGAACGATCATACTGGTTGAAACGGGGGGTAGTTATAGACCAAGGAGGACAATGTTGGACTATGTAAGTACACTGCAAGAAAAACACATTGGATCTAGAGTCCAGACTCTTGAAAACATCGACAAGAAAAAATACTCTTGATTCAATCAGATTTTTGCTTAAATCAAGAACCGTAATTTGAGCGGATTTCCTTTTGATTTAAACTTAAATCTGATTGAATCAAGAGTATTTTTTCTTGTCAATGTTTTCAAGAGTCTGGACTCTAGATTCAATTTGTTTTTTTTCCAGTGTATAGGATCTTTCGTGGGTTGCCATTAGTTGGTCTATTACGTACCTCCTTTTTCCATTGCAACCACCCGCTTCCTGCACCAATACCATCTCCATTTTCTCTTTTTCTCCTCTATCTATCGCTTTATCTATCAATTTCAATAATCAGTCACCACTGCAACCATTGCAACCACCTGCTTCCATTAAAAGGATTGCTCCATTTTCTTTTCGTCTCCTTCGTCTATCAATTTCGACAATCAGCCCGCAATGCAGCAATATTAATAATATATTAATAATAAAAGAAGTCTGAAATTGTGTGGAAACTTCAAAAGGTTGTATCTTTGTTAATACGAAACGTAGAAGTTTAAAAGTGGGATACCATTGGTTACTTCGTAAAATTTGTCTTAAAAACCATTCGGTTAATTTTTAATAATAATCAGCCGGCAGAGTAGAAAATTAATGAAAGAAGGCGAACAAGCTTCAAAAACTCGAAAGCTTTATAATCTTCTATCTTCGTTCATACGAAAGTAGAGGTTTGAAAGTGGTGTCATTGGTTCTTTCGTAAATTTTGTCTTGAAACCATTTGGTTAAACTTAAAATGTGACAAAATAAACGTCAAAATTTGCCGTTTTAGCCGACGAAATCATGTCCGACCGCTCACGACGTCGGCTCAGACTGCCAAACTGTGCGACATAATGTGGATATTTTACATGGGGTCATATGCGGAAAATTGCTTATTTCCCACTACTACCCGGCAACAATGCCAACGGCTTGTTACACTGTGCGACGATGGCGACGACCAGCAGGTGCTGAAGCCGACGCCACGTTGCCACACTTCGATGGTAAAACTGCCAAAACGCTTATCTGCTTTGCAGTGGTTCAAAAGTTTCGCTCTTATTGTATTTTATCCACCAAGGAGAACGCACAAGCACTATAGGTTGACATTTTCCCGGAATATTTTTCACACAAAGCACTGAAAAAAAAACCACATTGGATCTAGAGTCCAGACTCTTAAAAACATCGACAAGAAAAAATACTCTTGATTCAATCGAATTTTTGCTTAGATCAAGACCCAAGCCTCTTAATTTGAGCGGATTTCCATTTGATTTAAGCTAAAATCTGATTGAATCAAGAGAATTTTTTCTTGTCAATGTTTTCAAGGGTCTGGACTCTAGATCCAATGTATTTTTTTTTTTCCAGTGAGGAGACAAATAATCAGAGATGTTTCTGAGAAACGACATTAAGGATTTTTATTAAATTCAGAAGAAGTGTGGCGGGAAGTTTGCAGAGTCGGAAAGCGCCATACGCGTTTTTGCAGTTTCACCGTCGACTTCCGCCCTGCCGTGCTAAGGAAGAACGCCGTAAGAGCCTCCGGACGTTGCCATATTTGCTTCAATAAAAAACTAATTTACCGGGAGAGTTTTGAGTATTTTTCTTCCAATTTTGCAGACAATTTTGTTCGCAATTTGATCTAAAGTATCTGAAAATTTCAAAGGAAAATATGCGTAACTTTGCTCAAACATACATGTTTTATTCGCGAAAATTCGGCAACGCTCGAAAGTTTATACGGCGTTCTTCCTTGGTACGGTAGCGCCCTACGCCTTGTCACTTCATCACGTCGCCCGTTCATGAAAGCTCTAAGCTCATGGGTGACGGAAGCTTTGGAGTCCATCGTCAATGAGTTTTTATTAATGTGGAGACGCGGATTTACCGATTGCCAGATTTGGACCATATTTTTCAATAAGGAACAGTTATTTCATGCTCGTTGTAGAAACAACATATGTGCCATTAGTCTTCCAATGCGGATAGGTGTCTTTATAGATAAGCCGGAAATAGTGGTTCCTCATATCAAAATTAAAGGCAATTCTGATGGATCACGAATCCAACGTAGTAAAGTTCCTCAGGAGAGAGAACGTAGCTAAATTACAACGTTGCAAAATTTCCGCTCGCAAATTGTATTTTTATTAGGAAAGTGATAGGTATATGCCGAACTAAAAAGCTGTTGCAAGTTGTTGACTCTCAACACATCCGTGAATAATGTGAGGGGAAGGGGGCGGGTGTCAAAAAATCCGATTTTACAGAAGAGGGTATCTTCTCTTCAGATGTCCCTCCAAGTGCAATCCAATTCTGGTTCGACAACTGGACTGCCCCCCCCCCCACCCCCTTTCCCCGGTATACTACAGGGTGATCCAAAAGTTCCGTTCCACCAGGCATCATCCCTGTAACTTTAAAACAAATTGAGATAGAGTTTGAAAGTTTGTTAGTGCTCCTAGGTCAAAGGAAACGACTCTTGGGAAACCCCCCAAAAGACCACCCCGAGGAGGGCAAGAACCCTTAAGGTCATAGGGGTGGTGCGAGACTTGCGAATCAGCCTGTGTACAGACATGACAACAGAGCAAGCGGATTAGTTTGGCGTTGGTGGCACGCGCGAGACATACTGCAACGGTGCCCGATTATGTAATTTAATTACCTGCCCCCCCCTCCTCTACATGGTTCCCCGTGCCCCGCCTGCTTTGACGCCACTCACATTTACGTCCGTGCACACACGCAGTAACACACACATCCACACCGGCGGTACATACGAACGGTCAGCGAGGATCGGTCGTCAAAAGTCGAGCGAAAAACATGCCGAACGACCCTACGGGCGTTACGTTTTAGCTAATAAAATATGATTTTTTTTTTTTTTTTTTAACTGCGAATTTTCTAATCTCGGGTTATGTCTTACATTTCTACCCTGCATTTAAGTCTCTGGTGAATTCTATAGTCTGTCCCAGATAGGAAGAGCGCTGGAAAATCAGAATAATTTGCACTATGTAGAAGCAAGGTATCGTTCGTTCTATTGTGTCCGACTAATCACCGAGCAAACCCCGCACCGTACAGAGGGTTGGTTATGAGCTCCGCGGCGCGTCGGCGTCTTACGCCGAGAATCCGCTCCTGGGCCTCGGGGAAAACCATCGCGGAAAGATGCGAAGGGAGTGTGCGTTGCCTCGAGGTGGCTTGTGGCCCTCTGTGCGACGCATTTGAGAGGCGACTAGATGACAGGTAACAAGGGTTGAGGTACCTCCAACCCGCCAAATGGTGCTAATTATTCTGATTTTCCAGCGCTCTTCCTATCTGGGACAGACTATAGGCAAATCATCCGTGATATCAGCTGCAGCCAATGAAGCTCATGAATTTTATTAAATATCATATTAATATCAGAAACACTATTACAGGGCGTCTGGCATCAGGATTTTCCCGATTTCATCAGGATTTGAGGAAAACTTGGTCATAAAATCAGGATTTGAGAAAAGATGGCCGTCCGATCGGATTTCTTTATCGATGTATTTTTGGGGAGTTACATTCGCCTTGCGTGGAGGATTTGGAAAATCAGGATTTTGAAAAATTATGAAATCAGGATTTAGCAGTCAAAAATCAGGATTTCCCAAAATGAAAAAAAAAACTAAAATCCCTGATAAAACAAGGAATTGGTGGCCAAGATAATGGAAAAAAAGAACACACTCATTACTTAAAACGGTATTTCAGAGAGATCATTCGTAGCATTGAACTTTCCTAACATTTGAACCCTTGAATACATAAATGATGTAAGTTCCCTCTATGCTGCCGTGCTAAGGAAGAACGCCGTATTAACATTAAAGAGTTGCCAAATTTCCTTCGATAAAATGATTATTTATGAGGAAAATTATGAATTTTTTTCCTTGAAATTTTCAGGAGCCTTAAATCAGAATACAAACAATATTCTCTGAAAATTGGAAGAAAAATGCTCACAAGTGTACCAGGAAATTCGTAATTTATCGAAGAAAATTTGGCAACGCCTGATGGCTCATACGGCGTTTTTCTTTGGCACGGCAGTATGGTACATCGAACTCCCTTCATTTTGACTTCAAAAGCTGAATTACCTTGTTCGCCACTTCTCGGAATGAGGCCCGCGTGAACCCTTGAATGCACAAATGACCTAAGTTCCTCCTATGGTACATCGAACTCCCTTCATTTCGACTCAAAAGGCTGAATTATTTTGCTCGTCGCTTCTCGGAATGAGGCCCGGCGAGAGAGAAAATGAGCGCTGGCTAAAAATAACAGGTTTCAGTCGCTCCGCAGAGTGGATGAGACCATTTGAATTTTAAATCCGCAAAAATCTTCGTCGAGGATCTCAAATTCGGTTGTGTGTTTTGTTCTAATGAAAGTGTTTTCTTTCGAGCCACGCCCTTTTGAAGAGGAAAAATGCTGTATCATGTCTCCTGAAGCGTCCGATCAGGGTTTTTTTTTTGTTTTGTTTTTCACATCGAAACACCGTGTCGTAAGTTATCCAACTCCAACCGCTGAAATTATTACGGTCATCATCGTGGAAATTGCTTTCACATCATGGCTGAAATTTATATTGACAAAACGCTATCAAGACTTAGAATATAAACGGATCAAGTTTAACAGAATGAAACCAAGCATTTGGGGGAACAGCGGGCTGATTATCGAAATTAATAGACAAATCTATAGACTAAGAAGTCAAAGAGAGAATGGAGCTATCCTATCGGTGGAAGCTCGTGGATGCAAAAGACTTACATTCCTCCATTTACAAGACCTCCATTTAACTCCATCGAAGATATCGATTTTGGATGAGCCGAGCTGCCTCGCCGAGAATCGATTGTTTTACATACGTTTGAATGGAGAAAAAACAGTGATGCCAACGTTCAAGGAATCGCAATTGGGCGGGGATGAAGGGGATCTCAACAACCTTCGACGGTATTCGTCATCTTTCATGCGATATTAAATTTTGCAACGGACTACTACGATTGGATTAATGACTTATTCGTTATCTTAATCCGAAGATCTATGAGATCTTTAATGCCACATGGTGCTGAAAAATCAGCAATTCCCGCCCCCTTCCCATTTAAACGCATGTAAAATATCCACATTTTATCGCCAAACCTGTCAATTTTGTTAACGATTCAAATGGTTACTCCTACGATCGTTCTACCTCTGTGAGAATATTCATACTCAAAATCGAAAAGCTGGAATCCTGCATACCTGTACTGTCGTGCTAAGGAAAAACGCCATATGAGCCTCAAGACGTTGGCAGATTTACTTCAATAAAAACAAAATTCACTGAAAAGTTTTTGAATACTTTTCTTTAAATTTTTCAGACACTTTTTTTTTGGCAATTTGATCTAAGATGTCTGAAAATTTCAAGTGAAGATCTAAATAATTATTCTCAAAAATACATGTTTTATCCGGGGAAACTTGGCAACTCTCGAAAGTTCATACGGCGTTCTTCCTTAGCACGGCTGTGTAGCAGTGTAACATCACCGGATCGTTCTCAAGCTCAAAACAGCGATTGGATTTTGTGCGCGTCGCATTACACAATTTACAAATGTATTTAAATTATTTTTATCGTCTAAAAAGTTGCAATAAATAATCCTCTCCCCCTCGTCTTTTGATAGGATTAAGAAGCTCTAAAATTAGAAGACTCGATGGCCTGACGCGTTCCGTCATTTTATCATACAAGCCAAAAAATATAATCGGAGGTTTCCCTGTATGTGTCACTGCAACCCTATCTGTCCGCGACCCTAACCTGTTTGCAAACCAAGACAGGAAATGCCTTCTGTCTACGTCAGACGTGGATTAAATATTGTTTTCAAAAGAAAAATGAAGAAAGAAAGGGATAAAAACCAACAACAACACTTAAGTGAAATACTGAAGCTATACTGCCATGCCAAGGAAAAACGCCGTTTGAAACTTTAGACGTAGCCAAAGCTCCTTCGACAAATCATCGATTATCGGAAAAATTTGTTGACGTTTCTCTTCCAATTTCACGTAGGATTTTGTTCGTAATTTGATCTAAAAATCCATAAATTGCAACGAAAAAAATTCATAATTTTCTCCGAAATGAAATATTTTCTGAGAGGAAATTTGGCAACATTAGAATGTTCATACGGCGTTCTACCTTAGCATGGCAGTATAGAAGACGGTATGGGCGGAAAAAAGGTCGAATGTACGACTAAAAGAAATCCAGATTTTTCTTTCACCGCGACTTTGTGGTTTTTTGGAGAAAGAACGTAAAGGTTGTCTGCTAAAACAGACTGGCCAACTATCAGTACTCTTGCAGACATTTTTCAGTATATTTCTAAGAAATCTAGTACCTCCATTTGACGAAATTCGAAAAAATTCGAAAATTTGAAACTCTGGCTCGAATTGCGACAAAAATGACGTAGACACACAATTTCATTGATGGTTTGAAGGCAAATCGCGATCGTGTAGAATCAACACGCAGGGGATTGCATACTTTCTAGGATTTGTTATTAAACACGCGTGACACGAGGGAAAATATTCCGGACCTTCTTTGTGGGATTTCCGCACTTTTTCATCAGTGCTTCCGGATTGCTCTTAAAAAATCGGTACTTTTTCGGGACTTTCCGGAAATTCCCCACTTTCCGCCTGCAAAATAAATTTTTACTGAGAAACTGTTGGGCGTTTCATAGCAAAAATTTTCATCGCTATTTCTCTGATCACACGCAAAAATTGGCAAAATCTCGGACAGGAGATTTAAAATTTGGAGTCAATTTGCAAACTTGGGATGAAGTTACGCTCTCCCGTCCAGAAATCGACGACCTCATTTGAATCATACGTAAAAAAGAACAGATTTGTAGCACGGTTCCCCAACTGTGATGAATGGAAAAATATGCACCGAATGCGAAGATTTCGTGAGCGATCGAGGAACAATGCACTTGCAGCGGTGTAAAATGCATGCGTGCACCGGGCGAACTTGACCGGTTTTTTCGCCGGCGACAACCAAAGGAATCGAGTCAAATATGGAGGTCAAGGGTGAGGTCAACGCCCCCGCGTCCAACTCCAGAATCAAGGGACCTCAGGGGGAGAATGCGATTGTTCACATCAGAAGCAACTCTCGCGGTTTTTTTTCCGGTGGAGGGGGGGGCGGCAATTTTTACAAGCTGTCTCGTACTGGACACGAGTCATTTTATACTACAACTGTTTTTTGCGTATTCGAGCTGAAGTATCTTATAATTTTGGAATTTTCGGGAAAAACTTAAGAAAAAAAAGGACCCGGAGCTCGATTTATTTTTTGAAACCTCGAGGATTCAATGAAGTCTTCATTTTCAAATTCCCTGACTTTCCCTGACTCCAAAGTTTGAAAAGCAAAACTTCCATCATTTTTTTCTCTTTCTTTCAAAGAACGTTAAATTTTGCGCAATTTTGGGTATTCCCTTTTCTAGAACTTTGAATGATGCCAATGATGGGAAAAGGCACTCAAAGCCAGCCTCAAAGTTCTTTAAAAGACACTATCGGGAGGTAAGAACCGAAGCACTATTCGGGAAAATTTCCTTACTTTCGCTGATTAGTCTCCTGATTTTCTTTGTTTTTCTCTCACTCCAAAATTTTCAAATTCCTTGATCTCTGCACAAAACTTCTACCTCCCTTTTTTTTACCTTTTTATACATTTTTCACGGCAAGAACCGACGCAAATTTAGAAAAATTCGCTAATTTTCGCTGATTTGTCCCTGATTTTGTTCGCTTTTCTCTCACTTTAAAAATGTCTGCTTTCTTGGTCTCTGCAAAAAACATCTACCTCCCTTTTTTCCATTTCTTTTTTAGTAACTTTTTTTAGTGAATACGCTCACTTTTGCTAATAAATTTTGGAAAATATATACTTATAGAGAATAAAATTACAGAAAGCAGCAATCAGAAGTTTTTTGAAAGGTACTATCGGTGGGAAGAACCGAACGCACTGATCGCAAAATTCCCTGACTTTCCCGCTTTTCTGCGCCATTGGGAAACCTGAATCCAGTGCTTTCTCAGCGCGAGTGCGCAGCTTTATTGAAGGAGACCGCATCCAAAGTTTTTTTTTTTTTTTTTTTTTTGCGTGGACACGGAGTAATTTTTGGCACTCCACTTTCCAGCAATTTTTTCTGGCACTTATGTTATGATATTCTGAGTGGTTTGCGTCATAATGAAGTAATACCAACCGTCTCATTTTAATTAACGCTGCACAAGTGCAGACGTTTAGAGGGTATGGCCTACTTGCATCACGGACTAGTCACCCCATCTCACCTTGCGAGGCTAAAAATTTTTTGTATGATGAGAGCGTGTGAAATACATAATAATGATCTCGGAGCTACGCCCTAGAAAAGCATCGATTGCATCCAGGGACCCAGAAAGGCACCAATCCAAACCGAATACACATTGAGAAAAAAATTTAACAATTCTCAAAAAAAAAAAAAAAAAAAAAATAATGTTTTTTCAACTCAAATACAGTAGTCTCGATTATCCACGTCTCGGTTATCAGCGATTCAGAATATCCGCGATTTATCTGAGCGGGCTTCTTGCCACTCGTGAAGCGAACGGTAAAAGTTGCAGCCCCAAAATGAGACAAGCAGAAAAGAACCAAGCCACATCAGCTATCAGCTACTGCCAAATTCAATTGGACTATTTAATTTTTTACATGAAAACGGTTGTGCGTATTTTTGTGTTTTCAGTGAATTTCCTGCATAGTGCTGAGCAAATTCATTTACATTTTCAAACGAATCCGCACAAACGTTCTCTTGTAAACAATTATATTGCCCACTTAAATTTTGGCAATAGCTGATGTGGCTTGGTTCCTTTCTGCTTAACAAGGTCCAATTTGTGCATCCGTCTCCTGGAAATGCGCACAAAACGCCGCGACGACGGCTTTTTCTGCAGGCTAATTCTTGAAACTGATAGACAAAGCGACGGATTTTAATATAGAGACAATGGCGAGATTCTATTGGTGGAAGCAGCTGGTTGCGATGGACAAAGTAATAGAATAACTGACGGCAACCCACGAGAAACCCTTTAGGTAGCCCATCATTTCCTCCCTTGGTCTACAACAACTCCTCGTTCCAACCAATACGCTCGCTGCATTTTCCCGTCGTCTTCTTTGTCTATCGCTTTGTCTATCAATTTCAATATTCAGCCCTCAGCACTTGAGAGGCGTCGATTATGATGTCGCAGGCCTGGCTATCGTTCCGCGTTCACTGGCATTGACACTGACAGCGGTTGACCCATAATACCTCGGTCCTGTGTTGCCGAGTCGTAGTTGCGATTGTGGAGTTAACCCCGAATTTCGACAAGTTTCCGAGCGAGTTTGACAACGCTGGGCGCTCCTGGTCGCGGGATTTGCGTAGGATGTTGCACCTACGGTCTTGAGCCGCGTCAAACGGCTCCGTCGACTTCCGATCATTTTTTTATCCGATATAATTACTCACAATCATTATGACAATTTAATCACGGTAGATCGCACGTGAGTGACGTCATTTTATCGATTAATCCGCTGATAATCGCGCCACTTTATATTAAAATCGTGCCGAGATCGGGGTGGCTGCAGCATGAAACAAAATGAAACGTGTGAAAGATTTGAAATCTGCGTGAAATATTTCATAAAATTTTACGCGGTTATGAAACTTACAAAAAATAAGGCACATTTTCTATTCAGGGCAGGGTAGGCAGCCCGCACTTAGAAACGCCAAAATACACAACAAATCTTAGTTCCTTAATTCTTTTTTTTTTTTTTTTTTTTTTTTTTTTTTTTTTTTTATGGACTGAATGGAGTGATGGTAAGAATAGATGATATTTCCGAAGAATACTGAAAAGATTTTGATAATTATTGAGTGTACAGCTGATAATTCGTCTTCTGCCTGACATGAGGGCGTAACTACACTCTGCAATGAACCCGGTCTTCCATACAATTTAATGCTTTTCCGGGCTCATCTCAATGTGTAGTTACGCCCTTATGTCAGCCAAGCGACGAATTTACAATTTAAAACATGAATTAAGCTATCGACGGTGTATGTCCGCAACCAGAGCCACGTACCTCGATTTGCGACGATGGAGACTTCCTGGCATTCTTCATTATTGAAATGGACTTCTCAACGGCAATTCTTCAAAACTGCCGTGATTTTTCCCCTCTGTTTGAAGGAAATTCTACGAAAACTTCAAGGGGTGATGTCCATTTGTTCTTCTTAAAAGAATAAAATATAATCGGAGATTGTCAAACACTGCAAACGAGATACGTGGTTGCGAACTTACACCGTCGATATGTTTCGTAAATTTTAGAAACGTTCATCGTGAAATTTTACGACTTTGCATTTCATCAAATGTTACTACATTGGGTCGAAACTCCTCTAACAGCCATTTTTTAAACCTTGTCCAAATTTTTTTCCCTGAAAGTCAACTTCAAACAGCGACAGTAGGTGCCTGGGGAGAAGAGGGGGGCTGTCATGAGTTTTCGAAAAATATTCCCATAATCTTGCGAAAAATTACTCAACGATTTTTTTTCTTTTACAAAAATCGGCGTACGTACGATGTCAAATTTCAAAATTTTCGACGAGTAAGGAGTCAAGGACTTCTGTGGAACAAAACTTCCTCCAACTTTCGAGCCTGGCTATTGTTTTGAAAATAATCACAAAGAGGGAGAAAAACATTGCTGAAGTTTACAGAGATAAAAGGGACTCTACTCAAGCAGGGGAGGATCAACGATATTGACGCAACGTTATTTTTTGGACACAATGGAACGATCTTTTTTGTATTATTTTTTAAAGTTCTAAGCAATTTTGACCAGATACCTGATCTTCCAATTTTCGAAGGATTAATTAAGGAGATAAGGGCAATCTGAGACACTCTCATAGGCATTAAATAAATTGCGAAACAAAGAACCCGATAAGAGGTTTTGGTACCGATAAAATGATTATCTAAGAATGTTACGGTGAAATTATTAAGACATTTGATGTGAGGGATATTTTGATTTATGAAATAAATTGGTGTGCAGTGAAAAAAAAAAAGTGAAAAAGTGAAGTTAAAACAGCAAATTACTCACACAAATTTATATTCTATGGGCAGAGAGACAGCTAACAAAAGAATTATTTAATCAGTGAGCACAATAATTTAAAAAAAAAATTGTCGTGGCCTTTTAGCAAAAGAAAAATTTTCAGCGATGACCCGGATACCGAAATTGAAAGTAAAATTTATTTTCATTATGCATCAATTGAATCCTCGAGAAAGCCACTTGAAAAATAAGTACGGGAATATAGAGAGGGCATTGAAAATAAAAGTGTCTAGAGCTCCGTAGTAGAGCGAAAGCGAGATCTAAAATTAAAATGAAGTCGAATGAGACTCCAATGCTCAAAGAGTTTGAATAAAATTCCCGAACCGTAAGTATGGACACTCTGTATGTGAGTAGTAAACACAAAGGAGAACTTTCCGGAGAGCTACTGAAGAGTTAAGTTCACGTCAGGTTAGGAGCTTTCAGGAGAGAGCATTAAGAAAAGGGGGAGATTCAGGCAAATACCACCACCAGTTGAGGAGAAGAGCTACAGGGTGCTCAAAACTGCTCCGCCCAATTAGGAAGTGCAATAGGGTGGCCTTGGTGGACCACTATAAAACCTAGTCGGTTGCTCTGGGGAGCACATTTGGTCTCAAGTGCTGCCAAACTAGCATCATGAAGGTCTTGGTAAGTCTCATCTTAAAGTATTATCAGTTTTTAACATCTAACCGTTTCCATTTTCCTCGCCAAATTTTCTATTCATACAGTTGCATTTTCCGTTTTCCGAATTATTTCTTTATTAAAAAAAAAAAAAAAAAAAAAAAAAAAAAAAAAAAATTATCTTGTCTGAAATAAAAACATTACTTACATTACTTTTAAACATTTAATAAAATGTCGTTGAGCGATGGCTGACTAAAAGTTAAAAAAAAAAATTACGGATTTGAATGGGGGATTCATTGGTATCAATAGGTAATCTCATTTATCATAGGAATAAATTTAAAGCGATGATACTGATATAAAAATATTACGCACTTTCAAAAAAGAATCGGGATTAAAAAATAAAATTAAATAATTGGGTTTACCAGAAAATAATTAAATCTGGCAATTAAATAAATAAATAAAAATTGATTTCAAAAAAATTAATAAACTGACAACTACTGTTCTGAGAGCGGAGCTACAGCTCACTTCCGGAGAAATGACTCTCTCTTTAAAGAAATATACACGTATATACTGACTCTTATTATGAAAAAACCTTGAACTCAGTATCTTTAAAAAGCTTGAAATTGCCTGCTTGTACGGTGCGGACTTACAACAATACTGTAAGTTTACTTCCAACTTAATATGGAAGTTTTCTGATTTGGATTATCTGCCAAAAAGAAGTTTACTTCCAACTTAATATGGAAGTTTTCTGATTTGGATTATCTGCCAAAAAGACTAAAAAACGTCTACTTTAGGAAGTTTTATGGTGGTTGTAACACATTGACATGACTTAGAACTGGCAAACATTCACTAGAGCGCCCAATAAGGCTTTAAGCACTCTTGGCAAACAAGTGAACACGGGTCAGTAAGCTAGTATCCGTACGGACACTCAGTTCAACGGCAGTGACTTGTCTCTTACATACTTAACTTTTCATGGCCAAGGCTGATGCCGTTACTTTAAAACAATTTCAATATTTGAGCTTGATTTATGAGTCTGACGATCAGTATTGAGACTGCAGAAAGTTATTCACCTTCAAGAGTGATTTTCATTTGGGATGACAGAACGTTCAACTCTCTGCTGAAAGTTATGATATTAATTGACTTTTGTTAAATTTTCATGAGGTCCTCTGACTCAATCTTTCATAGGTAAAATCCTGAAAAATTTCTCTCTAATTCGACGGAAGAAATTTTAACAGTCAGAGAGAAGTAAATTGTTTTTTCTGTCCACTCCTATTTATTTAATTCCTGAACTACCGCGGATTTGCGAAAATAACTCTTACTTGTGGATTCAGTGTATACTTTTGAATGAACAGAATTACTGACTTATTGGGTTTTCGGCTACTCATAAAATAAAAGAGGAAAATATTGAGCTTTCAGCCGATTTTCGCTTTGATAATATGTAAACTTATGCTATATTTTAAAAAAAATAAAAAAAAAAAACTTTTAAATAAACAATGATACTTTGAGCAAATTTTTGAAAACACAGTTTTTTTTGTTTTGCTCTTTATCATTATTATAAAATTACAATGCATTCTTTTAAATAATAATATGGTTTTTAAAATTAAATTGGCGTTATTCAGGCAAGAGGAAAAGAAAAGTAATACGAATTTTTTTTTAACTGTCCCCAAATCTTAATGCTTAAGTATCTCGCGAATAGAATTTGACAAATACCTGCTCATAAACTTAAATACTCGTATTTTGGTTCAGAAAAAAAAAATCCCTCTTTTTAGAGATTGTCTTAAAAACAAATAATCTCATCAAATTAATAAAAAGACCTCCCAAATCTCCGAACTCTTTGCTCCTTCAGTTTTTATCCTTCTGAATGGTAACGAAATTTTACTAAAAAAAGTGACAGTTCTGGTAGGGCACTTACTCGGATATTTTAAGTAACAAATTTCAATTTCTTTTAAACTCCGACAGAAAGAATGAGTAATTTTTAAGTCGCAAAATCTGGTGGAAACTTCTATACTGGTAATGTAATTCTCAAAAAATTCGATTTCTTTCAAAAGCAAACCAATTTGTTGTTCTCTTCTATACTTTAAATTTGTGGAAACTCATCTCATCAAGTCATAAAGTAAAACAAAATTAGGTTGATGTAATGAGGCTCATTGCAGGCAAAATTGCATGAAATAAGCCTGTGAAAAAATTTGGGAGCAAAAGATAGGGATGATTTTTTCCTGTAATTTCAAAATCAGTGAGAGGTGTTGGGTATACATACATATAAAGTATACCTCTGTCACAATAAGAATATTCTCAGATATTAAGAAAAAATCATTAAGTTCTTAACTATGAGACGAGAGGAAAATTCATTGAACACAAAGAACCATAAATGCAAAAAAAAAGGATTTTTTTTTACATTTGCCCCGATTTTTTAAGAGTTGCGACAGGCGTGTGTTGCTTCCTTTGTAAAGGCTCATAATTTGGTAAATTCTTTAATGGGCAAAGGTAACCACAGTCTCTCGTACAGTATTTGCCAAAAAGAAAGAAAAATATTACTCGATCCAGAATAAACGAAAAAGTTTTGATTTAGTTTCGGTTGGGAAATAACAACATTTCCATCTATCCTTTTTGTTTAATATTTTTTAATTAGCTGATTGAAAATGAGGTTGTAATACCTCGAAACAACCAGGCTTCATACATTTGGTCTCTTCTGTGAAAAATAATAACATTTCCATCCAGTGTTCGAAACTCACCTTTGAGTTTTAGAAGCCATAAGGCGCATCAAGCCTGATTTTTAGGCGCCATTGAAGATTTTTTAGGGGCCAAATTTACTTTTCGCCTATGCATGTATTACAGCATATTTAGTGGAAAATTAGACGCAAGAGGTTTTCGTAACAGAACTAGTACGTAACTGTAACTTGGGGAAGACGAAAGCACTGAGGATGAAATCGTGAAGAATAGAAAAAGCTTTCACTTGTAGTGCTGAAAATTTCGAATAGTCACCTGATATGAAAATTCAGATTTTTAAGGGGCAATTTTTAGGGGCCTAGTTGGCGCAGAGCCCTCATTTTTTAGGCGCCATGACCGATTTTTTAGGCGCATTTGGCGCGTTGGCGCCTGTGAGTTTCGAACACTGTTTCCATCTATTCTTTTTGTTTAATTTGCTGATTGAAAATGAGGTTGTAATACCTCGAAACAACCAGGCTTCATACATTTGGTCTGTTCTAAAAGCTTTCCCCGAAATAAGATGTTTGACAAGAATGTGTTATCTTTTTCCAGGTTGTTTTGTGCGCAGTCGTAGCAAGTTGCTTGGCTAAGCCCGGCCTCGGCTATGCTTACTCGGCCATTTCACCCTTGACCTCCTACGGCAGCTACGTCGCCCCCTACAGCTATGCCTACAGTGCACCCATCATCTCTGCTCCTTTGGCTGCCCCCTACGCCGTCCCAGCTGCCCCCATCGCCCCCATCGCCCCCATTGCCCCAATTGCCCCAGTAGCTGCCGTGAAAACCCAATACCACTCACAAGATGAGCTCGGACAAGCTAGCTACGGACACAGTGAACCCTTCCAGGCTCACTCTGCAGTTCAGGTGAGATTCCTTATTTTCATTTCGTAGGAGTTAAGTTCTTGGGTGTAAAAGTATTTGGCAACAATTGAGAGATACTAAGGGGAACTTGGGATCAGAAATAGAAAATTCAATACAATTTTATAAAATGGAATTTCACGACAAAACTTCGTGAAATTTATTGAAAATTCCTATGATTTACTCAGAGGGCCAGGAATGCCCTAGAAATGGCAGAATCTCGATTTTGAACTTTCGAAAAAAAATTTCACAAGTCGAACTTCAGAGTTTCGAAATAATAGAGAGAGCTTTTGAGAAATAATTGATTATTTTTGGCGGGCTGCATGATCAGCCTTCGAAAATTCAATGATATTTCATGGTGCCGCCCCCCCCCCCCCCCCCCCCNGAGAAAAAATGAGAATTAATTTTGCAACTCTTCTGCAAAATCGAGTACCCAATTCCGTGCATTTATATAATTTTCGATCAACTTTTCTCAAAACAGCAAGTGCTTTATCTAAGGAGTGAAATGAGATTCTCCTTTCGATCTCCTTCATCAAAATTATGAAATTTGATTTGAACATTCAACTTCCACGTCGGGAGGGAAGGGGGAATGTTTAAATAATTTCGTAAAATCGGCAACACTGCTGAATAATTCACACTAAATTCAACTGCATCTTTTTTCGTCAACAACTGGACCTGTTGAATCGACACGTTCGTTAAGAGCCGAACACCTTCAGAGAGTAGGATAGGCAACAGATCCTACACGAGCAATACTAGTATCTTCCGTAACGGACCATCTTCTCTCATGGGAAACGAAGAGGCTATTTCATTTTTCTTCAGGGCACGGCGGGTGAATTTAATTCTTGCGAGTTGAAAATCAAGGGTTCAAAAGACGATGCACCTCAAAACCATTCGATTTTTACCGGAAAATTTGAGCCGCAGCGATTTGTGATGCAATGTGGCGCTCGGCTTACGATAAACGAGTGCACCACGAGCACTAAACCGATTAACGGGTGTCACGGCTGTGACAGCATACGCGCCCGACGTCATTCATGTCTTACCGAGAGGAGCACGGGAAAGCTGAGTTGAAGGACCCATCTCGTCAGTTTAAAAGCTCTTGGGTGCACCCCCCCCCCCCCCCAATCTGAAATCTGGCACTATCGTGGAATACTCAGTTTTTCCTGCCGTCACCGACAGGTGTTGTACGTATGTTTGGACTTCTCTATAATTTTGATGAATTTAAGAATGGTTATCCACAATTTGGCGCATTTTTTTTCCGAGCCAATTTGGTCGCTTTAGAAAGACATTCTTAGAGGTGCCACTTCAATAACAAATTACGTCACTAAACCTCGTGATTTTTGGTTACAGGATGCTGCCGGCAACAAGGTCGGAAGCTACAGCTACGTCGACCCCCACGGCGCCGTCCACCAGACCAACTACGTAGCCGACAGCTTGGGATACCGCGTCGCCGCCAACGACCTCCCCGTCGCCCCGGCCGGCCCAGGCCCAGTCGTCCCCGCCGAGACCCCCGAAGTCGTCGCCGCTAAGGCCGCCCACTTCGCCGAACACGCCGCCGCCCGCTCCCGCGCCCGCCGCTCCCCCTACTGGGGCCCACAAGCCCTCCCCGTAGTCACCCCCAGCGGACACTTGGCCGACACCCCTGAAGTCGCCGCCGCCAAGGCCGCCCACTTCGCCGAACACGCCAAGGCATCCGGACACGCCGTCGCCGTCCCCTACGCCGCCCACTACACCGGACACTACGCCGGACCCTACGCCGTCCCCGTCGTCACCCCCAGCGGACACTTGGCCGACACCCCTGAAGTCGCCGCCGCCAAGGCCGCCCACTACGCCGAACACGCCAAGGCATCCGGACACGCCGTCGCCGTCCCCTACGCCGCCCACTACGCCGGACCCTACGCCGCCCCCGTCGTCACCCCCAGCGGACACTTGGCTGACACCCCCGAGGTTGCCGCCGCCAAGGCCGCCCACTTCGCCGAACACGCCAAGCAAGCTGGAGTCGCCCCCGTAGTCCCCTACTCCGCCTACCACGCCGGACACTACGCCGGACCCTACGCCACCCCAGTTGTCACCCCCAGCGGTCACTTGGCTGACACCCCCGAAGTTGCCGCCGCCAAGGCTGCCCACTTCGCCGAGCACGCCAAGCAGAGTGGACACGCTGCCCACGCTGTCCCCTACGCCGCTGCCCACTGGACCGGTTACACTGGATACGCTGGACCCTACGCCGCCCCCGTCGTCACCCCCAGTGGATTCTTGGCTGACACCCCCGAGGTACGTTACGTCACAGCTTGAGAGCGCTTTATTTCACTTCAGGGCCAGTAGCGGATTTACAAAAGCATTATAACCTGACAATGGGAAGTCTCGAACCTGCGGGCTGAATATTAAAGCTGATAGACAAAGGGGACCAAACGGAGTGATCCTATTGGTGGGAGCGGGTGGTTGCAAATAGACTAATAGCAACCCACGAGAGACCCTATGGTTACTTCTTTATTTTCCCCATAGTCTACAGGAGCAACCCGGTTCACCTAATAGGATCCCTCCATTTTTTTTTACGTCTTCTTTCTCTATTGCCGTGTCTATCAATTTCAATAATCAGCCCGCTGGCACATTTAAACTTTAGATGTTATGAGGTTAGACAAAATGGGCTTGCTGTAAAAACACATGTTCTCATCTGCGATAACAGAAATTAACTTTCACCTTTTCGGCGTTATCCTGTCAGCAACGACTGCTATTAGAACCCGTCTTTTTAAAAGTTCGTAAATTTTGGAGACACAACTCTTTAGGACACTTGTAGAATTAAATGTTTTAGGAGACCTTTTGGAGTGTTTTTAAGTAAAATTGTAGTACAAAAGTGTTCAAAATTCTACCGTAGTTTTTCAACGATTGAGATTTTAAAGAAAACGGTTAAACAATTCTTATGAAGTGGTAATGGTTTTCCTTAAAATGATTTTTTGCGTTGATTTTTCAAGACGTACATTTTCCTTGAACAGAATAGCCGAAAAAGGCTTTCTGAAGAATAGTGTTTGTAGGATTCTCATGAGTTTCTAGAGGGTGCATTTTAAAAAGCACTACTACTACGCTGCCGTGCTGAGGAAAAACGCCGTATGAACACCCGAGAGTTGCCGAATTTCCCCTCTTCAAATATTAATTTCTGAGACAAATAATGAATATTTCTTTCCGACATTTTCTGAGAATTTAGATAACATGGAACAGAAAATTTTCTGAAAAATTGGGCGGAAAGTTTTCACAAGTTGTCCTGAAAATTCGTAATTTACCAACAGAAATTTGGCAACGTACGAGGGTTCATACGGCGTTTTTCCTCAGCACGGCAGTAAGATTCCTTTAGAGTACCTGTATAGCGAGAGTATAGACAGATGTGAAACTCCGAAAATCCAGCAGGCCTTCACCGATGCCTCCGCGAATAAAGTTAGGGCCCAGAAATGCAGCCAACCTATGAATTTCAATTATCCAGAGCGATTTACTAATACAATTGTTACGAACCATCGTTTATAAAGCACGTATTTGACTTAGTTTTTGCATAAATTTACTCATTTTTGAGGAAGAACGCTCATTTATATACATTCTTAGCCATCTTGGTTAGAATTGGAATCTGCAGACTGGCAGTGAAATTTTGTGCGCTAGAAGTTGGTTAGAAGGGTGGCTGCACTTTTGGGCCCTAAGCCCTCTACGAAGCGATCTGCCCATACTCTCGCTATATAGGTACTCTAGATTCCTTTCCCCTCGGACCGATACGAAAGAATGATCAATATTTAACCGTTGACCATTAATGACACATTTGTCCATTTCTGTTGATTTCTTAGGTTGCTGCCGCTAAGCACGCCCACTTAGCCGAGCACGCTCGCCGTGGAAAGCGCAGTCTCTTCTACCAGACCCCAGCCAGCACCTCTCCTCTCGCCGCCTCAATCGTTGCTGCCCCAGCCGTAGCTTACGCCGCCCCCGCCGTATCTTACGCCGCCGCCCCAGCCGTTTACTCCGCTCCCGCCGTATCTTACGCCGCCGCCCCAGCCGTATACTCCGCTCCCGCCCTCGGAGTCGCAGCCATCAAGACCGACATCGTCCATACCCCCGGACATGCCGTCAGCTACAGAATCGACCCAGTCGCTTAAGGCCGAATCTCGAGGCCACCATCGAGGCCAAAGCTGAAAGAGACCACCAGTCGGGCCTCTGACGAAATGTGATAGACCATTAAATGTACCGTTTTAGGATTACATGTGTACATAGGATTCCTAGGTTTTTTCAAATTTCCTGCCATATTGTCTGTTGATTTATTTTTTACTTGCCCTCGTTTGTTCTCAAAATTTACGGTGAATAAATTAAATTATACCATTCCCTAAGTCGGCCCTTCTTTCTCGCGGGGGGCATTTCTTGGGGGGATCGAAGTGTTTTGGAGAGAAGCAGAAATGAGGCCCCTAGCTCCAAACCCAGCAATCTCCATTTCTCTGTCTAAAAATTGTGCGATCATTATGATTTTAAAAGAGAAAGAACGGGAAAACCTACATGTTTATGTTTTCTCGTGAATTTTCTGTTATTAAGCGAGAAAATTTGGAAAATTTTAAAAACAGTTGGACGTTTTGATTGTTCCTCACAGAAATATTCAGATGATTGCACAATTTTTAGACGGGGCAATGGAGATTCCCGGGTTTGGAACTAGGGACCTCAAATTGAGGACACAATAGAGGTACCAGGGAAGGGTTGGAAAATTAATGTATCGACTATGAGTTGATTTTTGACAGGGGGGATCAGCACACTCAAAATCGATTTGTAATGCTAAGATTTTCTAGTTTCCATTATTTTTCTCATCTTTCGTTACTTAAAAAAAAAGCATCACCATTCATAAAAATTGACTGCAAGCTTTTTCTGCGTTGTTCATTGATCTTTGCATGTTCCGAGAACAAATTTCAATATGACTCCATATAAGACAATATTATGAACAAGGATTTTCTCAAATTCTTTCAATTTACAGCAGTGCTTTCGGTGGTTTACCTCCGATGCAGAAATGGGACATTGACTTGAAGAAAGCAAGATGAACTGATTTGATCCATTCCACGATGAAAAAAGTCGTTCACAAATCAATTTTCAGCATCATAGTTTTATATCTCTAATTTCCGTCGTCCAAGTTGCAGAGGGCACCCTTGCTCCTCTTCAGAAAAATTAGGAAGAAAGTACTTTTTTTTCTAACGTGTGCTCTACTCTATTAATTAATGAAACCTAACATATTAAAAAATAGCATGGGCTAATAGAATCAGAAGAATCATTCATGAAATTATAACCTAAAAATGGCTCATTGTGAAGAAAAGAAGAAAAACCCCAAGAGAAAAAATACTTACGGTGCACGCTAATCGATTTCAAATTCCACGGAATCAATCTTTGTAACTAGGTATCATTTAGAAAAAAAACGAGCTCTTCGCAGTATGTATGTATTAAAAATGATAGAATAATTTTGTTTCTATAGAATAGAGTTTCATTCTAATGCAAAAAAGGACTTAATCATTATGTTACGCAAGAGTACATTTCAGTTGTTACATAATAAACGAATAACGATCTGGACCGTTGCAAATTTAGGGGTACGCCCTATGCAACTTGACAATTTTATTACAAAAAAATACTTTCAAGGCATGGGGACTTTGCCATATCGCTGCAAACGGTATAATCGTTTTCGTAAGATGCTTATTGTTTTTTTCATTCTATTTTTTAAAATTTATTTTTAAAGGAGGAAAAAAAAGAATCAATAGGTTTCACGGGGTATGAATCAGAAACGCCCTCTGTGGTTCCGTTATTTCGTTCAAATAAAAAAATGATAAAAATACGAGATGAAGCTCTCGTTTCAGGGGCCGGAGGAAGGATGGAAAACTTTGCGAGTTTTTTAATAGACCGGTGGGTTTTTGCCGGCATTAAACAGGAGCCCACAGCGGCGTTAAGAAGAGGGCGGTTACCTAGACCTTGCTCCCTCTGCCATAAAATGCTCAGATGAACGCATTTAAATCAAAAGGAACTATGGCCCATTGTGCCATGAGCCGTGCCATGTATGTATTCTTAAGAATCTCAGGGCCCATATCAGAGTGGACATAGTTCCTTTGGATTTAAATACGTCCAGATGAGGTCATTAGAGCCTCCTTTCCTCGTGTGGTCGTGTGTCCGGGGCGAGTTCTGCCGTGCTAAGGAAGAACGCCGTATGAACATCCGAGAGTTGCCAAATTTCCTTCGATAAAATGTTTATTTTCGAGGAAAATGATGAATATTTTCCCTTGAAATTTTCAGACGTTTTAGATCAAATTACAAAAAAAAAAATTATCTGAGAAATTGGTCGACAAACATTCAACAATTTTCCTGAAAATTAGTGATTTGCCAGGGGAGATTTGGCAACACCTGAAGGCTCATTGGTCGTTTTTCCATAGCGCGGCAGACTTGGCAGGTACCGCCCAATGCGTCGCTCCTCTGACGTAAGAGCGTATCTCGATTTTCAAGTGAGCCTTGTTCTCGTTATATCTCTTCGTTTTCTGGAGCTCATGTGGAGATAGAGATACGCCCTCGCGACAGGCATCGCCCGATGGGCGCGACGCGCGATGAGGAATGCTCCTACCGCTCGAATTCTTCCATCTTTCACGGCAAAACAAGAGGGAAGCACCGGAGTAGACTAGTTTCCCGACGGGTTACCACACTCGGGCGGGTTCATAGACTTCCTCGCCGTAACGTCATTATATAGCGCGCCAAAACTCGACAATAGGACGTGTTCATGCTAAAAGGAACTATGTTCTCAGGGTTTGCGTGAAACATAGTTCCTTTTGGCATAAATACGTTGAATACATGGTGTCTAGTTTTCATGGCAAAGCTCATTCCCTGATTATTCCCTGATTTTCCCTGTATTCAGGAGCTCATTCCCCGATGAGAAACCGAAGTTTTCTCCCACTTTCCCGGGATTTTCTAGGGGAAAAGAATATAATTTTCTAGAGTTTCAGATATGAATATCGATTTTAATTAATCATACAGCCTTTTCTTTGGCGCACATTCAAAATTTCAATTAAAAAAATGTTCCTGATGTTGATATTATCTGGTCAATGAAAGCTTCTACATTATTTCCGGTTTCTAGAGCAACTTCCCTGATTTTCCCCTGATTTTCTCGGTTTCTGGAACAAATTCCTTGATTCTCCCCTGATTTTCCCGGTAAATTTTCATTCCCTGATGAATCCCGTTTTTTTTTTTTGGTTTTTAAAGAACTAGACACCATGGCTAAAAGGAACTATGTTCATAGGGTTTGCGCGAGACATAGTTCCTTTTGGCATAAATACGTTGAACAGATCTGCAAATGAGCAGTGAAACTTCAAAGCCTGAGAAGCGCCATCGGCGGGCTGATTATTGAGATTGATAGGCAAAGCGTTGGACAAGGACGACGACGGGAAAATAGAGCGATCTGATTGGTTGCAACGGATGGTTCTTGCAGACTGAAAGAGGGAAAGTGATGGACTAACATTAGGGCCTCACGCGGGTTGCCGTTAGTCTACTGCTTATTTTGTAACCACCCACTTCCACCAATAGAATCGCTCCATTTTCACCGTCTCCTTTATCCATCGCTTTGCCGATAGCTTTGTCTGTCAATTTCAGTTATCAGCCACCTTTGCAACCATTGCAACCACCCGCCTCCACAAATTGGAATCGCTCAATATTCTATTTGTGTTTTTTGTCTATAGCTTTGTCTATCAGTTTCAATAATCAGCCCGCAGGTGTTTTTTAGATTGTGCAGCTGTCTTTCTCATTAAACGGGAATCCATTAGTCCATGAATAACAAGTATTCTTAAGTTGAAAGTAAGACCGAAATTTAGAGAAAATTACTCGATGAAAAATCTATTGAGCGAAGGCGTTCACTGCGTTCAGGTTTTTTTACATTGCGAAACACTGGCACAATCTTAGCAAAACTTGGTACCCTTACCAGGTTTTGAATTTTCACAGTTCAATAATGCCAATTATTTTCCATTCAGCCCTGCTGAGGAAAAAGGTCGTAGGAGCATTTAAATGATGCCAAAACTCATGTGATAATAGGGTTCAAAAATGCCGAGAAACTTGGGAATTTTTTGAGAATTTGTCAGGAATTTTACTTAGAGCATCTGAGAATGCAGAGAATAATGAACAGATTTCAAAGAAATCAGCCTAACTGCGTCAGACGTTGCCTAGTTTTCTCTGATGTTTTAAATGAAAGCAGGGAACTAAGCGACACTGAGACTTGAAATGTTGTGAGAATGCTCTTAATGAGCTGAGGTAAATTAACAGACAATTTAAGGCGTTGAGTAGTTTATTTCTCTCTTTAAAAAATAAAACAGGAGAGAAAATGACTCCACGCGATGCGTGTATTTAATCGTTAACCATGACACACAAAAATAGCCCGAATAATTTAACGAAAATAAACACAAGAAAATGAGAAACCAAGGCTAAAATCAAACAAAATGCCTGGGACGTTTCAGGGTGGTTTCAACCCCCTTCTCAACCAGGAAACAAAAATATAAAAATCCAAAAACCTCTCAGACCCACGTTTGTGATAGCAAGAAAGAAAGGTTATCCAAAAACCTCTTTCACAGATGCGGGTCCGAGGGGTTTTTGGATTTTTTTTTTCATTTTTGTTCCCTATCATTAAGAGGGTTGAAACTACCCCCGAAACATCCCAGGCATTTTGTTTGTTATTGGCATTGGCTTTCCATTTTCTTGTGTTTTGTTTCGTTCAATTGTTAATAAAGAAGGTTTATGAGGCAGTGACGATGGTTTAAACGATTTTTTACTTTTCTACTCTTCGTTAAAGTCTCCAGAGGGCGGATCATTGACGCGGCTTCGATCGAAAACTTCTTGAGCGACCACAGATCACAAGATCAAGACAATCACAGATGCGGGTCCGAGGGGTTTTTGGATTTTTTTTTTCATTTTTGTTCCCTATCATTAAGAGGGTTGAAACTACCCCCGAAACATCCCAGGCATTTTGTTTGTTATTGGCATTGGCTTTCCATTTTCTTGTGTTTTGTTTCGTTCAATTGTTAATAAAGAAGGTTTATGAGGCAGTGACGATGGTTTAAACGATTTTTTACTTTTCTACTCTTCGTTAAAGTCTCCAGAGGGCGGATCATTGACGCGGCTTCGATCGAAAACTTCTTGAGCGACCCTCACTTAGGGATCGTGCATAAATTACGTCACGCCTCAGAGACGAGACTTTGGTTCAGCGAGAGGGCTGCGCGAGATGGGAAGGGGTGATGTTATGCAGGTGACATTTTTTGTTTCGAGAGATCTCAACCACAAAAGCGTATCCGGTCAACGCATCACACGCAGGAACAGTTTGTAGATGTGATACAAACGGAAAAATCGCCCACTTAGAGTTCGCCTTCAACTTTGCCGGATAGGCAACACGCAACACATCTAATCGTTAATCTTAAACGAAATCCAAACACTGATCGAGGAGTGCCCCCCCCCCCCACTGGCAGACTTCTGACGAATTCTTCGCGGGATTTTGAACGAAGCTTAAAAGTATCAAAACAATTATCCGGCTATGTAAATACACTTTTAAACATACTTTTTTTTCATTTTTCTCAAAAGTTTTTGATAAAAATACGAGTTTTTTTAAATTTCACTTATACATTCAGTACCTTGGATGTGAGAGTTGCTTATTCAGAAATTGGAGGCGTTTCCGACTTGCGAAGAACTGACTGATTGTGAATTGGTTGTAACGCCTTGATACAACTATTCGTTTTACGGATGTGCGTGTTGCATGTTCAAAGTTGAAGGCACTTTCGCTTTTCTCACTTCTTCGACACGAGGCCGATATATCTAAGGTCAACAATTGAATCGATCATTCTTAAAACGACCTATAAGCGCCAGATGATACGAAAACACGAGAAAAACATTAGCAACTGTGATAATCGACCGGTTTTAAATCGGAGATTGTATAATAGTGTGATTAACCAATACATCGCTTTAACATATTTAGAGCGGGTCGATTAAAACTTGTTCTACTGTTTTTCTCGTATTATAATTTCTGGCGCTGAAGTCTCTTTCAGAACAACCGATCCAAACCGGCGAGTAACTCGACCTACGAAGTATCTCGTCCTCAGCTGGTTAAGGCGCCTTGATGCGACTATTCGTGTTCCACGGTTGTGCGTGTTGCGTGTTCAAAATTGAAGGCACTTTCGCTTCTCTCACCTTCTTAGCATTGTATACGAGTGTTCGTTAGGTGTATCACCCAAATAACAAGAGTGCCTGTGTAGAGAAACTAGGTTTTGCATGTTAATTATTTTACTACATAAAAAGTAGCCGCTCTCTGATTGGTCAACGAATTTCAGGCTTTCATGGATTTTTTGATTTCCAACTTTTGAAATAAATCCTTGACAAATTTAGATGGATATTTTTGTCGAAAATTGTCCCTTTTCTGCTAGTTTCGTTCGCCTCTCCGTCCATAAAACGAACTTCTATTGATCGGGTTTGTTTACTCGGATACCGGGTTTATAAAAAAAAAAAAAAAAAACCTCGTAAACTTTCATTAAAAAGCCCCAAAAGTAATCGAAAAAAGTGAATTGTAAATTTAATTGTACCTGTACATTTTTATTAAAAGTACTTTTGAGTTTCATTAAAAATCTTGCAAAATGTTCGTCAGAAATCGGTCAGTGGAGGATATTCGTCGGTTAGCGAATGGATTGAAGCTTGAATTAACGAATGGCGACATTTTGCCCATTGATGAATTGCGCGAATGGCATTGGAGTAATTTTCAGACTTTAGACCGACCACGACTGACTGGCTGCCCAGCTCATGGACTGGACAACGGGCATGGCCAATCCGCGGACGGGACGAAAAATTTACCTACGGAGCGTAACAGACGTAACAGCCTGATAGCTGAGAAGAAACGTTGTATGAGCCTCCAGGCGTTGCCACATTTCAATTGATAAAACACTTTCCTGGTAAACTTATGATATTTTTCTTCTAATTTTTCAGATGATACTGTTCGCAATTTCACCGAAAGCTCCTGAAACTTTCAAGAAAAAATATTCATATTTTCCTCAAAAATAAACATTTGATTGAAGGAAGTATGGCAACTCTCGAATGTTCATACGGCGTTCTTCCTTAGCACGGTAGAAATGCTTCATTGATTTGCATGGTAAAAAAAGATTATACACGGATGATAATCAAGTGGTTATTGGTTCAAAGCAAACAAGAAAGCTGCGATTTGTCAGTTTACTCACGTAAGATTGTGGCATACATATGGATATAAGCAAGATGCTAAAGCGTTCGGCTTACCTGAAACAAAATAAAATGATAGTTGCTATTAGAATAATGCAGTCTTGAATGTTATCAATGCATCCAAATTCATCACTGAATAATCGTCGCCCCTCTGACGTGAGGCCAGCAGGCTGATTATTGAAATTGATAGACAAAGCTATAGACAAAAAGACATAGGGAGTATGGAGCAATCCTATTGGTTGAGATAGGTGGTCCTTATAGACTAAGGGAGCAAATGATGGACTTACTGTAGGGCCTTTCGTTGGTTGCCGTTAGTTAATCTATTCCCTACTTCCTTTGTCAATTGCAACCACCCGCTTCAACCAATAGGATCCTTGCATATTCATTTTTTCTTCTTTGTCTATGGCCTTGTCTATCGATTTCAATAATCGGCCCGCTGTTGTACATATGAATACATGCTATCTGGGGCTCATGTAGAAGACGAGATACACCCTTCCATCAGGAGGCCGACGTAGTGAGACAGCACAAATGTGTAACAGCGTCGACTTTTGAGAGTAAATTGAGAGAGCAATACTGCCTTGCTAACGAAAAACGCCGTATGGACCTTCGTCAGTTGCCAAATTTCCTTTGATCAAATACGAATTTTTAGGAAAACTTGTGAATATATTTCGTTCAATGTTTCTGAGAATTTTCTTCGTAATTAGATCTATATCATCTGCAAATTTGAGGATATAATATTCATTACTTTGTTCAAAAATATACATTTTATTGGAGGAATTTAGGCAACTCTCGAATGTTCATATACGGCGTTTTTCCTTGACACGGCAGAATAGCAGTAAATACTGTCAAAAATCAGACCGCGGACTCATTGTCAGCCCTACAAAACGCTCAAATACGCTCGAGAGAGTGCTGCCATTGAAGATTCTGGGGTTCCCGAAGTTGATTCCGATTTTCAAAAGTTCAGGGGAAAAATTCCGAAAAACGCTCGGATTTAGTTCCGAAGACCGTCAACTTTGATAATGCCAACCAATCATCAAATTTGATGAAATAATCGGTCAGACTGACGAAAAACTTCGGAATTCCGGGAATAGCTGGAAATTTCGGGAAAGCTGAAGATTCCGAGAAATTGCAAAAGTTTCAAAATTCGGAATTAATTCGCGGAAATAGCAGCACTGGTTCGTGGCGCCGATTTTTCAAAAATCAGAGATGAGAAATCGACGCAGGATGGTAAGTTTTCATCCAAAATTCATCATAAAATGCTGATTTTAAAGGGGAGATCGGACAAAGTGTTACATGATGGGGGGGGGGGGGNCGATTTTCAGCGTTACATCTTTTATAAACGGCCGCTCACAATCTGATATAACTTAGCGTGTCACTTGGCAGAATTCGAATGAGCCTTTAATGTTGCAAATATTCCGAGACTTTCCTAAATTTTCCACGAGGCGGGGGAGAATTTTCAAAAACACTAACGACTTGGCGAATGCGGACCGCAGGAGACATGACTCGTCGAGACTGCTTGTAGTGCGTCAGAGATTTGTTTTTTCAGCAATTACTTTTGTTTTTTCATTGACGAAACCGAGAGCTTTCTTTTAATTTGGCAGACTTATGCGGTACTTTTCCGATTGTTTAGAACACGTACGACAGCCTTGACGAACATAAAGCCAATGGCCGACTTATGTCAATCGATTAAAGCTGTCTGCGTAAAAAACACCCTAGATAGGAAGTTGCTTTCGGTGCCTCTAGAGGATTCGCTGATTGAGATTAGAGTCCCTTTATACCCAGAGTTACGACAACTCACTTTTGGTTGGGCCATAGGGTTGGGCTGAAAGTGGCCTAAAAAAAAATCCAATTCTGATTGGTTCTCGCTCATGGAGGCCGGAACGAGTGCACCAAGATGGCGGTACCTCGTATGTGAACAAGAATAATGAAAATATTACCTAATTGTGGTTTATCAAGAGTAAATTGTTATTTCCATCGGTCCAAAATGAAAATAGATTAAGAAATTATTCACAAACCAATCTCATTTTATTTTTAATTGATCAGTTTGTTGATGTTGTTGTTTTTGTGTGACAGACATCGCAGGATTCCTGATCCTTATCCCTCAATATCGTTCGTTTGGGTGCACTCGTTTCGGCCTCCATGGCCAGCCAAGGCCGGCTGTCAGTCAGCTGATAATCGAGTTGTTGTAACTCTGGGTATAAAGGGACTCTAATTGAGATTTACTCGCTTTCATTAGGAGTAACCCATTTTCCCTCGGAAAACCGAGCAGAGTACTCTGCCATGCTAAGGGAAAACGCCGTATGAACTTTCAGGCGTTGCCAAATTTCCTCAGATAAAACACGAATTTCCTGGTAAACTTGTAAATATGTTCCCTCCAATTTTTCATATAATTATGTTCGTGGTTTCACCTTAAGTTCCTAAAAATTTTCAAGAAAAATATTCGTAACTTTCCTTGAAAATAAACATTTTATTCAAGAAAATTTGGCAACTCTCAAATGTTCATACGGCGTTCTTCCTTAGCACGGCAGTGCGGCCGCATAGAGAGAAAAAGGGAGGTGTTTGCATTTCGGGCATCTTGGAATTTTTTGATGACTTGATGACGTAGGTGGGTACAGCGACGTCCCCTTCACGCTAAATGTCGCTGTACCCACCTACGTCATCAAGTCATCAAAAAATTCCAAGATGCCCGAAATGCAAACACCTCCTTTTTTTTCTCTATGGTGCGACCGATGTACTGACGTTAATGCATCAAAGGCTTCGATTGGGAAGGAAAAGGAGGCAATCATTTCCACTCCTATTTTATTTTTTCAAAAAGAAAGAAGCCAACTGTATATTTGTAGCTGGAAATTTATACGGAATAGTCTGCTGACAGAGGGGAAGGAAGTTCTCATAAAATTACATGGACTAGTTTTCCGCAGAAAAAGTAAAGTGTGACAGGAACTCTGAGCTGTCGCAAACGAAGGTGCGAGGTTTCATAATTTAACTATCAAAATGAAGCTACCTGGAGAAAGGAGCTGACTAAGGATCGACTATGAAAACGGCTCTAACGTCAACACCACACTGCCGTGCTAAGGAAAAACGCCTTATGAACCGTAAGCCGTTGCCAAATTTCCTTCGACAAAACACACATTTTCGGGAGAATCTGCGAGAGTTTTTCCTTCGATTTTTTTAGAGAATTTTGTTCGCACTTTTACCTGAAACATTTGAAAATCTCAAGGAAAAATATACATAACTTGCCTCTGAAATAAATATTTTCCTAGAGGAAATTTGGCAACATTCGAATGCTCATACGACGTTTCTTCTTGGCACGGCAGTCGATAGGAGAGGTCGGACAAAATTTGGAAACTTTAAACCCTTTTAACTCCGTCCAAACAATATTTTAGGTTTTAAAAATGGTTCCATTGGTTTTTTCGTGAAATTTTCTCGTAGAGACACCCCTTAAAATTTAAAACGTGACGAAGAAAACATCAAAATTTGCAGTTTTGGTCTACAAATTCATGTCCGACCTCTCTAATTGACTCGATCCACTGTGCGGCAGCGTGGAGAAGATAGCAGTGTGGGGGTGGGGTCTTTAAAATATTTTGTCTCGGCGCTGAGTGTCTAATGAAAACGGTTACCATTTTTATGTAAGTATCAACGTAGACGCGCACACCCATCCACGTGTACAGTTTTCACTGATTTTTCATTTACGGAGGAGAGTAAATTTAGACTCGGAAGTGGATTAGTGCCGTGCTAAGGAAGAACACCGTATGAGCCATCAGAGGCTTCCAAATTTCCTTCGATAAAGACCGAATTAGCTGAGGAAATTGTGAATATTTTTCCCAGAAAATTTCAGACAATTTCGTACGAAATTTAATCTAAAATATCCAAAAATTTCAAAGAAAAATGAGCATGAATGTCGTCAAAAATACATGTTTTAACCGGAGAAATTTGGCAACTCTCGAATGTTCATACGGCGTTTTTCCTTAGCATGGCAGATTAGTACTCTAGAAGCATCGATTACAGGAAGGAAGTATGTCAGTCAAACAAAGCGAGTTTCAGATGCCACTGCGGGTTTAAAAAAAGAAAAAAAGTAATTAGAATAATCGAGTTCGACGGTTTGATCCGGCAAGTAAAACAACTGCTTGCCTCCCTCACGCAGACAAAAAAGAAAAGAAAACAAAGAGGGGGAAAAAAACACGAAGTCGCGAGAATAACGAAGATTGGAGCGTTCACCTGTCTAATTTTCCATTTTTACAAAGCTTGCATTTCCTCTGTAACTTTCGAGGAGGTTCTCGAAAGATCCATGCCCTTTCCCAAAAACAGAGAGAATAGATATAAATATATCGTCGGTTTTTAGATGAGAAAACGTTACGCCGTTCATGGAATGCAAAATCGACTGAAAAAATACTCTTTTTTTCAAGAAAAAACCCCAATTCTCATACAATTCCTCAATTTCTGTCCGAAATCATACTGATTTTTGCGTACCGGTGTTACATCATACATACAGAAAAGCGATATACATCAATTTATTCACGCTGACAGGCACGTCAAAATGGGTGAAATTTTTTCCTAGAGACTCGCAACTCGGGAAAGTCAACATGAAACGGCGGGTCAAATGCCCAGAATACATACGGAAATTTTATTGTATTTTTATTCAAGTTATGTATTCGACGGTTACTGAAGCGGATTTGTGAAGCAGTGGCGAGGGTTTATTTAAAAAATGTTCTTACTTTTCTATTTCGCGTTAAAGTCTCTAGCGCTGAACACTTTACATGTCTCGATCGATAACTTCTTTAGCGACCCTCACATGGGGGCACTGGCGACTTTGCATGTTCACGCCACTGTTTTTCCACCATTTAAATCCATTGAAAATATCGATTTTAGGTAAGTAAATCTCAAAATGCCTTATTTTCGAAGGAATCCGCACAAACGCTCTCTTGTAAATAGTTAATTTGCCCAGTTAAATTTGGCAATAGCTGACGTGGCTTGGTTCCTCTCTGCTAAACGCGACCCAAGTACGGTCCCTTTCCCTGTGAACGCCACAATGGACCACTAGACAAGATACGAAGTTAAGCATCCTGATACATGTTTCATAATCAAAATTTAACCCAGAACACGATTCATGCAACGAAAATTATAAAAGCTGACTGCTAACCAAGATATTTGATGTTTCTTGACGCGTGAATTCAAGCCTCTCGCTCATAAAAACACAATAGTCTAAGTGAGTCAGATCGCACGCTAAACTTTACCAAGACAATCTCTGCAATATGAAAATCTGGCAACCTCAATCTTGATGCTTTGGCTCAGCTACAGTAAATTGTTTACACTATGAACGATACAGGGTATGGGAAAAGAGCAATGCTCGATGGAGAAGCCTGCCAAAACTGCTGAGAGGCGCGATTTGACTCACGTAGAGAATTGCGTTTCTTGTGACCGGGCAATTCAAAATTCCCGTAACGATGTAAAATAAAAACGTTAATACCTTAGTTAGGGGTTGATTTCAGTAATTTTCGATGCAAGAATCGTGTTCTACGTGAAATTATATGAAACATGTACACCTTAGTTAGGGGTTGATTTCAGTAATTTTCGATGCAAGAATCGTGTTCTAGGTGAAATTATGTGAAACGTGTATCAGAATGCGTTACCTAATTCGTACCTTATCTAGAGGTCCATTCTGAAATTTCCGAGGAAAAAAACATGGGTCATTCCGAGGTTTTTTTTTTATCGAATTCTCGGATAATTAATTGTGGGTTGCACATGCAGCCACTGAAAAATCATTGAAATTTCATAAAAAATGGAATTTCACTTTTCAGCAAAATGAATGTTCATCCCGTGAAATTTCCTTTTATCTGGCTTTAATTCTCTGACATTTAATTCCGTAACTATGGCCGGAAACCGTGCTATCAGAGATGGAAAATTTTAAGAAACGCCTGAGAACAGTGGTTCTCAATTTTGCTATTTTTCACCCCAATCCTAAAACAATCGGGCGTAGCAAATTTTATCGTTTGGTTTGGAGGTAGGCCGGGGCTAAATTTCTCTCTAAACTCCCCTTTGCCTCCCCCCCCCCTCCCGGTGTATAGCACCTCATTAGGGCTGCATATGCTGCCGCATCGATAGGACTGAAACACTTTCCGGACTTTCGAAGCTTTAATTAATAATTCCGAAAAAATTAACCAATTTCAAAATTTCTGAAATTAATTTGAGCCTTTTGAAATTTCAAAACGTGAGATTTCACTTTCCATCTCTGCGTGCGATAAGTTTGGACACAGCCTGAGATTGCCCTTGAAATTTAACGTAATTTTTCACTTGAAAATGCGATGAAATTTCATGTGAAATAGCCTAATATTTCAATGCAATTTCAAGAGGTGTCTAAAATTTCACGGAAAAATTTCATCAAATCGCACGTGAAATTTCAGATTTTCATTTTCCAAGAAATTTTCCATTTCGGGACACAGCACGGAGGGCAGGCGAATTATTTTCGAAACGACCCGTATTTTCGTCCGGGAGCTGTCAAAAAAGGTTTGAAATTTCGTATGAAATAGCCTTAAATTTCAATGCAATTTCAAAAAGTGTCTACAATTTCACAGAAAAATTTCATCAAATCGCACGTGAAATTTCAGATTTTCATTTTCCATGAAATTTTCCATTTCGGGACACAGCACGGAGGGTGGGCGAATTATTTTCGAAACGACCAGTATTTTCGTCCGGGAGCTGGGCGCTGGTGCGAAAGCTGGTGCAATAACTTTAGACACAGGACAAAGCGGGCTTCAGTCGGCGACGCGCCTTCACTCTCGAGGGTTTTGGAAAAAATGCCCCACCCAATTTAGGAAGAACACAGACAGGCCTTGGTGAAACCACTATAAAACGCTGCCAGGGACTTTGCGCCGTCACAGTTGAGTCTCAAGTGCGGCGGCATCATGAAAGTCCTGGTAAGTTCCAACTCGCGGCTTCTTCCTCCTTTGTCTATCGCTTTGTCCATCGATCCCAATAATCAGCCTGCAGATTTTCCACACGCCACCGATAAGTTTGGTGACACTCCAGAAGGCGGGCGAATTATGAATCATCGTGAAGTGTTTTTTCTATTTATTTTTTTTAAATTTAAAGTTTTAAGTTTCCCCGCGGTGACTGAAAACTTTTCTGTGCGATTACTCGATTTTGATCGTCGATCTATAGATTTTTTGTGCAGTGTGATCCCGAACGTGACCTCGGTTATCGTTCGAGACAGTTTCGCTCATACACGCGACCGGTTGAGCATAGATTCGTTCCGATTTCGATGACGATAATCGATTAATCGAAGTTAGAATTTCGATTTGATAATCGATCTTTGGTAAATTCGATGGTTCGATGGTATTATCGATGATTTCTTCCGAAAGTTTTACCGAGCGTTAGTTTCCGGTTTCTCGCTCACTATGAAGTCTTTTTAAGGATAATATTAGTAATTTTGAAAGTTGCGCGTCACTTCAGTTCTCTTTGAATCCTTCCTTCATTAGTTTTGATGAATTTTGTGAGATTCTGGGTTATTCATCGCTGAATTCATTGGTGATATCTAATGGAGCTAAATTTTACAATTAAGAACTAAAATTTCCGGCTAATCCGTAAAAACGCTTATGTGCATAGGGAAACTTTTAAAATCTTGGAATGAAGTCAATAGTGCTGTTTTCAATTTGCAATCGATATCAATGCATCGGTTGGTTGGAGACAGTAAATTTGACTTTCTTTCAAGATTTTGGAAGATGATTTCCGGCATGAACACTCTTTAATGATTGATCTAGAGATTGAAACTTCAATTTTTCCAAAATGATTAACCTATTTCGTTAAAATTTGAAATTAATCGATCGTGCCCAAGGATCATTCGAGTAAAATTTCATTTGAATCTTACCTATCAAAAAGGTTCCTCTTAAGAGAGAAGTTATGTGGAACAGTTTTCCTATCAGTTTTTGACTTTCAAAAACGGCAAGCCATCTCCTCTTTATTTATTTGTTTTTTTTAATTTTTGTCTTTTCAGAGTTGGCAACTCGTCGGTGGCGAGGGGATATGAAATTAAGTCCGTCTGTTACGTCACGTTTATCTTCAAAAACCGATCTATTTTTTAACTTGACCACCAACGAATGAATTCCGACGAGAGGTTCCATTAAAAATAAAACGGACGCGCGCTCTACATCGAAGAATATTTCCCCCGCTCCATTACAAACGTAGTACTTTTTGAACAGATTGAACACAACACAGTCGAAAAAATCTATAGCTATCAATGGTTTGAGGCATTGCAAGAATACTTCGTACCCTAGAATTTTCTTTACAACCCCCCCCCCCTCTTAAAATCTCTCTCAGAAAAAAATTGTCTGAAACATTGTCATGAACAGTGCTTAGGAGGGAGGGGACATTTCATTCCGTAAAATCTGTGAATGATAGAAGCTATGTTAACTGAAGTGACGTGAGAAGCACTTTGTGTCAATTTTAAAAAAGAAAAAGTAGGACCGCGTGCAAAATTTTCAAATTAAAAAAAAATTAAATTAGATTATTAAATTTTTTTTGTCAAGACGGTTTAATTATTCGTACGATTGGACGTTTTCGAATACTTCACGCATGATCCAGTAGATTATTCACGGCCGCGAGATCGTGTTCCGCTACCGGAAAAGTTCGTGTTTCTAGGGTTGTATTCCACCGGTTTGAAGGCGTTTTATCGTCGCGTACGAAAAACAATCGATAAAAGGACTCAATATTCCGAATAACTATTTTTAAAAATAATCTCTGCATAATCCCGTGCGATACTCTGCGGTTACTATTTTCAGCTTTCCACTTAAGTATTTTTTTAACCTCCCCTCCTCCCCTGCCCAGAGCATTTCGTATTAAAGAAATTGGACGAAAATCATCTTAAAGCGGAAACTGGATTACTCTTAAGTTCGGATTCATCGATCAGCTATGATAACCTCATTTTTTGTCTATCTCTTCATCATATACCTCTCCTTTATCGTGCACCTAATAAGTTTCTTTTTGGTGTTCTGCAGGTAGTATTGAGCGCAGTCTTAGCAAGTTGCTTGGCTTACCCGCCAAGCATCGGCTATGCTTACTCGGCCATTTCACCATTGACGGCCTACAGCAGCTTTGCCGCCCCTTACCCGTACGCCTTCGGTGCGCCCGCCATCTCTACTGCTCCCCTCGCCGCCCCTATTGCCCCTATTGCCCCAATTGCCCGGATTGCTCCCATTGCCCCAGTGGCTGCTGCGACTAAAACCCAATACCACTCCCAAGATGAGCTCGGCCAAGCCAAATACGGCCATTCTGAACCCCTCCAGGCTCACACAGCTGTTCAGGTAAGAATTCATAAGTCCGTCAATCGCATAAGACAAAATAACTTCCGATTAATTTTTTATCCCACCTGAAGTATTGTTGAGATTCAAATATCGACGGTGAAACTACCAAACCACGTATCTCGGTTTGCGACGTCGCAGACTTCCTGTCATACTTTATTTTTTAAATAAAAACTACTTAACGTCTAGTCTGGAAAATTTCTGTGATTTTTCCTCTTTAGGCAGAGAAAATTCTGTGAAAATTTCAAGGAATGATATTGATTTGGTCGACTTCAAAAAAATAAAATGCAAGCGTAGATTTTTAAACACCGCAAACGAGATACGTGGTTTGGTAGTTTCACCGTCGATATTCAGAAATAGCTACAGCAACTTTTGACCTTTGGATACTCTGAGAAAAAGAAGCGTTGTAAAACTATTGCAATCACATTAGACTGAGTGAAAACGAGAATTACAACTGTCAAGAGTGTATTGAAGTTTCGATATTTTAGCAATACAAAAATTGAGGGGCTTGGAGGATGAAGCGCATGAATGCAGTTTTTGCTATTTCGAGAAATACACGTTTGAAGTTTTGAAATTACATTGACCCTTATGGTGGCAAGAAAGTTCAAACTGACTTTTTTGATGCTTAAAAATTGGAATTTGCTAGTGAATTTTTTTTACAGAATATGCATTAAGACTAGTTTTACTTGAAATCGGTTATATTTCAAATTTTTCGAAAACTGCAATTATGCGCCTTATGGTCCTCCAAGCCCCTCAATTGAACTCAACAGTTGTGTACAAATTTAACTTCTTGAGGAGTATTTTTCATTGATGAAAGAGTTTAATTGAGATTGCGATCCTCACTCTATAGTAATTAATTTTAAACCCTTAGAATGAAGAGCAATCAAAAATTCAAATAGGAGATCACAAAACTTCAGAAACTGAGCAGAAAAATCAGGGACATATTTCCTCAGTGTCATCGCATGGACAAAGCATGAATTAAGAGATTTCATCTGCGATAGGATGATCATTACAATCTTGCAATTTGAACTATAGCTCAGGAGCTTCATCAACTTCCTTCATCGATTTGTTGAGCTGCTAATTTGCACTTTTCTAAACCACAAAGCATATGTGTGAAATGTTATGGTAAAATGTTTCAAATTTTCCTTTCTTTGATGCGTACAACTTCTAGAAGGGATCTACTCCAACTCTGAACGCATCTTCAATCTTTTAAAGCCTTTTCTTTGCCTATGTTTCAGGATGCTCACGGTAACAAGATTGGAAGCTTCAGCTATGTCGACCCACATGGAGCAGTCCATCAGACCAACTACGTCGCTGATGGAGCTGGCTACCGTGTGGTGTCCAACGACTTGCCTGTAGCGCCTGCTGCCCCTCTCCCAGCCCTTCACCGTAGAAGACGCCAGGCTCACTGGAACGGACCATTAGCTTCTCCCGTTGTTACACCAACCGGTCACTTACAAGAGACCCCAGAGGTTGTTGCTGCCAAGGCAGCCCACTTTGCCGAACATGCCAGACAGAACTCCGCCTCAGCTCAGCAGAGATCATGGAACCCGGCGCAGGCCTCAGCTCAGCCATCATGGAACTCAGCCCCAGCTCAACAGTGGTCTCCGCCTCAGGCTGTCCCAGCACAACAGTGGACCCAGCCTTGGACTTCCGGGAGCCAAGAGGCTAGAAGCGGCTGGAGCCAACCTCAAGCTGCCCCAGTTCAACAATGGCACCAAGCTCCAGCCCAAAATGCCCCTATTGCTGATGCCCCAGATGTAGCTGCCGCTAAGGCTGCCCATCTCAGTGAGTACACTCGCGTTCAGGCCGCTGCTCAGGCTGCTGTTGCTCAGGCCGCTGCCTCAGGGCCCCAAGGCCAAGAGGACGATGGATCATACAGACCCGAGTATCAGACTGAAGGAGTCCCTGCTGCTCCAGCTGCCACTCCCTACTCTTCCTGGACCCAACCTCAGCCCCAGCCTCAGAGCTGGAGCCAACCCCAGCCTCAGAGCTGGAGCCAACCCCAAGCTCAGCCCTGGAGCCAACCTCAAGCAGCTGCCCCTGTCGCTACTCCCTACACCAGCTGGAACCAACCCCAGGCCCAGAGCTGGAGCCAACCCCAACAATGGGGACAGTCTCCCAGTGGTGGCATTCCTGACACCCCTGAGGTAGCTGCTGCTAAGGCTGCCCATCTCGCTGAACATGCCGCTGCTTCTCGCAGATCTAAGCGTTCCGTTCTACTCCAAACACCCGCTAGCACAGCTCCTCTTGCTGCCCCTCTGGCCTACGCTGCTGCCCCTGTGTCCTACGCTGCTGCTCCTGTAGCTTACCCCGCCCCAGCTGTAGCTTACCCCGCCCCAGCTGTAGCTTACTCTGCCCCAGCTCTCGGAGTCCCAGCCATTAGAACTGACATCGTCCATAACCCAGGACACGCCTTCAGTTACAGAATCGACGCTCTTCATTAAACTGAGTCCAATGCTCGTCCGCATTGTCCATTTACCAGGACATACCGAGAGCTACAAAACCGATCGAAGTAACTAATAATGTTTGCTTAGTCGCAGAGGAGACCATCGGACCTCTGAAAAAATGTGATACCTAGTTGTAAATAGGATATAAAATTTTAGGATTAATTTATTGTAAATAATTCCTAGGATCTATTCAATTTGTTTTTTTTTACAACTGACGAAGAATTTTTTTTGTTTTTTGATTTTTTTTCCTTTATGAGATCATTGTTGAACGCTTTTAAAAAATGAAACAAACTTGACCACGCTAAATGAATCTTGTTTTATGTTTTCCACCTTTGTCTTTTAACAACACCTGTTCAGTTGCAGGGCCTGTCGATCATTATTCAAAGAAAGGTATTTGAAATCCAGATTTGGCTACAAATAACCTCATGATCCTTTTTTTTATTTTGAATAAATGAATAAAACTGCAAAACTTTGCAATACAAGTCCTAAAAAATTGAATGTAATCACTATTGGAATTGTGCTAGGTTACAGAAGGAATTTTTGCGATGGTTTTGGTTACTTTCATTTGCTTTCGCTGTAATAACAGTTTCAATCATGATCTGCTAAAAATAGCAAATTATTCTTAATCACTTATTCAAGAGTCAGAATTGAGGATGAATAGGTAGCTGTTCTGAGAGCAGCTCGTTACGCCCATTGGTAAGAGATGCTAATTGAATGCTTATCATCATTGCAATTTCTAGCCACGTTATCGATGAACTTCCCGAACTTGAAAATATCATACCCATCATTAACTATATTCCAAATAAAATTCAAAACGGCTTCACTTAACAGTATGAAAGAGTAAAAAGATGAAAAAAGCACAGTATTGTGAGCAAGACATAGAGGAGAGAAAAAGAGGGTCAAATAAACTTTCGGAATGTTCCTCTCACCTTTGGAGTCGGTAGAAGAGGATTTTAAACCTTCAACTTTCGCTTGCAGCTTCGTCTGCACCTGCTCAGCTCCCTCCTTCATTTTTGCTAGGATACCTGCAACATAGCAAATCATTTACAGAGGTTAGAATTGAACTCAAGAGCAAGATTTTGTCGAAACACTAAAAGCCAATCAATAAAGGAGAGAAAATTTGATCTGAAAATATAACAAAGACTTTCTGATATCTTCCTCCATCTACCTACCCGTCTCTTGCTCTCTCTTGAAGGGATACCCATTGCACACTTACAGGAATGGACGTCCAATAAAAAGTTGCTAACAGGATGTGAAAGAAGATTTCCCGAAGACCTATGACAGGATTGGTTTCGTTTGTGATTGGGAGTTGCCGAACGTCTTAAAGCACTGATTTTGCAGCTTAGTACATATGAAATATTGCAGACTATCCAGATTGAAACGTTTTTATTGAAAAACATCATAAACCTTGTTTCAGCCTGAGAACCTTTCCAGCCAAAAATCTCTTCTAAATTTTTTAAGGAAATTTTTTTTAGATTGGTTCTTAAAATTTTCACAAAAACTAGATAAAAGCTTAATATATGATTTTTATTTCTTCATAGGAAATGTTATTTAGATTGGTTAGTATCAATAACAGGGAATATGGAATAATAATAATAATGGAAAGAATCTCCGTTGAAAAGTTTATGCAAGTCTTTTAAAATAATTAGCCCGTCAAACAAGAAATAAGTTGGAGATCTTCAGTAACATATCTCCAGAGCTCAAATGGCGCTTATGATACTTTGCCTAAAAATGTCCAAAAAGGGCACTCAATGGGAGATTAGGTGAAGAAAAGGGTACTGGTCCCGGGAAATTTTTTAATTTGTGATAAATTTTGCAGGTTCATGACCTGATCCTCACTTTTCTTTGCGTTCAAAATTAGAGTCTCAATTATTTGACTATAAATTAAAATTTATGAAATTTATTAAAAATGAAAACAAAATCATTTTTGGGCACTACACTCAGAATCTCATAAATTTAAACAATAGCCTCCTCACAACAAAACTACATGAGGAATCGGTAACTGGAAAAAGAATAAATCAAATGAGCTAACTGAGGCTATCAGGAATGTTAAACTTTCGTCAAAGCCAAACATCAAAAACTTTCTTCCAATATCTGAAAATTGTTTTACAATTTTTATTTTTTTAATCTGGTGGAACATTTGGAAACTGAAAAATTTGACCTCAGGTCAAAATCTAAAAGATGCAACTTTTAACCAGAGGCTGTGTTAAAACTGAGCAGGCTTAAACCTTAGAAAAAAGAACCTACATTTTTAGGCTCCACCAAAATTGATCTTCGAAAACAGGATAACAAAGGAGGATACTGAAAATCAGAGCAAAACCTCTGAAATATTGAACACATTTAAAATAAATAAAGTTTTGGCGATAGCTAAATCTAAAGCTAAATCTCTCTTGATAATTCCTTTCAAATACGAAGAATGAGCCATGGACTTCAATTAGGTCTCGATGCGTTAGAAAAATATCATCTTCATGGTAAACTCTCCATACAAAAACAACATTAGTTATATTTTTCAATGATGATAATATGAAAATAAAATATTGATGAAAACAGATAAATTAATGCTTTCTGAACAACTGCAGAAAAGTAAATGAAACATTTTATAAACATGATGAAACAAAACATTTACAAAAACATTTTACAAAATGAAACATAAATCACTAAAATGAAGGACATTATTTTTTGATGAAAATAAATACTTGAGGCAGTTACAGGTCTAGATATTTACCTTTCCGACTGATTTTATATTATGATATATATGTTATTTAATTTTTCTAATTAATAGAACCCTGGGAATTATCAGGTCAGTGTAACAGATTTGGGTATTAAATCCATGACAGTAATAGCTATAACCACTAAGTATTTTTTGTTCCATCAATAAATATTCGCTTGGCCTCTCGTCACTTGAAGCTCACCAGCGAGACTTCCTACATTACAAATTTGTGTATGAAAGAAAAAAAAATTAAAACAAAAACATAAAATAAAAGAAAAGAAAATTACAAAATAAATAAAAATATAAACAAAATATACAATGAAAAATAAAAAACAAAAGGGCCCATACAGGTTCAATAAAATGAAATGATAACTAACGGTAGATGAACGGTAGAGCTTGGACAACAAAATAATAGTACCACTGCCTTTTAACAGGGTGGTTATGCTAAGCTCGGACAAAACATAACAGAATATAGCAGTGGCTGAACTCTAGATATAAATTTTCTTTAATAAAATTGAACTTAAGTGGGGGAGAGAAAAATGTTGATGAGAAATGCACAAAACAAGATAAAGTAAGATATTAAATTGAAAGTGATGAATTACCATGTTTGTCTTTTTCCTTCAGGATTTTTTCCATGTTTTCAGCCTTATCTTTAACTTTTCCGAAGAAATCTATCCGTACGGAAAGCATTGAAAATTGCAAGGAAAATACGACATTATTAGCAGTGATAGCAAAAGAAATCAGAGAGGATCCGAAAAGCAAAGAAAATTGACACCAAACTTCTTCCTGTAAACACAGTTTTTTGTATCTTGCTTGAGTATGACTAAAAGGATGCAAAATACGAGAGGGCAAAATAGCTTTTGCATTTATTTTCAGACTGGAATGAAAGAGACTCTTTGATGGAAAACGTTTCGTCTCAAGTTATGCTCACACAACGATGGGTCTGTTGTGCTAGTAACAGCGTTGTACTTTGATGGTTTGAGCTTATAGATTGGCAAAAATTGACTAGATCCGTCAAAACACCTAACTAACTTCTATGTCCAATATTAACCGAGTTTCCGCCTATCGAATAACACGGTGTATGGTGTCATCTATTGCTGTAGGGCATAACATGCTTTTTTCCATCTTGGTTTCATCAACTGGACTTCATTTTGCATTTAGGAACTAAAATTTCTAGTGGAGCTCTTCAACAAGCAATACCTCAAATGATATTGAACGTAAAAAAATTGTGGGTTGGACAGATCTGATTATTTTTTGCTTCTCTACAAGCTTAAATCATCTAAACGCAATTCTATGACCAGTGCAATTGACCCTTTACAGACCATATACTTTTATTGAATAACAGCCTAAACAAAAACACTGTTCATTACATTCAAACCTTAAAATTTTTTATTTAAAGCTCCAATGCTTTGATATATGAAGATTTTTCTAAGATGCATTTCTTTCAGATCTTTTTGAAGTGATGAACTGTTTCAACCGTGTAAGTCAGCAATCACATAACTCGGTTTGCGACGTCTCAGACTTCCTGTCATACTTTATTTTTTAAACATGAAACTACTCAACGGCAATTTTATAAAACTGCCGCGATCTATCTTCTCTGTGAGAAGAAAATTCTGCAAAAACTTCAAGGAATGATATCAATTTGTTCTCCTTTAAGGAAATAACATAGAGGCGGAAATTTTCAGACACCCCAAACAAGATATGTGATTGCCGACTTACAAGGTCGATTTGCAGCCCTTTCAGAAATAAAGGTCAAATTTATTAAATTTTCTTGAAAATTGTAGACACACAATTTTCTAATGCAAAACGCTGTTTACAGCTTATCACAATTTTTTTTGTCCTGCTGAGTCTCCAGCGACAATATCATATAATTAATGCTGATGTTTATGCGCCCAAACGATTTTAGATTCAAATTATCTATGACATCACTTAAATGTAAGAGCCACAGCACAGAATCAAGCCTAAAAAATAGATAGCAAACAAACCAAAAATAGTCCATTGGACAGCTAATTTTTAAAACAAGTCCGACTTCATGAATGTTCTAAATTAGGGTGTTTGATAAAAGTCATTTATTCAAAAGCCCCTTCTTTTTAAGCAGTTTCATGCAAATTTGTCAAAGGACAAAGAAAAAAAAAATGAGCAGCACAATGAGGGTGGTGTGCAAGAGTGATTGGCAGGTTAAGTGAATTGAGAAACAGTAAAATTTTCACTTTAAAAAATAGAAAAAATTGAATTTTCTGACCAACATCACTCTTTAGAAAGAGAATAATTTTGAATTTGAGGTTCATCTCGACTACTAATGATGAATAAAGATCAATGAAATAAGATAAGGAGCGTGGGGCATTTTGTGGAGCAGGCGGAGGAAAAGCTGGTGCACAACATCTAAACAAACACTACACGCAGTTGGTGCAACACAGTTAAGCATTGAGATAGTTGAAAACTAACCAGCTATTTTCTTGTGAGCATCAGGAGAGACAGATTGAGTGAGAGCTGCTACTTTTTGGTATTCAGTCGTGTTGATCAGGCCTTGAGCCTCAAGAGTTGTTGGAGACATAGCATTGTACTCCTCACTCAAGAGTTGGACTGATGGAGCAACATTAACAGTTAATATCATGAGTTTTTTCAAATTTTTAAACGCTTTATAAAATTCAGAGACAATTTGTGAGCTTTAACGACAACTTTTCTTTGTTATTCAACTTTTTATTGTGTTTTTGAAAAGAGCTTAAAGCAATTTGGGTGACAACGCTATGTAGTTGGCAATTAAATTTTACAGCATCGTTTTCGGCTCACAGGTCAAGTAGTTGCTTAAAACTCAGTTTATTTGCAGAGCTAATGAAAGCAAAACAAACATAATAATAGTTGAAAACAACAAAAATGGAAAGTGTGTGGTTTTATGCAAAACAACAGCATAAGGTTATGTAGTTCTTTTTTTCTTTCTACTTAGTCTTAGTCTACTTAGCCTTAGTGAAAGGCGTCTTGCCTTTTACCTTGTAACATTTTTAAGTTGAGTCCTTTGCAACAGTAGAAAACTGATTAAGGTCTAGTAACATACAGCTCACTAGAATAACTCAGAAAAAAAGACTTTCTAAGTCGTTTTATAAATTTTAAGTATCAAATCTTGAGTAGTGACAAACTTAGTTGGTACCTACATAGCTTCAATTACAAATGCATTGCTGAGCAAACCATCGATTAAATAAAAAGAAGAGAGATTTATAAGTAAAGAGAAATATATTTTGAAATTTAAGAGAGTTGGAACAATATTTGTCCTTAAATCGCAACAGCAGAATCCATGATTCAACACTTAGAAACAGCTGCATGTTACGGACCAAGTAATTCTCCTTTCATTCCTTCTTTTGAATACGGTAATAAACTGCTGAAAAAGTGTACACATAAATGTTCATAGCAGAGCTTGCTGAAGTCGTATGTTTTCTTCAATTTTTTTATTACTTTCGATAGATAAGTGGAAGCCTTATAGTCGCCACAACACCTGCTCATTGTGCAACATCTAATCAAGCTTTTATAAAACACAGATTAGAGGTTACATTTGAAATTTTTGAGAGGCTTTCAACGACTTGGGAAAGTTTATTTCTGACTTCCCTTGGTCCGCTAAATTTTTAGTTACAAAGAGATCTTAAAATTGGTCGACTGGATCTCTCCTCCGATTAGAGAGGTGATTTTTGATCACACACATTCAAAATTGAGGGTTCAAATCAGAAGTTCTTCATAAAATAAAGAAGGAAAAAAAAACCTTTGAAATTCCTTTTGATCAAGCAATTAAAAGCAATTCGATCGATTGATGAGCAATTTAGCACACAATTAAGCAAAGCATTCATTGTAAAACTAAACCGTAGTCTGAATCATAACCAATTGAGTTGGTGAGCTTCCATCCAACTTGTGTGGACTATGATGTGGATTCTTAAATTTTTGAGGACATAAATGAACATGAAGCCCCTCAAGTCTAATGCAGTAAAAGTTTTATGATCATTGAAGAAAAAAAGAAGAAAAAAATGGGAACCGAATTACTATTAAATGATTAATTGTTGTGACTTGTAATCAGGAAAGGGCTCTTGATATCCATTGTTGGCACTCTGGGGGTCTTTAAATTGTTGCACTGAGAACACATGATTTAGAGTAAAACAAAGTTAAACTTTAAAGAGCGGAGCCATATGTCTGACACCTTATTTCAAGGCTGATACTACTGCCTATAGGGTAAATTTAGAACAAAATATGATTTGACAGGTGTGTTGAACCACAAAAGGAAATTCAATATTTTTTCAAAGCTTTAAATAGTTGAGGATTTTTTGTGTGGATATTTTGGCTTTTTGGCAATTGATATAATTACTATTAGCTTTTCTCCGATGGTTTCAGTAGATTCTGGTAATTTCTTTATTGCTAATTCACTTGTTACGTGCGTTGAAAATTCGAAATAAAAGAAATAATTCTGAATTTTTCTTTCAAGCTCAGAAAAACTTGCACAACTATATTATGCCCTTTTCCAGGTAGCATTTTGTAAGATTTGTAGGAAGTTTTTTCAGAAATTCAGCGTAAATGGAGCATAAAGTTACGGATAACCCGATATCATCAGTCAACTAAGAAATAAAATAAATAAAATTACTCAAATCGTTCTTCTTACCAATTAAGGCTTCGATGTCAAAACACAAGATGTGGCTTTCAGGATCTTTAGGATTTGTTCTCAAACCTTGAATCATAAGTGGTGAGGCTCTTGACTTATGCTGCTCCATACCATCACGGTGAGTAGAGTGATGCAACTGTTGCAGTTGGTGTAGACCCCTCTGAAAAAAATTTGCGCAAAAATTTGATTTCCATCAATACATTTCATTGATTTCTTTTACTGGACAATATGGACGAAGATAGTTTTCATACAAAAAAAAAAAAAAAAAGACTACGAATAGGTTGCGGTTTGATGCACAAGTCATTTAGACGGATTTGGTTATGCCAACGTACGAAAAATTCAAAGTACGACTGAAAGTCTCATTACAGAAGGAAAAAGCTCATCCAAACATAATTGGTGTGACACTAGATACAATCGATCAGGTGAGCAGCTACGGATGCTTTTTGGGTCTTATTGGACCCATCATCGGTGTAGCACAGCCTCCTGACTTTTCCACCCCCAAGCTCGGAAAGGTCGTGAGAATCAGACAAAGATTTGGGCATGCAGTTGCAAAAAATTTACATACTCTATTGATTAAGTTACAAAATAAATGATCAATTTTTATTTTAACTACTCTGAATGGAAGTGTACCTGGGTAGCATGTCGAATCGCTGATATATTACGATGGCGAAGTCCTCGTAAAAAGTGAACAGCAGGATTGGCTAGCCCTGATTCTACAGAGCCAGAGGTGGATGTATTTTCATCACAGGCATACAGAACATCTTCTGCGCTTATTCCGTGTAAAACTCTGTCCAAGTGACCTGATGGAAAACACAAGATATTCATTAATAAATATTTGAATGTAATGCGGAGGAAAAGAGTATCAATAATCAGAAGCTCTGTTTAATTACAAGGGCTTAGAAGAGGATTTGGAGCTAAATGCACCTAATCTGGGCAAATTTTGCAAAAATTTTTGGAGAACTTAGGACTTAAGCTACAATAAAAATGCTGAGTCAAAAAAAAAAAAAAAAAAAAAAACCAACACATTTGAGGACTTCCTGCTTCTATGCATGAAACAAACGAAATTGTTAAAAACTCTGATAATCTTTTCTTTGATTGAATAAAAATTTGCGAGGCAATTTTGTAGAACTTGGAGGCCGCTCATAAAATATGTATGTAATGTTAAACTTAGGATTTTTAACACCTTCTCCCCCACTTAAAACAATTTTGGGAATAGGTCCCTATCCTTCGGAACATAAAAACAATTGGTGTAACCCCTCTCCCTGATGGTTATGTACTTAATGGAAGACCCTTTATTGAGAAAAAGCAAAAGTTTAAAATTGCTCATCACTGTCTAGCAGATGAGAAAGAATTAGTACCTGTTTCCATTTGCCAAACATAAACAGTGCCATCTGAACAGCCCACAATCATGAAGTCATCTAAAGGTCGCCATTTAATTGTGATAACAGGAAACAAGTGTCTGGAAGCAAGGACTACACATTTTCTTTCTGTTAAACTTAAGAGAGTCACCGAGTGATCACTTGCTACAGAGCAAATGCATTTCGTTACACGAGGCTGAAAAAGAGAGAACCCAAAAACATATGAAAAATACCAAATCGGAGTCTATCTTTGTTTTTATCAGTTTTAGTTACATTTTCATTTTTTTTTGTTAAAGAATTCAAAAAGTCATCACATAGTAAACTTCTTTTTTTCTCTTTTTTTTTCTGAGTTTAGAAAGGTCTAAGTAAATGTTCAAGCTGGAAACCTAACATGGGGAAAATAATTGCAAAGAATTACATACAATTTTTTCCCCAGAGACTCTACAATTGCTAATAAGCCAGCACGTGATTCGATCTCCAATAATAAAAGTAATAAACAATAAGAAAATGCACAACTGGGCAAAAAGATCGATAGATCAAAGAACATTTGCTTCCACCCATTCTAGCTTCTTCGTGAACCCCCTTTTTATTTTATTATTTTTTTTTTAAATAGTTGATTTATTGTTAGCTTTCGATACAGAAATATAAACAATTAACTTAAATTATGAATAAAGTATGTATAGTGAAAGTAACAACATGATAGTTACTTATTATTACAAAAATTAAAGGTGGAAAAGAAGTACATCCATTATTAAAAAAGACACTAAGATTAATGGATGATTAATTTAAGGTGTGTTAACCCCCTGAAATATAAAACTGAACTTACACTGCAATTATTGGGTGGAATCAACAATTGTGTTATTTCACCAGCATGGACACAGAAACGGTGAAGAAGGGTCCCTGCATAAAGGTCCCATAGGCAAACAGCGAAGTCAACGCCACCAGATAAAAGGTGGGTTTTATCATATCGAGAATGAACGTGATGTGGGTACAAGAGACAATTTACTCGACCTCCGTGTCCAAGTAACAACTGATGAGGTGGCCAATCTATGACAAAAGTTAAGAAAAATCATGAGAAAATTGGACAGGAAGAGATGAAATTCCAACAGCAATAATAAATATCGAAATTAGGCAACCGTCATTAACCGTTTCATTAACCGTCATTAACCGTCATTAACGGTTGGTTAATATTGAACATAGAAAGTTGCTGTTTGGACAAATCTTTTAAGTTTTAGCTAATCTACAAGATTCAAGCATCACGATTCTGTGAACAGCGCAACTGACCCATTGTCCAATTCTGCTGAATAATCAATACGCTAGAACTTCTTATTGTTTCGTACATGTAGTTTCAAAACCTGGAAATCCTAACACCATTGAATTGATTCCACTTTCCTGTCAGATACAAAAAATTACTGAAATCAATATTAGGTGTTAGGTAGAAGATGTTGTCTTAGGCCGAAAAAATTGAAGGAAAAGAAAATAAGAAGAAACTTTGCCAAAGGATGATGTAAAAACTTACCATCGTACTGCTGATGGGTTCCATGGAGAAGTTGTAACATGACAGTTTGTGTAGCAGGAACAATTACAATTGAACCGTCTTCTCGGCCAACAACTAAACGACTTTGTTGGGGCAGGTAAATACTAGCCGTCAGTTTAATACCAGGCTGAAATGAAGAAAAGGAAATTACCATTTGGCTTACTTTGCCAACATGCCACTCAATAACATAATCTCGAACAGTTTTAGAAGTGACATTTTCAGAGCACTCTGGAAGTTGCCAGCCATCCTCGCCTGATCTTGATTTGAGAAAAACTACCACTTAGCAATTTCTTTCAAAATTGTTTCAATTTTCCTTTAAAAAATCCCAGATCTTGCTCATTACTTGCTTGAATAGATAGATCAATGAATAAATAAAAAGATAAATAAAAAATAAAGAAATAAAATAAAGAAATAAATAAATAAATGAATACCTGCTTAAAACTCATGAAATTTTGCGTGGCAACCCTTGCGCATATGCTGAATGCACCATAAGAATAAGACCTCTGAAAACCGGTGTCAATTCACTCAAACTAATCCTTTCATTTAAAGAGAGAATCCAAAATCACCTTAAGTCATAAATATTCAAAACTTTAAAAACAAGTCGCCCAAGATAAAATAACACATGGCAGTTTATTTTCCAAATGGCATTCTGAAGATTAATAGTAGAGAACATTTTCCCCATGAAGCAGGTGCTATCACTTGAATCACAGCATTGCAATTATTGAAATAATCGATTCCATTCTCCATTCCAGAATGCTCAATTGACCTGACAGATGAATAATGTTGAGATAGGTCATGTACTTGACCTTCTTGTACCAGGAGAATGAATCAGAATGGGGCAATGGCAAGGAATTTTTGCAGGGTTGTGGTATAGATTTTCTTGCGTACAATTTCGTGAAAACTCTATATGAAAAGATGTTCATTAAGAAGTTCGAGAAAACCCTCTTCACGAGAGAAAAAGCTAATTAAAATCCGACCAATCGAAAGCAAACAGTCAAGTTAACAGAGCAAGGCAGGCACTGCTTGAAACTGAGTTCAGCCAATCAGCAAATGTCATCCTCTCTGACTGGCTGCCTCATCAGAGCCTGCCAAGAATATCGTTTCAAAATAGATTTTCTTTGGCATTTAGGGTTAGATAAATCTGAAAAAAATCCTGGAAGCTAAATTCACTTGGTGCTTCCATCTTAAGCATTTCATTGCAATAAATACCATTAATTTCTTACGTGCAATTACATACTCAGTCCATTCAACCAACTTTTGTAAGGCTCGAGACTTATTAATTGCCACTTTGACACCAAGGTCATCATTTTCTTACTTTAATTTCTGAAATTGCTAACATTTTATTGATATGCACATAAAAACGAGAACGAGAAAAATCTGTAAAACTAAAATCTTACGAGCTGATCCAGAATTCCAACAGGAGGAGGTTTCATTGCCAACCATTGAGATGTAAGACTAGTAACGTAAAATGGACTTTTTTCTGAAAACAAAAACCAAAATCGATGATCGAGAGAAATGAATTAAGAGTACATCTTGAATTTTCATTTGGTCTCCACAGTCATTTGCCTAAACTGAATTCAAAGAGAAATAGTAGAATTTCTTCCATTGAGGCTGTTTTTCAATTAATAGACAAGAATTAGGGTAATGAAAAAGGTTACAATCAAATCAATGTAGACAAAAGACTCGAATTCTGATTCCAGAAGCAGTGCATCATTTAGGAGGAAAAAACGCAGTGCTCAATGTACTTTCTAGCTCCATGAGACCTGCGGACTATGTATTGAAATTGATTGACAAAGCGGTAGACAAAGAAGACAAGAAAATGAATCGATTTTACTGTTGGAAGCAGGTGGATGCAACAGACATAGGAGGTAACGGCAACCAAGACCCTTCAGTTAGTTCATCATTTTCTCCTTGGTCTATAACAATCACCCGTTTCAACTCATAGGATTGCTCTATTTTCCCTTTGCTTTCTTTGTCTATCAATTTCAATAATTGGCCTGCAGCACTTCATATTATCAGATATGAGAGGTCAGCCACCATTGGATGAAAATACAAAAATGAGGGAATATTTTTTGGAGGTTACAGGAGGATAAATAAACGAAGAGAGGAAATTAAAAAAAAAAGTAAACATACCTTGAGGTTTGAGAGTATTTTCCTGTTTACTCTGAATTAGTTGAGCATCGTTTATGTCAGGAACTGACCAGACAGCTACACAACCTTCTGAATCACCACGGATGAGCAACTTTCCATGTTTTGAGGAATTAAAAAATATTGTGGATGGAGGACACGATAACGGCTGGAAATAAGACAGAACAAAAGTTTACAGAGAAAAATTATACAGCTGGAGAGAAATACACGAGGAATTATTTGTTTCTGAAGATTTCATTCAGATTACAACACTGCAAAGATATTTTGTAAAACGGAGGGACAAACTCTAATATAAGTGTCTGGAGGTCACAGGAAATAATGATCTTAGTCCGTGGACGCAAAATCAATAGTATGATTTTTGTCAAGTCAGCGGGCTGATTGTTGAAATTGATGGACAAAGCAATAGGCAAAGAAGACTTAGGGAATATGGAACGATCCTATTGGTTGAAATGGTTGGTTCCTATAGACTGTGGAAGAAAATGATGTACTATTTACAGGGTCTCTCAAGGGTTGCCATTATTTAGTCTATGTATTACCTACCTTCTTTGTTCATTGCAACCAACCACTTCCATCAATAGGATCCCTCCATATTCCTTTTGTGTTCTTAGTCTATAGCTTAGTCTTTGTGTTCTTGGTCTATGGCTTTGTCTTAGTTTTCTTTGTCAAAAGCTTTATCTATCGATTTCAAATATCAGCCTGCAAGTCGAAAAATCAAACATTGATTTTCTAGCAAAAAAACTCTGTATTCCAAAGAATGACTAGTGAAACCTCCAGTAAGCTGATAATTGAAATTGATAGACAATGAAGACAATGGGAAAATAAAGCGATCCGATTGGTTAAATCGGGGGGTTCTCGGTTGCCAGTTGCTGTAAGTCAGTCCTTTACTTAACTCCTTTGTTCATTCCAACCACCCACTTCCACCAATAGAATCGCTCCATTTTTCTCCTATCTCTTTAATGCTGCTCTATCTCCTAAATGCTGCAATAACTACAGCAAAGATAATTCAGGATGAAAAAATACTGCTATCAAAAATATTTTGGAATGCAAAATTATTGATAAAAATTATATTTCAGGCATTCAACTATTCCTACTTCATTTAAAATATGTGATTGAGGTCAAGCTTTGTTTTATTAGATCTCATCTAATAGTTTTCGTCCCATATTTATTTGAGCGATGAATTGCCTCTTCACTTCTGGGTATCTAATCCCTTTATCTATTTTTCCACTGGATGGAAAAGGAAAAGAAAAACTACAAAAAAAAACTCTTAAAGAAAAGATCACTTACTTTTTCTGGTGCAAAGGATAGAACACAGTACAGGAACGGGGTGTCTCCATCATTGGACTGTTTGTGGAATTCCGCATTATCTGCAACACTACTGTAAGAGAAAAATCGAATGAAAATCATGCACTTTCAAAATTTAAATTTGCCAACGAAACATTTTAAAATTATTGAATGCTGCAGCTATGTAATTGAACCCCTATCTGATAGAGGTCGGTTAAGATAAATGAATAAATCTGACATGAAATATTATTTCAGAAGTCCACACTCGCAGTTAGCTAGATGGACAACTACACCAGATGAGATATTAGGCACTCCAGCGCATGTTTTCTCATCAAAATTTCACAGAGAACATATTAAACATATTGAAAATGTTCAAAAAATGGGTACACCGAGTGGTCAATTATAAATGTATATAAACTCTAAGCTCTTACTTGTACCCACCTTAGAACCTAAAGTTTATATTTATAAAATTGACAACTGGGTGTACCCATTGTTTTAAAAGTTCACTGTGTAGAAAGATTTATCTTCATCCACAATATTAAAAAATGTTGTGAATAATTAAAATTAACACAAACGCGTAACTGTCTGTAAATAAAAATTTAACAAATATTTTTAGTCATTGTATAAATAAGATTTAAAGCGCGATGCAACATGTTTCCTCTTCAAGAATTCCACTAGGAAAACGAATCAGAGAACAGCAAGTCTGGAAATGAATTCCTATACAACGTCATTACGATGAACATTAGTTACACGGCACAAATACAAATGCGTTGTTTGAATAATCTCAGGTGCATCTGATTAAAGTTAAGACACTTGTTACTATCCTCTTGCTCTGGAGTTGGTTTCTGAACTTCCTTTGTGAGAATGTGTGTTTGTGGTCTTGTTCTACTTAAGATTTTGAGTCAAAAACAGGCGACTTTTCTTCAAGTTCAAACCTTGCCTAGTGGCCTATTGATGGGTCTCAATTATCCAAATCCCATCCTTCAATTGCAAATTTCAAGTTTTAGGTTTGAATTATCAAAATGTAAAATAAGGGTAGAAAAATAGGGCAACAAGCATCAAGTATGAAAATCTCTGCAGTTACCGTTAACCTCAGAGCAATAGCAATATTTCAGTCTTTTTTTGTGTCTCTTGTACTTCTAATTTCATTTTTTTTTTCATCAGAACCTGTCTTTGACTGAGGTTAAGATAAATAAATTAATTTACTGAAGCCTGTTTTTGTCATTTCAATTCTAGGATCTTGCGCCAAAGTACACATGTTTTTTTGGGACTAACATTATGTTTAGCTGCACTGAAACATTTTTTCCAAAAAATTTCTTCTGAAAATTTCCAAAATCAATCTATAGCAAAGAGTGATATTTTGATTTTAGGTACTGAAGTTCTTGCAAAGCGATTTTGAAGGGAATGCCATGGATGGAAGTCTCATACTAAAATTCTGATAACATTAATGAATACCTCCTGGAGGAGACTGAAAGATGAAACTACCAGAATACAAACGCTTGTCTCAGCAGGTGATATAATTAAAGAGATTTGAAAAACTTTTCTGAGTTACAGGAGAGATAACAGATTCTTGTTCAGTTATAGTGTTTAGATTTGACACTACACTCAGGGTGCACAACTGTGAGCTTTGTTTCATCGATGTCCATTATTCTCTGAAGGAATCAATGCTTACTTATGGGGCACTTCCGATTTATGACATTCAAGCTCTGATCATACAGATTGAAATCAAATTTTCAATCATTTTCTACAGTTCTTTTACTTATTGCTCTTGAAATCAAAATCCTTGCAAGACCCAACTTAAGATAATTTTGGACAATCAGTGTTGTCTAAACGTCTATTCTGATGTAAACTAAATTTTAGCAACTAGGAGCCTCTAAGGACTAAGAAAAGCACAGATAAATAGGCAAATCTAAAACTCTGCAAGCATGCATTGCAGAGACGGTTTTTAATGGAATGGAATCGATAGTTTAGTAAAACCAGTGGATATGAGAGAGTTGTAAATGTTATGAAGGTTTTTTCAAAATGGCAAGAAGAGTGCCTTACTGCCCTTCTGTTTTTGGTATATGTTTTCGTGAATTGGTGATGAGGTAAAGGATAATGAAAACAAATAGATATGTTATTATTTGATGAGCTGAAAATAAGTCTGGGAAATGTTGAGGTATTTTGAATCATCTCTGAAAACTTTAAATAACTATACGTTTCTATAGTTCATAAACTAAGATCTTTTTAATGAACATGAATTTTGAGTCGAGAAGAAGCCTTGTTCATGTCTTTTTATTCCTAAAATGTCATTAATCCAAGAGACTACTATCTCCTTAAAGTTGCTGTCGTAAAAAATTTCACTCTAGCCCATTTCAACGAGAGAAAATAATTGAAAGTAATGCATACCCTGAAGTACCCATGAACTTTCCTCTCAGCTTGCTAGTGTAACAAAAATCAAAGGTATAAGAGTTAGAGGAAGAAAGATTAAATATTTGTTTTTGATCAATTCTAAAAAACAACCGCACTGTTTTACACAACACGTACCACAACAAAATCACATTTTGATTGCACCAATGCAAATACATTCAAACCGTTATCAATACTTTATGATCTTGCGAGTCAAACTTGGCAGTTTTGCAATATTGTCTTGAGCACACACATACACACCAGGTCTCTTTGAAGTGATGGGAAAAAAAATGTTGACAACAATATTGAATGCGACCAATTAATAGTTCACCCTTGACAATCTACTACAAGAACGATATTTTTTGACTTGCTGGGATGAACAACTACTATTTGTTTTGACTTCAGGGAAATGCAAAGGTTTTATTTTTGGATTAAACGCTCAAAACTGAGTATCCTGTTTATGATAATAAAAGTATTTGATCAGATGAAACATGAATTTCTTATGAATGACAATGACTAAACTCTGAAAAAGTGCTATTCATTTTTTGCTCCCTTTCTTATCCTCTGCAAAATGGAGATAATTACAGCACGCCTTTTCGGAGTTTCACTATTATGTGTCTATTGCTAATGATGTGCTCGAAACAGAAAAAGCATAGTGGTGCAAAATATGGACACAACTTTATACCAAGGTTTAGGTTTGATTAAATGTGTGATTAATCTTTTAAATTTCAGAAGAGTCAACATTCAGAAGTCAACTAGCTGCACTAAAAACTATTGATGATACATCTCTGGGTAAAATTAGGAAGGGTTCATGACAATAGTAAGTAAACTTTATAGCGTGGCATTTGTGTAACCCTTAAGCGAATGAGTTAAAATTTTATTGATCTTGCTTTAAATATTTTTTCCTTTGTCTACATCATGACCCCTGCCAAATTTGATCTGATTGGATAAATTTGATATCATCCCATGACCAATATCAATTAATTTTTCGTTCTAAGGATAAATTTATTTTGTACCATTATTAAACACTTTACACCATAATTATTCTTAAAATTTCTAAAATCACTCTTGAAATCTGGACTAAAAGGTTTTTGCAGTGAACATCAAGTAAGTTGCAAAAAACAACAATTGTATTGGTCCAAAGTATTGGATTTTTGGGAGGTCAAAACTCCCTCTCATTTGAGATCTCCCTACTGAGACTTTTTACCGGGAAGATCAGATTTAAGACAAGACAAAAATTCAGCCAATTCAACTGCACCGACTTTTTTCATATTACGGGAGTGTGGATCTTCCACGATTTCTAAAAATAGGATCATAATGTGAAGCAAAGCATATTAAACTTTAGCCTCTAAATCTTAAAAAATCTTAGCCTGACAGATCTAAGTGCAAACAAAAAACTCCTCTCCTCCTTTCGATGAGTTACGAAATGTACGGGCACTTTTCTACATAGAAAAGATTTGAGGTTGATTTGAGGAGGCGATAAATTATTTCCATTTCGCACATTACAATTGTTTGTGGAACTGGGATGATAAGTTGCACTTCTATCTTTTAAAACATTTATTTTACCCCAGCGAAAATAAAGAGTGTTGCATTGTGATTTATATTTGATAAAATAGTAACTACAGTATGGGCTTGCTTTACGGCATTTTACAGGATTGACAAATCAATCCGTTAAAGAGCGGAATGGGTTAATTCGAAACAGCTAGAAGCTTTTGAAAGGACCGAAGGATCCATCTGTTAAATTGCAGAATCCATAAAATCGCTATCCGCTAACTCAAGGGATTACTGTATGGTAATCATGGAGCTTGTAATTTTTTTATCATGTTTTAGGAAATATGTTAGTTTCAGAGGCATGCAGGTGAGAGGGCCTTCAATGTTCGTGTGTTAAAGCAAACAAATGAAATTGAAGTGCGGCTTGACAAACACAAAAGAGTGCAAGTTCTGAGCACTAGCTACACACAACTTACTTGGCAGGAAGTTTGTAAAGATAGCCTTTCCCTTCATCTGACCACACTAGGACTCGCTCAGGAGATAGGAATTCACCTCCTTGCCAACGTTCGCTTCTTGGAGGCATAACTGAGCACAGTACTGAGAAGTCACCCGCATCATAGATCTTCAAAGAATAAAAATTAGAACCGTCAATTTTAAGAAGTGAATGATTTTTCAGAACTGACGCCCACAGCAAATCTAGTTTTAAAAATGCATTTGGAAGTTCATAACGTCATACTTTCTTAATTTTGAATATTGTGAATCCAGAGATGGATACACTTCAATTTCAGCCTTTTTTCTTGGTTGAAAATGCCAGAAATTTCGGGCGAAACGTTCCATGGTTTTTTGTCCTTTTCTTAGCCTCGTTCCTCCCAATTGTAAATTGATGCTGTATAATTTCTTGCAATTTAAAATTCATTTTTTCAGTACATTGATATATTATTGAGACAATGGAAATGTGTTTTTGAAGAAAAATGTTCCGAACTAAGAGAATGATCCCTGTATGATTAAGCAACAATTAAGAAACTCACCTGCCAATATTTTGAACAGACTATAAGCACAGTGCGTTGATTTTGAGCACAGCAAGTCATTGTCAGAGCATTTAAACACCTAATTGGTTTGCTCTCGTTCTCATAAATAGATTCAGATGTTTTTGTTTCGTTGCCAGTCAAAGTCCATACCTTTACAACTCCCGTTGTGGTTAGTGCAAGGACGACGTCGTCTACAAAAGGATACACAAGAGGATTAGTCACGCGAGGTTTCCCTCATCAGTTTTCAATTACTTGATATTCACTGATAACTGAGATCACCATGATTAGAATAAATATTTCAGCTCATATGTTCCATAGTGACCTCAAAATTAATTCAACCAAAAAACTGGAATATCGATGATGATACTACAAGACCACACATTTCGTTTGCAGTGTTTAAAAATCTGCTCCAATTTTATTTTCGTAAAGGAGGGCAAATCAATATCATTCCTTGAAGTTTCCGAGCTTTCTTTGCACAGAGAAAGAAAATCACAGAAATTTTCAAGAATTAACGTTGAGTAGTTTTCAATTTAAAAATGAATTATGAAAGGAAATCTTCAACATCGCAAAGCAAGACATGACCTGGTATTTTCACCGTCAATATGCAAAATGAGAACTTTATTTTGAACAAAATAAAACAACGACATTTTAATGATTAGTCAATTTCTACTAATTCAGTCAAACTTTGGAGTGAATTGGTGTTCAGCCTAATTTCTTCCTGAAATTTAACCACACTTTTCTAACTTTCGTCTGATCATATAACTTACCAACTTACCAAATTTTATGGGTTTTGCAATGATACTTTAATTAATTTTAATGATATGTTCTCATTTTTAGTGTATTTTCTGGAAAATACACTGTTTATTATTTTTTTTTCTGAAAGACACAATCTATTTAACTTATTCTTCCTCTGATTTTTCTTTTTTAAATATTTCCAGACATTTCTCAAATGAAACAAAAGAACCACTTTGGCCACAAAAAGTTTTTTTCACACCTACCTTTCCTTTTGATGGGTCTCAAAACGTGTAGGGCACTAATCCAATCGGGGTTAACTCTTGAGACAAGAGAAAACATTATCTCTAAACTAAACGGATCCATTATTAGAACTTCTGCATAGTAACCGTTGCAAAATAGCCAGACATCACTGCATCCATTGACACAGTATGACTAGAAAATCAAAAAATGATAAATAAATCAGGTAAATGCACAACAAGAAGATAAAATGAAAAAGAGAGGAAAAAAAATAGATTGAAATAGCAATTCATATGGCTCAAACTCAGAATGGCTTCAAATGGACGAACACAGTGGTCTGAAGAATATATACTTCAGCCTCCTGAACTTTGGTGGATTCTATTCTAAAAGCAATAAATCCACTATTTTAGCAGCCAAATAAGGGGAAAATTAAAAGATTTGTATTCTTTTATTATTGATTTGATTACACAATACATATCTAGATGAATCCGGAAAATTTCAATGAGCTTTCTCGCCCTTGATGGATCACTAGACAAGATGTGAATTAGAGCATTGGATCAGTGTTCGAAACTCACAGGCATCAACGCGCCAAATGCGCCTAAGAAAACAGTCATGGCGCCTAAACAATGAAGGCTCTGCGCAAACATGTCCTCTGAGAATTCCCCCAAAAAAATCCTAATTTTTCTGTTGGGTGATTGTTTGAAATTTCGACTTATGGCATCAGATTCTGACTTTTCACTGAATGCGCCGTGATATAAAGGCAAATAGTCAATTTGGCCCCTAAAAATCGAGCTTGATGGGCCACATGGCTCCTGAAACTTAAAGGTGAGTTTTGAACACTGATTGTGATATGTGTTTTCTCTCTTCAATCTCAATAGTGATTTGGTATGTTGGCAACACTGTTCTTCTTTTATTTAAATGTGTGCAAAACAATCAATTCTTGGTGAGGCAGCTTGCCTCACCGAACATAGATATTTTTAGTGAATTTTAATGGAGGAAAACAAGTGTTGCCAATGAACCAAATCGTTATTGACATTAAAGTTTCACCATAGGTAGCAAAAACAAGTAGCAAAAGCTACCTGCTGAGGGGGCGCCGCCCCCCCAGACCCCCCCTTTCAAATTATATATGTGAGACTTTGAGTATCATAGAAGTCGTGCGGCGACATGCCGAATGAAATGCCACAATTAAAATTATTGGATCAGATGATGAGCTGATAAAAGCCTTACCTAGTAATTTGGGAACATTTCTGACACAGTTTGGTTGCTTTNCACGACTAAAAACACTAAGTTCTTTGTGAAATCAATAATTTTCTCTCGGCGGAGGGGTGGTGTCGAAATTCAGAGGCAGCAATATAGTAGATTCAGTTGTGATTGATCGGAGACAGCAAAATAATAGCAGCTTAGGGCCAGTAAATGGGAAAATTTGCCCCTGATTAATAAAGGGACAAAGAGGTTATGTTTATGTGAGTAGGCTGTGAAGACACACCATCAGTAATGAATGTTTACCTGAATATGCGTGTGAACATAGGGCAGTTTTGCAACTTCCTTACATTTACCGTCTACTAAATCCCATGTGCACATCTCCCTGGAAGAAAACAAATTAGTACATTAAGAAGTGCATACATCTAAAACCCGTGTCCCACCATCAAATGAACTCATCAAATGCAAGATGATGGAGATGCGTACTGGTTTTCGCGCAAGTCCACTATCAAAAGTTGGCGGGTCGTTAAATGTTGATGAACCAGTACGAATCTCCACTATCTAGCATTTGACGAGTTCATTTGATAGTGGGTCACAGGTTTGACCAAAATTTCAAGGTGATATTCATCAAGGGTTTCTCCAGAGAAAACTTGGAGAGATAAAACAAAAGCCAGTCTAGGTTGATTTCCCATCAGACTAATTATCAACTGAAATCGACAGACAAATAAAACAAAGGGAAAATGGAGCGACCGAAAGTCGAAATGGATGGTTGTTACGGACTGAGGGGGAAAATGATGGACTAATTAAAGGGTCTTTTGTAGGTTTTGTCGGTAGTCCAATACTTGGATCGCTAAATTTTACCTATGTCTCCTTCGTCCATCAATTTCAACAATTAGTCCGCATGGCTTGTTGGAATGATTGTTTTGCTTAAATCCTGACATAAACATTCTTGAAATAATTTCTTATTCTTCAAAGATTTAAGATTTTTCTTTAAGTTCGTTCAGTGTATTGATTATCAATTGAAAAGATTGGATGAACAATAATGATTCAGAAAATTCCTGAAAATGCTTGAGAATTTCAATGCTTTTACTGATGCCAAAATGCATGTCTTAGCATAATGATGGCTAGAGTGTCTTACTTGATCTTGTTGACCAAGTCAAAATAAAATGTGCAACTTACCCGCTTTCAGAGGAACTAATGATGTAATTATTTTCATCTGCAATACTTGCTTTGGCTAAACATAGGATGGGTGCTGTGTGTCCGACAAGAAGACATCTCGGCGTCATCTGCAAAGTTGGATTTTTTCATTACTTACACTTTTGATCTGACGAATTACCAAGATTTTTACGTTAACTATTGGAGTCAAAAACAAATCTCCCTTAGATGACACATAAAATTAAATTTTTTTGGAGAGGAAATAAGCCTAAAAAAAGTGACTTGACCTTCTTTCCGATTGACACCTGGTAGATATCACGCTGATTTTCTTCATGCAGAAGTCTGCAGTCAATCAAAGCAAGATTTGCCTGACTATACCGCAGCCTGATTGTTGAAATTTTGCGTTTATCTAGTAGACAAGACAAGACTAATGTGAAGTGGAATTTTATGGTAGGTCTGTCTTGTCATTGAGGTGCTCAAGGAGGCCGCTTCTTACCTCTTATTGGGCCGAATAATTGACTGGTTATCGGCCAGCGAAGAGGTACCTTTAGCTATAGTCTGTTTCACGAAAACTGAGACTTTTTATTCGGCATTAAAATCCGTAAATGGCAACGCATCAGTCTTGGACTCGGGTGACCGTACCGCTCGCCGGACACCCATCCATTGTAAGGGTAGGAACAATAGACATCCTTCACCCCTCCTTAATGGGCCCTAGTACCCGGACCAAAATTTTTTTCTAGCTGAAAAATTCAGCTTATGGCGGGAAAATTTAGTTCCAGCGTGAAATTATGAGAAAAACGCACTAAAATTCAGTCCAATTATCTTAATTTTGAGCTGATATACATCATTTGCGCGTGACCGCGATTCGCCGCGAAATGCCATGTATCAGCTCAAAATTAAAATAATTGGACTGAATTTTAGTGCGTTTTTCTCATAATTTCACGCTGGAACTAAATTTTCACGCCAAAAGATGAATTTTTCAGCGAGAAAAAAATTTTGGTCCGGTTACTAGGGCCCATTAAGGAGGGGTGAAGGGTGTCTATTGATCCTACCCTCACAATGGATGGGTTGCCGGCCTATGGTCGCTGAACAAAAGAGGATGTCCGGCGAGCGGTACGGTCAGACGGTCACCCGAGTCCAAGACTGATGCGTTGCCATTTACGAATTTTAATGCCGAATAAAAAGTCTCAGTTTTCGTGAAACAGACTATAGTTGATTATTCAGTGGGATAAGCGGCAAGAAGCGGCTTCTGCAGACGCCCTAACAACAAGGCCGACCAGTCATATGGCTCCATTTCACAGCACTCTTGGCTTGTCTAACATATGTACCCAAAATGTTCACAATCAGGTTGCTGATGAAGTAATTGATATTGAATCGAGTTGTGATTGCCCATGAGAAAAGGGGCCTTACTCCAGTGCTCTGGTAACAAGCAACTTTGTAAAATGTCAAACCAAACTGGAGTTCTGGCAGTTTGAGGACTGCTGTTCAAACCATGCTGTTTTCAGAAAAAAGCTTCGTAGAACTCTAGAATGTCATACTGGGGGCATAAAATGGCAAGATTAAGGTGAAACTTTGGGGGCACCTTTCGTTAGGAAAAAATAATGACCCCTTCAGAGCCTGGAGAATTTCCTATCTAAGTATCAAAATTCAATTTTCCGACCCGACTTGACAAAATCCCTTCGCTACCTTTGGTCTCCATCAATGAAGGTCCATTTCTATGTGGGCGGTCACGATTATGGAATTTAATTAGAAAGAATAATCATTCTTCAGTGATGGATATACTGCTTACATTTAAAGTTTCAGGATCCACCTGCCATATGCAAACTTGACCATCATAACAGCCGGTAACCAGAGAGCACTGATCATCAGAGAGAAAAACGGTGGATATGCAGTGGGTGGGAGGATTTTTACCCCACAACACCACAGGAACAACAAGATTTGTTCCAGTTGACATCTGAAAACAGAAACCAGAACACAATGAACTAAGGGCAACTGCTACTTGAGCGAGATCCGAAGGGTAAAAATTGCGTCGGAACAAACAATCAGAATGACTGGGTATTCTGATAGTCTAACTAAAATTAAATGGAGCAGCAAACTTGCAGAGCCAATTGCAAAAATCATCAGATCATGAATGATGGTAGTTATACCAACATTAATCTTAAAAATATTGACCAATGTGTAGATCAAATTAATAGCAGGAAATTCTCAGGAAAAGGCGATTGTTGCAGTGGCAGAGGGTGTTCATTCAAAGGTTAGAACTGCTTTAGCAAACAGACTTAAAGACTTAAACTCAGTCCGTAGATAATGATTTGGAGTTATTAACTGGGCTAAACTACCTACATGAGCAATCAAAATATTGAGGAGTCACATTCTTTCTAATTAGCGAAGCGTAATAGTATTACCCTTTAATCGATGTTGAGAGTCTGAACGTTTTGCTATGGGATCAAAACATGAAAGCCATTCGAGATTTCAGAGTCAAAGAAGAGTAAGGAGGTTCGGAAAAACGATAATATTTTAGCAAAATGACCTAATGAAGAACACTAGAGACTGGATTACTGGGTATAAAAGTAATCAATTGGGAATTGACATGAATAGATCACAACACCCTTACCTTATGATAAGTAACTTCTTAACTGGTGGGAAAAACTGGTAGACTTTCATTAAAGTAATGCAACAGTTTTAGACGCGATACTGACATTTGTATCATTTTCAAATTATAAGGAACATTGGTGTGAAAGAAAAACGGTGATCTAAATCTAAATACGAGGCAATTATCACTCCTTTTATTTTAGTTCCAGTTTGTTGTGATAAGAATATTTAACCTTAAAAACTGATTAGACAGCAGAGCATTTGGAAGACATCGAGGGTTAACAGGTTGTGCTCTCGGCGGGAAATTTCAAAGTATAGTCTGAGGATCTACTGCGACTACTGCGAGTGGTATAATAACATGATCTTAAATCAATATAATTATGCACCTATTGCAAAAATTTTCTGCTTTTACTTGAGCTATAAGCACTTACCGAAATTTTTTATTGGGTTTCCAGTTTAATTGCACATGAACCAAACTATTACCTATGTCTATATGAAATTGGGGTGATATTTATTGACTTGAGTGCTCACTTATCAAAGTGGTGACATATCGATGGCTAAAAGCAGAAAGTGCATACCTCAGATCTCAGATTGCAACATTGTAAGCCTCCCTTAAAATATATCCATATGGTCTCCCCTCATTTCCAGTCGCATCGACTTCTATAAACACTTTTCAAAATTATTTTTCGGGAGGACTCAAGACCTCCTATAAAATTTGGAGAAATCACTGACTGATGACCAGTGTCCAAGATTTTCAATGGTGTTTCTTAAGTCATCTAATTACTTGATTGCCTATTAAAAACTAACATTCAGTTGCTTTTGTTTGACTTGTAAAGCACAAACAGATAAGATTGATTAAAGTTTTAACTGGAGAAATCATAATGCTGCTGTTTCATCGTGCTTCAGGCAAACTGGAACATTTACTCAATTCAGCTTTAAAACCATTTGAAAGAGTGTTTGATACTGCAGAGAGCAGATTGCAGAATTTTCTAACTGAGTGGAGAAAAGGTAGGAAAAAAGTAATTAAACTTCAGATGATATGCAAGAGAAAAAATAAGAAACCCTTAAAAAGAGCACGTTTATTTATAAAAGCAAACAAAAAAGTTGACCAAACAATAACACATGAAAACTTTGAATTTTTAAATGATGAGCGAATACTATAGTCTATGATCAGAGCCTAAGAAAACTCTGTTGAATGAGCCGATGAACACTGAGCGATACTTAAATTAATCTGAGTTGCTGCTAGTAACATTACAAGTAGAAAAATACAAACAAAACCAGAAAACCTTAGTTCATTGAATTAAAAAAATATCAAAATGTTCAAAATTGTGCAAATACAGATAATAATGGCAGGAATTGTGGTAAAAAAACACTGATGCATCTTTAACAGGTCAAGCACTCGTAAAAGCTTCCAATAAGGAGTAACTTTTTATACTTAGATTTTATGTTTTTCTCAAATTCACAACAGCTTTGTCATACAACAGATGCTAATAAAACGCTAGAGTGACTTAGAGATTATCCCCTTGTTTAAATCAACTTCAACACTAAGTGTCCAAAAAAAACACTGTGCTTCACAAGCATTTGAATTTTGCAAAAGTCTCACTGATAAATCATTCATTTTAGAAGAAAATAATGCATTTTTCCCTCTTATAACTCTTGGAGTCATAAAATTAAATTGCAAATAAAATGCGCGAAACAATGCGGAGAAAAAACTGACAGGTTTCCCTGAAAATTGGTATTTAATTAGAGCTTTGGCAAGGCCTCAATATCCATTCAGTTATGTTTACAAGCACAGTAGAATGGCTTGATAAAATTGCGCTAAAAATAGATATTAATTTCTCTTAAGAAATTTTGATCTTGAGAAAACGCGTATGCCTCATTTCGTCAGCTTCACATGTTTTGATTCCAAATAAATTATTATTTTGAGGGTGCTAGGTCTTGGACACCACAGATTCAGAAATAAAGTCTGATCACTTCAGAAGTTGCATATCATTCTGTTACCAACAGATCCAGACTCAAGATAAAGCGCTGCAGCAATGAAGACTGCAGTACTTTGCAATAAGCAAGTTTTGAATTTTGGTCTGTTTGGAACAGTTCAAGACTCAAGTGCCAAGTGCGAATAATTCCTAGAGAATATTGCTTCAAGGTTTCATAAACCTGGGTTCTTATTTCCGAGGTTTTATTCAACTTTGAATAAAATTTACGGTCTAATTTTCTCACTGAAATGTAGAGTATGACCAGATGAAAAATACTACTCTTTCAAAGCACCCCTATAATAGATTAAGTCACTTGACTGATTCTTTGCTGTATGGTTTCGTAGCAAACATCATTACCGAGTATAGTTCTTTCGGAAATTTTCTTTGAACTTTCGTTCTAAAACAGTGCAATTTTGCTTCTTTGAATAACCGGTTGTAGGACTTGCATGACCGCGTGATGGTTGAATCACTGGTATCAATGTCATCCTCATCAGACGATGTAACATTTTCTTTCAACACAATGATGCCTCGCTCGTTAAGAATCAATCTGAAAATTGCAAACAAAAATAAATTATTTTACCAGCAAAAAAAAAAAAAATCCATCTACTTTCAAATTCAATAAAATTTTGATCGATTATGTAACTCCCCAACCATGTATCTTGCTTTGCGACGTTGCAAACTTCTTGTCATATTTTATTTTTAAGCAAGAAAACTGCTAGAAAGCAATTCTTACAGACTGTCGTGATTTATATTTTCCAAGCAGAAAATTTTTCGGTAAAAACTTCAGGGAATGATATTGATTTTCTCTCCTTTGAACAAATAAAGCAAGGGCGGAGATTTTAAAACTCTGCGAACGAGATACAAGGTTTATATCTGACAAGAAATGGACCATATTTTACAATTAGGAACTACAATTTGCGTGAAGTGAGAAGTGTAGTTACATCTTCATGTCAGGAGGGCAAAGAACTCTGGCCTGGACACAAAAATTTCCTGGACCTGATTTAAAAATGAATTGTTTTTTTTTTTTTTTTTTTTTTGTGGGAAAATACTTAAAAGTTGAGGGGTTTATTAGGAACACAAAACTGCTACATAACTGATACCAAGTGCTTGTTTTAACAGTCCAATTCAGCATGCATAAATTCAAATATTGATAATTCCGCTCGCATTTAAACAGGTTTTGAAAAAGAAAGATGTAGAAAACAAGGATCGAACACTTACTTGCATTTTTTTAAAAACTTCACCACATCTTCATCTACAACATTTTGCATAACCCATTGAATCCAGACTACATCGTACTTAGGTCCTTCTAAGTCCGGCATAAAATTTTGCAGACCTATTTGGCAGAAGAAGAGAGGAGAGTACCTCGTTTTAAATCTTCAGAAGATGGGAAAAATCAATACATGCATTTTAATACGTGCTAAATTCATTTTGTTATGAATAAATAAATAAATAAAAAAATAGAGGCCTTGTGAGTACAAAAAAAAGCTGTGTATCATTCCTACATTAAAAGCACTTTAAAAACAGATAAATTAAGTCTGAGATACACAACTCCTTGATTTTGTGATCCACAGATTGTAGAAAAAACATGAGCCACAGCCATTACTTAGAGGAGATTTCCAATAGATGGTCATTTTTTTTTTCAGGAACTTGAGAAAGCTTATGAAAAATACCACTCATCCCTGGAGCTTGAAAAATTGAAATCTTGTATACTGATGTTAACACTCTTCTCATCAAAACTTTATCAGACAAAGAAGACAAGGAAAATATTAAGTTTGCCATCTTCTCAGCTTGGCGCTAGATGGTAATTTTTTATTGGAAATCATGCATATCCGTGGCCAAAGTGTAATACTACATATCTCCGTTTGCAACGTTGCAGATTTCATTCCGGTCATTTGCTCTTTGGAAAACTGATCAACGTAACTTCTTGAAAATTTCCTTGATGTTTTTTCTGTTACCAGAATATACTGTGTGAATTTTTAGCGATAAAGGTAGGTTGTTTCTCTTAAAAAATAAAAGAGTGGTGGTGATTTGGGACCATCCTAATGGAGATACTTACGTGAACTTCCACTTGAGCATTGCAAACGTAAAAAATCAGGAAAAATTGTTACTTTTGGCATAAGTAGAAATACCTCTCATTTTGAAACCTTTGATTTCAAGTAAAATATCCTTTCTAGCTGAGATTATCAAAAGGAGATGTGCGTAAAAAAAACTTCCTCCCATCTTCTTTTTTTATGAAGTGACAGATTTTTGAGACCAACAGGATGTAGAGAAATTTTAATAACCTCTGTTCATATTTCATTCAAATACGCATTTTATTGGTTTGGATAATGGTAACATATTTTATTCTCTCTTTCAATTCTGTTTCAGAAAATTATTTAACTTTAACATGCCGTAGGTATCCAGCTTACCAACACAGATGAATTGATCAACCTTTGGGTTAGAACTGAGGCTTTTTTTAGCTTCTTCAATGAATGTTGGATTCTGTTCGACTAAATCAACTTTGTCAAAGAATTTTGCCAGTAGATACTTGGTGACTCTTCCGATGCCAGCTCCGCAATCAAGAGCTCTGGATTTTCCGGGATGCTGAGGAGTCTACATCAACAATTAAAGTTATAACAACGTAAGAAAAATTTAACAATTTTTGTGACTCATTAGAAATTTTTCATGCAGAGCCGGCTTTACAATTTGACCGCCTGTAGGTATTAGAGGTACCTTCTTCATTTGTAGATTTTCTTTTTTTTTAATTCAGTCTTGTACTTCATTTTGCATCGTATCGCTCAATTGGTGAGTGTTGCTTTCAATACCTGTCAGCTCACTTCCATACATTGCCGCCTAAAATAATCACCTCAGTTACTTTCCATAAATCCAGCTGCGGCTTCCGGTAAACATCATTATTTTTCAGAATATTATTCCTAATGGAAGGCACCAGAGCTAAAGGGACTTGATTACAATGTAATTTTGCAAAATATCACCTGCCAAGTGATAATGTCTTTGATCATTATGGGTGCATGCCTTATTTTCATCAAGCAAGGAGGAAAATTCAAAACAAATTTTTAAAAAAAAATTGTAACCGCCCTCTTACAGGTAAATATGAGTGAATTACAGAGTGAAATTGTAGCTCCAAAACTAAAGTGCTACATAGAGTTTAACTTAAGATGCCACAAACTATCAATAGATTCCTAGGTGGAGAGTGTCATAGAAAGTTCAGCACATGAGGAGGGAGTATTCCATGCGGTTACCGAATCCATGGAATTGTTTTTGGTCTTATCTCCCTGTCAAGCCTGTTGTGAAATTTCATTTTAAAAATGGAATTTTTTTGGGGGGCAGAAATATATATTTTTGGACAGTACTTTGACATTGTGAGTGGCGTAAGCACACAAACAGAGTGGCACTCATTAAGAGTTATTTGTTTAAACCACAAGCAGAACGAGTGCACCAATCTCCACGACCATTTCTGAAGTGTTCTTTGGAATATAGTGCGTGTAGAAGATAGGTGGTTGTAAAAAAAATTCCAAGGCACTTACTCTATAAATTTTCTCTAAAAATTCTTCTGAGCCACTAACATCTATGCAAGAAATATGACTGAGGCCATCCAATACACCGTTCATGGTTGCAGGAATTTTTGACCAGTGGTTGTAGCACTTTTCATAGAATTCATCCGGAGAAGTTATTTGATCCTCTGTATCAGAACTCATTTTTGAGGGTTTCGCTTGAAAAGGCAGGTATAAACAGCTTCTGGAGAAGTTATCTTCCAAAGACCTGGAGGCCCAGAGAGATGCTCAACCTTCTTCCTTGGATTATGTTGGACTAACAGTGAATAAAAATAAATGTAACTTATCAAAGAGGAGGTGAGAGAAACTTTTTGATCCAAATCTAACTCATTGCTTTCATGCTAGTAGAAAAATTAAAAAGTACTGTGAAGTATGAGCATGGAGTTCACAATGGGTATTGAAAAAAGTACACACTTGCTTGCCACTTGCTTGTTTTGTAGGTTATGTTTTGAATGCTAGTTAGAACCACGGCCACTTCAGCGCTGCCGATCCAGAATTCCAATTTACGCGGGATTTTTGAATTTTCCTAAGAGAACACCTCAGAGCAGAGCAATATTCTCATTGTCAGTGATCTTTTACATAGGCCCCATTGGAAAATTTAATTATGGAAACTCTAAACACATATAATGAACAAGAGCTCATGCAGTCCTCATCCAGCCTCGGAGGCTACCTATGGATTGCACGACTCCCGAGTTGAGGGGTGGGGGAGGTCTGAGCCTCCATTGTGAGTGCTCTGCAAGGGTGTATGCCTGTATGCAGGATTCGATTTGATCAGTTCGCCTTCAAAAACTAAGATAGGCCAAATGAGCAACTTGAGGGCCGTAATAGTTGCTTACACCAGTTTGATTGGTTTCCCCTGAGTTTTACTACCTACAACAGTTGATCCATTGGTGTAAATCACTTACTAAAATTGTAAGATGTAAGGGGAGCCGTGGATCGGGCAAATAGCGTATTTTAAGTGAACTGACCCTGGATAAAAAATTTGATGCAAGGCAGGGATTCTTTCAGATTCTGGATCTTGTCAATTCGATATTGAATGGCCAACAAGTTATTTTTTTTTTTTTTTTGACAACTACAAGCTGATAATTGAAATTCTGGAAAGAAAGACGATAGGAAAATGAAACGATCCTATTGGTTGAAATGGATGGTTTTCACAGACCATAGAGGGGGAAAATATTGGACTAACGATATCGTCTCTTGTAAATTGCCGTCAGTTACTCTACTACTTACCTCCTTTGTTTACTGCAACCACCAACTTCCAACAGGATTGCTCCATTTTCTCTTTGTCTATAGCATTCTAAGTAAGTTTCAACAACCAGCTTGATAATGAAGGAACCTCAGTTTTACAGTCACGGTTTACTCTTAAATACAACCTTAGGTTTCTCTTATCAACTTCTGAAGCTCCTGAGATCTGTAATTCGATATTAATGGGAGAAGGGTACAACTATTTACAATACGCAGGCATAAAATTTTCATGTAACTCTGATCAGTCCCGAGGAATATTTCAAATAGGTAAGGTAATTCAGTCATTCATTTATGCATTAAGGCATCGAGTCGAGTTTCCAAGAATTGGAATGAAATTGAGCTAGCGTTGCCCCTAGAGTTTGTCTCCTTTTCCAGGAGAGGAGTTTAAGTACAGTTCTTTTAGATTAAAGGCACACTTTATTTAAGTGAGCCATTATCATTGAAAGTTGCTAGGACACCAGCAGTCTGATAGTTGAAACTAACTGGCTATGTCGGCAAGATAAGACAAGACATAGCCCTTTATGCGCCTTGTAATATATCGATTTTCGGTTCTCTTTGTGTCGACATGAATTTCAACAATCAGGCTGCTGGTTTTAAAATCTTGGCCTCTGAATAGGCGTTAAGAAAACTTTCTTACATAAAAATGTAAAACTTTGTTAGATAATTTGTTTTAGTTTGCAGGATTGTTGGTTAACAAAAATAAATTGAAAACGACTTTCTTTTTTTTAACACTTAAATTTATCAGTTCATAAAATATTTACAAAACATAAACCAAGAAAGGGAATATAAATAATCTGGAAAATAGTATGTAATGAAATTACATATTTGAAAAAAGAAATCCTAAGCGAATCAGTTACTAACACAGAAAAAAATTAGGATCTTGAGCTAACACTTCACATGTTTTTAACTCCCATCACAATTTTTGTTTTTTTCTTTTTTTCTTCCTTTAAAATCTACAGAACTTCACTTTGTGAGTTAAGATGGAAATGATACAAACTTTCAGTTACTTCCACATAAAATAAGAAAGAATTAGACAACTGACAAAAAAAATTAGTCACTTACGATTTATGTTTGTGATGTTGGGAATTTGACATTTTAGGAATGGCTGAAAAGGGTCATTAATTTCCTTCTTTGTAGAAAAGGTGGTTGAAATATTAACAATGATTACTCATTCAGTAGGGATGCACCAGACATTTAAATAGTTAAGACTGAATGGAGGGAACGTTTGAAATCCAAAATGATGCAAAATAAGAAAAAAAATTACAATAGCTTTGATGCACATTTTGGGAAAATTTTTTCTCAAGTGTCGAAGGGACACCTGATACTTTTATGTTGGATTGATAAAAACAGAATAAAATAAATTGCTGATGAGAAGATCTGTTTGACACTAGGGAGAGCAGTCAAACGACGTACATTCTAAAATTTGACTACCTAACAGAGACTTATTACAGAAAAGAAAATGGAATGTTTTGACCGAAAAATACTTCAATGACAGACCTTTTTACAGCCATTGTAAAACCCTTACATTGAATTTTCCCCCAAAGATATTAAAAACTAAGAGAATGTTGTGTTTCATACAACATTTCCTAAATATTCAAATAATTTTCCCCCTTCTATTTTGTTACAACTTTTTTACTTTAATTTTTCCCTTTTTTTTCTATATTTTTTTTTTTTGCAAATCAATTTACTCACTACATGATAATTTTTTCGTGCAAATGTATAGACATTTTTTACAAATTTTCCAATGATTTCCAGTTTAAACACCAGTCAAATATCCTGAAAATCTTCAGATATCCCAGGGGGGAGTTCCAGAAAATTGCGACAAGCATTCCGGGAAAAAGAAGAAGAAAATTGACGGATGATCTACTTGAATTGAAAGCAATATAAATGCTAATTCACAGCAATTAAGTTAAATTCTGCCAAAGTTTTTTTTTTTTTTCTTTCTTTCTATTCCTCTAACTGTAGAAAAAAGAAAAAATTAAAATAAAAGATCAGGGAAGCAGAAATTGGCTGGCAGAAAAGGAAATGCTTGTCAAGAATCTGGAATGTAGGACATTTTCCAAGAATTTTATGACTTTTAGCCTCAGACTATGTCAAGGATAAATCTACTACCAATTAGAAATAGACTCCTGTGTCAGCTGTAAAGGAAAACACCCGTTCGGTGTCAGACACCAGACACAATAGATTTCATCTACTTGTGTTTACCTTATCATGAACTACATAAATGCTTTTAACTTATAATCAATTATCACAATTTTGGGAAAGGGGAGGAGAGACACTACTTTGCAGTTAAGGAGGGGCGGTTTTTAAACAGCTCAGGATAAGTGACATCGAAAAACAATGAGCTAAACATAAAAATAAGGATAACAAAAAGTAATTTAAAGAAATTCGACTACAACAGATTTTCAATGTTTAAAGACTCAGATGTCTACGACTATAATAGCAGTAAAAACTTGGTCATAATCAATTTGAAATCGATCGAAAGAAAATATAAAAAACTTTAACAAACAAATTTTGTTGGTACAAAATAAATGCTCCTACAAGGAAAAGGAAAAAAAAAACAACGGTCTTTTTAGTTCCTTACAAAAGATATTTTTGCACCGGCAATGAAACAGCCAAAACATGGATGTTTTGGATCAGAGATATTTTTCGACAGAAAAATAACGCCTCACACCGGCCATAAAGAATTTTGAACTTAGATTTTTTCCCTCAAGAAAATATCACTTTTTTGACAAAAAAAAACAAAAAAAAAAACATTACACTGCGGGAGACATTAGTCACAAGACAGTTGTATGACACTAAGTCATACCTTACATCAAACAAAAAAAAAAATATAAATAAATACAAAAGTATTCAGACATTTTATGTACAATGATTCATTATAGAAAAAGTCATTAAAGATTGGTATATACTACACAACATACACTCTTTCTGATATTGGAACAGATTTTTCATGTTCTGCTCTTCAAACAGCATTTAGACCTGAATTGAGTAGTTGGGCTAGTTTGTGGCCGCTTTCACCTTGAAGAATTTCTCTGTGGTTTCCTTTTAGAGAGTGAACTTGGACTGTTTTCTTACAGATCTGAAAAAGTGACAAAAAAAATAATAATAAGATAAATTCCGCAAATATTTTTGATTATCTATGAAAAGAAAAGCATAAGTTACACAGAAAAATACTTTGTTGTAGCCTTCGCACCCAAAAAAGCTTAGTAGTTGCAGCTGAGATTCTCAGTTCTAAATGTTGAAAATTTGGTGATGAAGTCAAACAAAAGCTTGGCATGGTTCACTAAGCTTCAAGCAGACAGGACCGAGAATTTCTGCTTTAGCTGCCATCCTTTTTTAGGTGCTGGTATTGCCAAAATTTTTTTCAATATGTAAGAAAATGGCACAAGGTAAAATCTCCTTAAATCAAATAATTGATGGACCGAAGAAAATTTCAATGTAAGATGGCTTATCATATGAACTGCTTCATTTGGATGCGGCAAAAAACCACAGAAAATGGAAGAAAGAGGGTGTTTAGCTTGTGAAGTGCAATTTTAAAGAATGAAAAAAAAAAACAACAACAACAAATTGCTGATGTGATAATTATGCATTATAGTACAAAAAGTTTGAGAGTAAAAAAATAGACAAAACCAACTCCTTACAATGCAAAAAGATACTCAATAATTTACTTTCTCAATCTTATTCATACCGATCACCATGCAGCCACCCTTGCTTACTCGTAAAAACAAATGACCCAAGTAGCAGAGACCGCCATAAGTTGCAATAATATTGTCAAATTATTGCAATTTTGTGGCAAGATGTGTGGATTGCTTATTTTCCTATTTGGAAGGCCAAGATTAGGAACATTCATTGCAATAATATTACAATAAATTGGAATAAAGGAGCAATAGTTTGCAATTGCTGGTTGTGATGCAGATTGCCTACCTCTTTTAGTCAAGAAACCCTCGAGGTTGGCTATGAAATCGCCAAAAATCGTGGAAAATTGTCCCTATTTTTTCCAAAATTGCAGTTTGATTGTTACATTATGACATAACGTTGAAATATTATTACTACTTTAACTTTGTAAAGTACTACTTAGAGAGTAGAAATACTTACAGGTGTTAGTCCGTAGTCGTTTCCGAGAGTTACATAGTTATCTTGAGCTTTGACTAAGGTGATTTCTCCGCCGAATTTGCCGGTTGGTTTGTATGCATCAGCAGCGACTAATTTCTTGTAGAAGGACTCCGCAGCAGTGGCAAGATCAGCAGCTGGGTAAGGCGTGGCACCTGCTAGGATTTCTGTCACTTTCTTCAGTCGGGATTCGTAACTAGGTAAGGATGACAGTTCCTTCTGGGTCTGCGAAAGGAAATTAAAAAACACGTTAGATAATTCCTTGTTTGGTAGGTCAGGATGCACTAATGCAGAAGGAGTCAAACTGCAATGGTGAGTCATGATGAAAAGGTTACTTGAAGAAATAAATTTCATGATTTAAATATAAAAGTTGAATGAAGCTCAATGAGAATAAAAGGACAATTTCCTCTTAAAAACTGAAACTTTCTGAGGAATTAGGCTTACAAATTTAAATAGGCTTTACTGAACTTGATGGTCCATGTTTTAGGTATGAATGCTGGGAGGTAATGTTTGAATTCCTTAGAATAGAGCATAATTCAGAACAATAACATAAGTTTAAAATGAAAATAGTGGATACCTTTTGGTAGTCAACATCCTTGAACAATTGAATGAAGTACGTTAAAGCATCAGCATCGCCAGCCTGTTGTCCACCTTTCTGTTCCTTTTTCTGCTTGTAGCTTCCGGTATGACTGGCAACATAGTCAGGTGAACCGTCTAATAGAACTAAGGACACTTTCTCACCCGCAGCTTCTAGCTGGAGACCCATCTCAAATGCAACACAGGCACCGAATGAGTATCCAGCTAACGAGTAGGGACCAGATTTTTGTTTCCTTTTCACTTCCTGTGAACCATAATTAACACAACATTCAATCATAGAATTTAAAAAACTTTACAAATTAAAGTTACATCTTTAGGATTTCAGACTCTTCAGAACACGTCCATTAAAAGTTAAAAGATGATATGAGAGACTGTCTAAGAAAGAAAAATTCAGTGCTGAAAAACTCCGAAGTAAGTTATCGGTGCCATTGCATATTTAGCAAAGATCAAGAAAATAACAACACTAATCTCCCTTAGCGATATTTCTTTCACATTTGACTTTTTTAGTAGGATAACTGAAGATCGTTTTTGGACATAATTTTGTAAGACTCTTTTTCACATTTCCAAAAGTTTTCTTTGGAAATGTTTGGCAAAAATATACACTGATTCTCTTTTAAAAAATTAGAAAAGGAGCAGAAATTTTGAAACATTGTAATAGAGATACTTGTCTTAGTAACACAATCTAGATGTTACAAACATTTGAGCACGCAAAATGTCTAAAAATGTTGAACCAAATCAGTGTTAAGATACAATGCAGAACACGAAGTAAAGTACCTGAATATAAGAAGCGGCTAAGTCTTGAATAGAGCTAAGAGGAGCGTTCTTTGTGCACTGGAGTCCCCACACAGGAACATTTAATTCTTTTGCTACACCGGCCAACGCAGAGACAACTCCCTCGATCGGATGAACAACAAAGAGACCAGCTGCTTGACTCGATTTGGCTTTGGACACAAGTTCTACCAGAGTTTCAGACGGCATCAGAGCAGGGAGGGAACTGTTGAATTGGACCTGCACAAAACGTAGAAAACTGGGTTAGATAGGCGTGATAAAAATCGTAAGAAAAATATTATCTCCATGCTGCCTCTAGAAAATTTTATGATAACTTGGATATGGCACAAACTTTGATTTTTAAATCAGCTGTGGGTAAAATTTAAAGCATCAATTCTTTAACATTTCTCTTTTATTTACATTTACTTCTAAGGCATTTTTTACAAGGTTTGTTAAAAATTAACAAACAGTGCAATGATAAAAAGAGCGAGGAAAAAAATCCATAAATGAGATGATTTGGCTTAAATTCATAAATTCTTTTCAAGTCGATCTAAACAATGAAATGTCACGTTCTTGGAATGAAAAATGTAATTAATGAGGATTAAAATGTTGCATAATCTTAGAAAGAAAGTACATAAAGTAGTAAGGTAAAAGAGAAAAATCAAACCCAAAAAAGCAGCTGCGTCAGAATTACAGCAGCAGACTTATTATTGGAGTTGATGGATTAAGCGATAGACCAAGAAGACAAAGAAAAAATGGAACAATCCTACTGGCGGAAGCAGATGCTTACAATAGACAAAGGAGGTAAGTAATAGACTAACTAACAGCAACCCAGAGGAGACCCTATAGGTACTCCATCATTCCCCTTGGTCTACGACAACCACTTGTTTCAACCAATAGGATCGCTTCATTTTCCATTTTTCCTACTAGACTACCGCTTTGTTTATCAATTTTAATGACCAGCCCACTAATTTACATTAAAAATTACTCACTTGAGATCCATCTTTACTAGGAGATTGGGCAGGGGCTGATGGTTCACTGCTGCCACCGCTTTGTAGGTCGAGTAATTTTCCGAAGGTAAGTCCTCGGATTTCTTGGGCACTTAATACAACGTCGTAATTTCGTTCTAGAGTTTGTTTGATTTCAGATCCCATGAGCGAATCCATTCCTAAGTCGGCTAAAGAAACACTTGTGTTGACTGTTTTTGTGTCCTTAATACCTGCAACATGGAAACGTGGATGATTAGACACATTGTTGGAGATACTGTAAAGTGAGACATCTAATTACAATACTGATAGAAATTGCAGGAAAAACACAACGCTAAACTTTTTTCCCAGAATAAGAAGAAAACTCTGAATAATGAAGCACTTGTACTTTAACTGTTTATTAAATTCCTTTGACAAAAAACAAAAACATACAAACACTTTTTAGATTAATGTTTCCTGCCTTCCATTGGGATAAAATTGGGGAAAAAGGATAAAATACTGATTAACTTAGGCTCTTTCAACGAAAAATTTACGCAAGAGCTTGAAGTGGGTTTATGAATAAGGCTGAATCAAACAGAGGATTTGAGTCACAATTCAGAAAAAAAATGATTTAGGGGTAGTTTTGAGTTTTATTTCTTACTTTCAAACATCTTTTGCTCGGTTCAATATCGATGCAACTTGATAACTTCCTGTTCAACTTGGCCCAACATGCAAATGATGAAATCATAGAAAAACTAGAAAAGATGCATATTAAATTCATAGACAAAAAAAAAGTTATATTACCTAAAATGTTAGCGACAGCATCGGTGAGACTGATTTGGTTGCCATCAGAAGCGCCTCGTCCTTTCTCTGCAATGACAGTTGAGGCTAATACAGGGTGAGGTTGTTGAAGGAAGTTGTCCATAACGGCTAAGCAAGATGACATACGCTGCGGCAGGGTTCCTCCAACCACAGCTTCGTTATCACCACCAAGAGAGTCCAGAATGAGACCGACGTCACCGATAGCTCCCCATTGGATGGCAACCTGAAATCACAAGTGAATCACATGACCTCCAATTGTAAAAGTGTCGACATGATAACCAAAGAAGCCTTCAGAATTTTTAGAGGAATTCCGATAAATCGCATCATTGATTAGTAGGAAATCTCCCCATGTCGAATGTTCCTTGAGTCTATCATGAGAACAATGTTATGGATTCGCTGATGAGTTGGTATTTTTGATTTTGCCCATGATTGTGGTGTTGCTGATTATACAAATATTTCCAGCTTCTAACATGATGTTTCTGGCAATGAGTTGGGCTCAATTGCAAAGTTACCGCTAACATTTTGTCATGAATTTGAGGAAAATTTCTACCTGGAGAAACTACTTGTATTCTAACATTACCAACATTACACACCTTTAAACGGGTCTGTCAATAAGTCTGCTTTTTTTCTGAGATGATAAAAAAATAAAAAGCTGCTGCTTGAGAGGCAAATTGAGATATCAGCGAAAACTTTACGACTTTTGATCAATTGTATTTGTAACCATCCAAAGGAGAGTACTGTGATCAGCAGTAACTCAAAATCAACTTGTCAAGAAAAAGAACTATTTAAAACGTAAGACTGCGTTAAGAGTGCATAATTGCTGGATTTAACTTCTCATCTTCTTCCTTTATAAGCACAAAAATAAACTACACACTCTCAATTCGCTCTTTAGGGAACTAGGAAAGTTTCTTGTCTCAGGGTGGCTATTAAAATTTCATTTTGGATTTTTCTGATATTTTAAATGAAATTTCCTGATTTTTTGCCTGGATGAATTAACACTTCTTCGATTTTACAAACCAACATTTGTGATGAATTGAATCCAAAGCTTCACTTTTGTATGTGCTAAACTGCATGTACTTGTAAACTGCTCAACGCACTTGGAATTCCTGATCGATGACCAATTTTCCTGATTTTTCCGGAAGACATCAAATTTCCTAATTTTTTCCAGTTTTTACTGCCAGTAGCTGTATAAAAAATCTGAAATTCTGATTCTTCAATTCAATTCGACAGAAATAGCCATTCTGAAAAGGTTGACGTAACAGACTAAGGTCTCCTTTTCTACTGAAAGTTACGTTCTAATGAAACTAAGCCTCACGTTTGAGAGAATTGCAATAATGGTAAAAGAATTCTAGAATCATCTTGGAACTTACACCAGGAAGGCCAGCTTCCTGTCGGGCTTCACAGATCCTTTCCATTGCAGAGTTGGCAAGACCATAGTTAGTTTGACCAATGTTACCACGACCACAAGAAACTGAAGAGAAGGCAACAAAGTAGTCCAGTTGTGGGCACAGTTTCCGAGAAACTTGGTCCAAGTTCTTTGTTCCGTTGATCTTTGGTAAAGCAACTTTTTCGAAGTCAACAGCTGTTTGGTCGGGCAAGAGGGCATCACGTAGCACCTGTTGAATGAAAAATTGGAGTCAATGCAGGAAAATCTATGAAATGTTCGTAGCAGTTCTGAGAATTTGTATCATATTTTTAGTATTAGACTTCAGACAGCAAAATATCATATATTTTACATGTTTTAAAAATTATTTCCTCAGAAGCAATAAATGGCATACAAAGCCATATTCAAAATTTTTCTTGATCAAAAATTTTCGCCACTTGATGCCTTGATCACAGAATCATTGTTTTCATTGAATATCAAAGTCTGGTAATCAATAGAAACCAAATATGATGTAACAATTGATCAATTAATATTGACTAACTTACTAAATATTGTTTGAAATGGGACTGATACGACGTCATTTCTGGTTTATAATAACTGCCTGATCTTGAGATACTGATGAAAACATCGATGGTGTGACCAGATCTTAAGGCACTCCAGTAATTAGGTGTATTCAATGATATCGGGTAATAGATAATAGTTGTAGTTCATCTATTACTCATTTTATGGTTTACTCTTTGAGTTAAAGGAACTATTCCTCACTTTCTAGGAGTAGTCATCTGGAATTAATGGGAATTAATGGGTAAATCTGACAAATTCGAAAGCTCAACATTTCAATGATACAACAGAAGGTTTTTGAACTGAAAATCTGTTACTTACGACAGCCAAGTTGAAGATGCCACCAACTGGACCCAGTTTGGAGGCTTCTTCCAGGAGCTTGGTTGTGCCAGCTACGGTGGAGCAGTCAGAGGTAGAGATGACGACATTGATACCGTTTTCTTTCCACCTGCGGACGCAGAGGGATTGGTAACCGTTTCGGATTCCACTACGAGAAGTCAAGACAATCTTGGTAGCTCCGCGACCAATCAACCAGTTGGCCAGCTCAAGACCAAAACCTCCGAGACCACCTGAAATCGCATGAATACAATAGGCATTACAAAAAAACGAAATAAAAATAATGATAATTGTAAAAAATCGGACAATAGAAAAAAATCAGTTTAAAAAGAGTAAGGTCATTTATCTTTCTAAAAATCACTCCGCAAGTTTCACAGAGTATCATTTTGAAAAACGGGGCAAGCATTAGGACATCCCAAAATTTCAATGGTTCTTCTTCTTTTCCTTCAAATAATTTACTTTCACGGACTGGCAGGTTCACCACAAAAAGAAGGCTGAGGGATTCTACAAATAAAAATCTTTTGGAACATTCCAAATCCTGTTTGATAGGATTTAAAAATTTGCACATTATTCTGTTTAATATAAGACTTCAATCTCTGGAGATTTGATGCGACTCTGAAATCAATAAAACTTCAAACATTTTACATCAAACGTAAACTCACCGACAAGAACGTAGGATTTGTCAGGGTTCATGTAAGTTCTTGGAATGGCAGATACAAGTTTTTGCGTGGCAGGTTGCGTCTTCCTTGATTCTTCATCACGGATTTTTAAAACAACTTTACCAATGTGTCTTCCTGAACCAATGAAACTGAAAAGGAAGATAAACTAAGTAATTATAAATATTTATGAGTAAGATATCTTCAGAAAATATACATGTCCTATGGCGCCCAGAGAATGAGAATTGATCAATGGTAATTTGATTTTTGCATAACACAAAAACCTTTTAAAGAATGTAAATTTTTGACAACAATGACCATAGAGTAGTTTAAGAACATTGTTTTCAAATTTTTTTGAATAAAGAGGCAATTCAGCAAAATTTTTGACGAAGGCTAAAATTCAAACAGTTTGATATCATGAAACAAAATTAGATAGAATCAAGAATGAAATGATAATATTTTCCTACACAGTGTGTTTCTAAAATTTTCAGACAATGCTACGTCTTTTCAATAACTTTCTGAGTGCTTGAACACAGGCAAATGGAACAATAATGCATTCCTAAATCAATTAGATTCAGACATAGTGGCAACAAATTAATTTTTGTTGTAACATTTAGATGAGTTTATCAGGATAATGTTGAGAGATCAAGAACAAAACTTGAGCAATTACCGGAAAGCTTGTTCAACTTGTTTTTCTGAGAAAACAGTGGCAGGTAGTGGCCGGATGGCACCATTCTTGAGACCTTCGTCCATCAATCTGACGACTTCTTGTTTTTCAACGTTCTCGCAGTTGGCATCGAATAGGGAATCAAGAAGAATACCGTGGAAGGTAGTGTTTTTCAGGAAGATAGACATACCTAAAATAAAATTGAAAATGAAAATTAAAGTTAGGCCTATTCTTAACAATTCAGTGCTCAACAAGGTATTTTGCTAGCTACTTATGTTACAATTTACAAAATCGGCTTTTGAAAAAGCAATTCTTAGAAATTAATCCCACATGCCGTAAAATTGCTCCAAAGCTATGCAGATTGAGGCAAATGTTCAATGCAGAGCACCATTCTTGCAGTCTTTAGCAGGCAAGAGACTGCAAGAAGTGATGAGACCATCTTCGAGAGTGAAATTAGGGGATATCGAAAAAAAGGTTCAATGGAAATATGAGAAAATCGGAACATTTCGGCAGAAATTTACAGAAAATTGGGAAATTTAGTCTTCAGAAAACAGTACCGAATAGTTCAAAGTAGAATGGTACTCTTTAAGCTTCAAGCTGTAGATTGAATATCGGACTAATTACCTAATGGGGTGTTGTTGGAGAGATCAAGTTTTCCAATTTCACAGAATCTACCATCCTTGGCTAGACAGCGGACGGAGGCAAGGAGCATTTCTCCCGCAAGAGAGTTGAGGACAACATCAACACCACGGCCGTTAGTTTCAATCATGACATGTTGCTCAAAGCTGGGGTCACGAGAGTTGGCAATGTTTTTGTCAGTCAACTGCAAATAAAAAAACAAAAATTGATTTAGATCCGTCTTTTTCAATGAGAAAAAACTATTATATTTAATGGGAGATATTGTTTCAGAACTTATTTAATAAAATGGGATGCTTTATAACGGATAAAAATAGAACAAAAATTTACAGTTTGATTGAATGCTTCAGTTTTTAAGAATTCTTCTTGTGTGCTTCAGGATTGGGATTTTCATGTTCAATACAGGGCTAAATCAAGTTTCAAGAGCAAAAAGAAAAAAAAGAAAATCGGCAAAGTGCTTGATAGCTAAACAAGTTTTGCAAAATTCATCAGCTGAAACTTTATTGATTTTCACTTTGAATGCAGTAGTATGCCCGCTTTACTGATAAACAGGCTTCCTGCCGTGTTTTTAACTCTGAGGTTAAAATTCTAAGACTTACTTGTGGGAAAGTTTTCTTTAAGTATTCGCGTTTTTCCTTTGATCCGACAGTGGTGAAGACAGTGCAGCCCATGTGCAAGGCAATGGCGATGGCAGCTTGACCGACACCACCAGTACCAGCGTGGACGAGAAGGGAGTCTCCGGGCTTCATACGTCCTCTCACAATCAGAGCGTAGTATGCCTGAAATATTTGCATGATTGTTGTTAATTTTTCGAGCTATGATTGTTAGTTGTACATTCTTAATTAATTGTACATAAAAATCTGTTATAAAGTAAAAGAACGAAATTACAAAAAAATTCATTCGTTATTTAATTCAACTATGGCATGCTGAAAATTCTTGTACAATTTTTCATTTAAAAAAATTGCTTTGAGCCTCGCATTTTGCCATAGCCTCCAACTTCACCTACTCTCATCAGATTGCGGAGGAGAAATGACTAAATATCTATAGATGACATTCACGCAATAGAATCTGGGTCCTTATTTGAATGGTCATCGCAGGAGTAAAATTATTTACGGTTAATTTATTACTTAATTAACCAGGAAAACACTAGACAGTCCACAGTAAACAAAGGTCACTCATTTATTCAATGTAAAACTTGATTAGATGATTCATCTAACAGCTCTGATTTATTTCAGTCCTAAACTTCGCGAACTAAATTCTTAAACTTCCTTAAAAACTTGTTCTGAACTGTAACAAAAGCTAGAATTGAGTTGAAATCTTCGGATTCTGGCAAAGGTGCCAGGCTGTGTGAAGGAATCTGAATATTAGGTACTGTGTTAAATGGGGAAATGTGCTGAATTGCTGAATTTTCAGCACAATCTATGAAAAATGTACTCTGGATACTCACAGTGGAGTAGACTACAGGAATGGTTGATGCCTCAGCCAAGTCCCACTTCTCGGGCACCTCCCACAGGAAGGTTGGGTCTGCAAGGACGGTGGTGGCAAGACCACGAGCTGCAACCATACCCATGACACGACGGCCCTTGGTGTCGCGACCAGTGAATTCAAGACCGAGGATACAGTCTTGACCAGCGAGGTCTCCAGGCAGCGCATCTGGCGGTAGTTTACCAGAGGCCAACATGATGTCACGGAAGTTAAGGGGTGCGTAGTAGACGGTGCACAGCTCTTCGTTGGGGTGTTGCTCAGGCCTGAAAAGAGGAGAAACCGTATAGATTAAAACGCGTTGAACTCTGATTTTCAACCGGAAAATTAAAAATCAGTCTAGGAAACTTTTTATTCACTTCAAATACTCCAAAAGGGATGATATTATACTTGCAAGTTAGCTCCAAGTTAGCTCCAAGTAATCATTGTTCGAAACCATCAGACTCGAGTCCCTGGAAATGGAATCGAACCCGGAACCTCCCGCTCATAGAGCAAGTGCTACAACTACTACACCACAGGAGGCCGACCTGAGGCAAAACTAAAGAGCAATTGCTTCCTTTTCTTGAAATGATTTGGCTCTTTCCACATTCAGGATAATGGAACCATGTTAATAAAGTTTAAAAACAAAAATGATGATTTTTGCAGAAAATTTGACTTTCTTGTCTATAAATAATCGAAACTCCTGAAGTTTATCAAAAAGTGAATTTTGACAAAAAAATTTTCTGCATGAAAAATAAAAAAAAGAAATTCTATGACGCTTTGTCTCCTAAAAATAACTTTGTATCTTTTTCCTAAATTCAATCTAATTTCTCATTCTAAGGATTAAATGGAAAATAGTTTTTAAGAACCAGATTATTTTAATAAAACAAAATAGGTAATGCTTGGTAAAAAGTTTCATACTTGTAGAATGAGAGTGGTCCTTCAATCCACTTGAGACTGGACAGGTCACCACGCGTGAGGGCATTAATGTAGGCATGTTCCACGCTCAGAGAGGTCTTCTCAGACTCGTTTTCTAAGCTGAAGTGACGGTAACATCCCCACTGTTTGTTCTTGTAAACGTTGTGGACAAGGTCCTTCTTCAATTGGGCAGCATATGGTGCTGCAGTTAGGGAGAATTTGGGTGCATCCGTATCTTGGATGAATACAGCGCTGAAATTGAACAATAAACACATTATTGAAATTGACAGATTAAGAAAAACTTTCTATTCCTCTCCAGAGTTCATGAAAGCTCTCTAAGACTAAATTTAAGAGCATTTAATAAGTTTTCATTCAAGCAGTTCTAATGAGCAAAATCGAGGACATTACAGGACTTCATAATTTTTTTTCTACCACTTTAAAGGAAGTATAAAAAATACTTAGCTACTATTTTGTAGAAACAAAGACCCAGATATTGGCAAAGTATTAGCATCATTAAAAACAAATGATGGGAAACTCACCGAACATTGACACCGCCAGACTCTTGCTTGATACAGTTCATCATACCAACGATACCGTTCAATGGTTCACCCTGGACGACGACTAGAACCTTCTTTCCTTCGGTCTCTGACTGCTGCAGGGCGGATTTCAATTCCTCCACCCAGTTGAAGTTGTTTTCAGTCACGTTGATGACAACAGGCACAGGCAAATCTGCAGGAGCTTTCAAGAGCACATAGGTCTTTCCATCAGTCTGGATCTTGGAGATTACATCCAAGCCCGTCTTCTTGACAGCATTGTCATCGACACGAGTGCTTTCTTCAAAGAGAAGGAATCCTCCTTGTTTGACACTGGCAGCCATGTTAGCGACAACTGCTGCATTGTTTAGGTAGTCAGTCGCAACGACTAAGTGACAGTTCTGGTCAACAGGGCCAGCTGTGACATCCTTGGTGAGTGTCTTGATGCCCAGAGGCTCCAAGACTGGGGTCAGGGCTTCGGCAGAGTTGGTGACGACATTCAATTCTACGGTGAGAAGGGGTTCGGATTCAAGGATTTTCACGACATGAGCTGCCAAAAGGTTGTCTGGCTGGCGGTCAGTTGCAACTTCGGCAACCTTCATTTTGACTGGGCCACCGCTGTTTTCAAGGGCGATTTGGAGACTGGCTGTCAAAGCACGGAAGTTGTCGATGGATGGAGTAACTTTTTCGGTGACGTAAGGTATGAAGGCGTATTGCTCCAGTTTAGGGGGGGCCTGAGCTCCTCCTCTCCTTGGTGCCAAACTGGCCTTGAGACCTCTGATCTCAACTCCGCCGGACTTGGTAATTTCGATTCCTTTGTGCTTGAAGACAGGGATTGTTTTGTCTTCTTCTGGAGTGGACTCCAGGATCTGGAAGTGTTTCTTTGGGTTGATGGAGATGCGCTGGATTCTTGTTGGGAGGTAGAGTTCGCGCGAGTTCATGCCCAGGATGGAGAATTGGAGCATTGTGTCCAAGTAGCTGATCCAGTTGTTCACCCAGGAGAGTTTACCCTTCACACCTGCAAACAATATGCTCAGATGAGATTTTAGACCAGAAAAAGTAGGCAAAAATTTTAGAGCTTCCTCTTGCTTTACTGATCTTTTCTTCTACTGCTCACCAACAGTAGAACGGTCACAGGTGATTGCCTCCAATTTTAGTATAGAAATCAGCAGGTCTAATTGAACTTTTTAGAGGATACTTTTGAGAACTTGCAAATAATTATAAGAAAATGGATTGTTTACGCGAGATTTATACCATGGATACCTGGATGGATACCCCCATGGATTATACCTTTTGAATTAAGTACATTTTTGTCCTCATAAAAGATTTAAACATTCATTAAATGGGTGAGAAACGTTGTGGTTGAGAGGTGTCTTGAGATTTTTTTGCCCTTTGAAGGTTTTAAATCTTCTGATACTTTTAAAATATCCTAACATACTCATAACATCCAAAATCCATCTTACAATAAAATTCAATCTACAGACTTAATAACCCATCGAGTTTGAACTACATTATTAATTCATTGGCATTTCAAAGCACTGCAATTTTATATTACTCTTGGGCAAATATTGGCTGGTTTTTTGGATTTACTGTGAAATAAATTCTGGCTTACCCTTGTTGTCAGCATCAGTGATGCCACGGAAAATGCCACCGTAGTCGTAGCCTCTGAGACGAAGATCCTTGTAGATATCGTTTGTTTTGAGTGGGAGATTCTGAGTGTCAGCATAAGTTGGTTCGGGCAGGGTCAATTGCTCTTTGTCAATGTCTTCAGGGATACGGATTTTACCGGATACAGCCACAGAGCCTCCTTCAACCAATTCAAATTCACCGGAGCCTTCGAAGATGTTCACCAAGAATTTAACGGATCCTAGAAATTGAGAATGAAAAGTTTTTAAAGTGAACTCTGGGGGCAATTAAAAACAATTAGGCTCTAATAAAATAGGACATGATAATTGTTTGAAAAAAAAAAGTATTCTGAACATGATCTATAACGAAACATGTTACAAGGCCCTTTCTTATGCATTTCCCTTCTTGCGATTACTCAGGTTACCTCCATCATTTTAAAGTAAGCTCGTTTGTTGCCATAAGAGGAGTGTATTTAGAAGTATGCAGATTCCATTTTGTTGTCAGATCGGGCATTATGTAACACTGAACTTTTACTGTGAGAAAAGTCTAATGTTGATAACTTAGATAACTTGAAGCAAGAAAGAGAGAAATTAATTAGAATTTTTGGGATAGAAACTAGACAAAAACAAGAGCCAACTTCGAAAAAATTTAATGTACCTTCTTTGGGCATAATAGTAGCACGGTGGAGCTGAATGTCTTCCAAAACGACAGGCAATTCTTCCATTGACTTTCCGTTGATCTTGGCAAAAGTTTTCCATACCAAAACCTGAAAATTTTAGAACATGGTTGACCGACTCAAAAAAATCAGACTGATTCCACAGCAAAAGAGGTAAAGTTGACTATTTGGATTGTAGAGGAGGAGAATCTTCGATGCATTGAGCAGAAATTCTATGCTCTTCTTGGTTGACACTACTGATACCTATTTATAAAACACTATCTCATACACTTAACCAGCAACTTTCATTGGCTTCTTGATTCTAGGATGCAAAAAGGAGAGGATGAAATTTTGATTGTGATTCATTCTTATATGACTAGGGCCTTTAGATAAAGGGCTTTATTTTTAACTGCAGATAATAGAGCATTCATCTTGTCAAGGATTTTATTTTAACTTCACAGCTCATTAGACCTCCTTTCGGTCATAAAAGACTCACAGCAGGGAGAAAATAGTTGAGTTGAATCAATGAAAAAATAAACATATCAACTTACAATGTAGCCAGTACCCGGGAAGATGATACGGCCATCAATTGTGTGACCAGCCAAGTAAGCATCACTTTCCTTGCTAAGATCAATATCGATGACAGATTCTCCAGATCTTGAACCCTGAAATGGAGCAATTTGAGAATTAAATAAATAGTACACATGATTGGTAAATTAAAAACCTTTGATGAGAAAACTCTATGCACCCAAAGCGGCTTTGCATACTCATATTTAGAACTAGAAAAGCATTGGGGTCTTGATTTTTTTCAATATTAAGTATGATTTTCTTAAAAAATGCCGCATCTTTTGAGATAAATGTTTCTTTGGGGGCTAGAAATCATTACAATAACCATGTGATGCACATTTTTAAAAATAATAACCATCTATGACGACAAATATTTATTTTATCCAAGATGAGAAGAAGAATCATCTTGCTTGCGACAAATGCATATTCAAAACAGTCTTAAAACAAGACTAAGTATATTTGATCATCATTAAAACTATATTTTGATCTTTAAATTATAGTTAACTGCTTGCCTCCTAGTTCCCTTAAATTCAATAACTTTACATGCTCAACTGACGAGTTAAAAATTTCAAGTATTACCTTTCCAGCAAATGAAGCGACGGCCCATTCAATGGAGTGGTCCCATTTGATTAGAGACTGAAGCATAGGAGTGCCTCGGGCGACAGGGAATTTGACAGGAGGATATAAATTGGCAAAATTGGGGTTAAGACCAGCATTGTACAGTCTAAAAGAAGATTAAAAAGTTAATTAAGGCATTGTATGCATCTAACGCTATCTGATATGCATTTAATTTATGGACCAGCTTTCCTAATACCTAATATTTACTTTAGATTGCAAATGTCAAATAATTTTTAAGAAATTATTTGAAATTTTTCCAGACTTCCATAAATGTTAATCTATCTCTTCTGTTATTTTCGGCAGGTCAAACATCTGTTCATATTAACAACATTCCAGACAGAAATGGACAAAATACAATAGTTGAGAAATTCATTTTACCGGAGGTCAAAATTACATACTTTACGCATGATGCTTAGGCTTAGGTGCAAGATAGAAACGAATTGGTCTCTAGAAGGGGAGAAAGAAAAGATCAGACAAATGTCACATCAGAAAAAGGCAACATTCAACAGAAATATATGAGCTAACCAATACACCAACTGATGATAGATGCAAAGGTTGATGACAGGTTGAAGTGACTTCAGTCCGATCTTTTCTTTCTCCCATTCTAAACAATGGAAGAAGAGAATCCCAGTTTCTGAAACGGAATCCCTGATTATCCCCAGATGATTTTCAATTCATGATGAATCCTGGTTTTTTCCAGTCCTGGTTATCAGTATATTACAAAATGATACAGTTCTTCTAGATGATTGAAAGTCCGTTAGAAGAAAATACTCACTTTCCTAAGCTGGACAGGAGGACTGAGATGTTGCTGTTGGTTCCTTTCTTCAAGAGACCAACGTTGATGCTGTCGGGGCCGAGGGATCGTTTCAAGATAGCTTGCAAAAGACTGTGAGGGGCAATTTCAATGACGATTGCATCTTTAGGGATGTGGGAGATGGCTTCCTGTAATCAAATTGTACAGAAGTAATGAAACTGAAAAGAGGGAGACATATTTGTAAGGAAGACAAGAAAGTTCTGCAAAAATATCAGAGAACTGAAACAACAACAACCTTTTTTTCTCTTAAATCCACTTTAAGGCTACAGAGTTGGCACACATGGATTACAATTAGCAATAAGGAACCATTATCTCTGGCTCTTCCATAAAAGCACCTTTCTGCATGGGGAAACCAATGATATGTGTTGTTTCTAAAATGAGCCATGAATAATGGTGCCTTATTGCAAAATTTGGTCCACATATGGGTCCTGCATGTTTGTTTCGAAACATGAGATAAATGTTCTAATTTCACAAGAGGTCATGTATGTAGTTTTCCCCTAAAATTTGAACTTCGTTGTCTACATTAAGAGGCACTGCCTAATGAAGCGCTTACACAATCGAAATGATCAGAATTTCGGTTGCGTCTTTGCTTCTTGTAAAATTCGATGCTAAATCATAAAAAATCTTCATGACTCCTAAAAATTCGGCTTTCTTGCCGAATGAATTCTAACATATTCGAGTAAAAATGGAGCGCTACCTGATAAATCATATAATTACAGGTAGAAAAGTTCAGGGGTTGACTGTTGGAAAACATTTTGATCCTTTGATTCAGTAAAGCTCAATCTTGTATGAAGGGAAAATTGTGACAAACGAACCAAAAACTTACATCAAACAGAACAGGAGAAAGTAAATTGTTGACGTGGTAGGCAGCAGACGATTGCTGAGCCAGAGCAGAGTCCCAGGCGCCCTCAGGGATAGAGGTACTGATCCAGCGGGATGTCCTTGGTTTGGGACTTGGGATGATCTACAAAAAATAAAAAAAAATTAGACAATAATTTGAGAGTTAAAATGTTTTTGAAATTTTAGTAATAAGGCAAAGTTAGAGATTCAGAACACAGCATCATACAAATTTAAAGAAAATTAACTTAAAAATTAAAATTGGAAATCTAAAAAGTGATGGTAAAGGGGATCAGAAAACAAAAAATTCATTACCAGCTATTGAGCAAACGAGTAAGAGGCTCATTGGACTCAAGTCAAAATTCAAAATTGAAAAAGTAATGATGCGGCTAAGTCGCTATGTGGTTTGAATCAAATCGTAATCATATATCTTCAGATACGTTTACAAAGAAGAACATTGCAAAATTTGTCACACAATTAGTTTAGCTTAATTAAAACTGCCTAGTAGAAACTGCGCAACTATAGCAGTTTACGTAGCAAATTTGCGCATCCCAACACAGCCTTTTTTGAGTGAAAATTAATCTTTTTATTGGCCTCTCTACTTTAGAGGATTAACAAATATCAATTAACAAGTCTCTACCTTTTCAAGACTCTTCCTGAGCCTGGGAGCTGCTTCGGCAATGTATCTGGAGTGGAAAGCGACACCGGAGCTCTTGACTTCTTTGGCAAAGATACCTTCCGATTTCAAGGCGTTGACAAAGTTGGCGATAGAGTCTGGAGGGCCAGAGATGGTTACACTGTCAGCAGAGTTGTGGCAAGCGGCGACAATGTCAGCTGGAGCACGGGCTTTAGTTTCTTCCCAAGAAAGACCTGTAAAGGAGAAGCGACTCAGTAATAATCATGACAATCCTAAATGGATACATGTGAAAAAAAGATCAAGGTGGCTGATCTGATCACAGTTATTAACCACTTCTGTCTTCGAATTTGAGAAGGGCAGTGAGATTACTTCGTACTAACAATGATAGAATAAAAACTTGATTAAAAAATAATTTTTCGAGAGGATGGGATTTAGGTTTGAAAATACTCCTTTTCATCAAAGAATGTTTGGAACGCTTTAGGATGTTGTACTTCTACCATAATTTTGAGAAAAATGCACAGATTCTATTAAAGAGGTTGAGAGAGTAGGCAAAGAAATGCCAGTTTTAGGAGCTAGAGACTTACCAACTGCAGCCATGCTTCCAGGGGGTAATTTTGATTCCAAGATAGAGCGACCTCTCCAGAAAGCAGCGAGAACTGTCTGCTCGGCGGTGAAAGTTCCATCAGCGTATGCACAACCAAGCTCTCCGACGGAGTGACCGACAATTCCATCAGGAGAAATTCCAACAGAGGTTAGAACATCGACTAAGGCAACATGCATTGCTGCAATTGAGACGAAAGAATTCAAAACGTTATCGAAAGTGTCCTCGCTCTCAGAGGTGATGATGGAGAGCAAGTCGAGACCTTCTGGACGGAGTGCCTCAGCGCACTTTGAAAGAGCCCGGTGGAAAACATCCAACTGCATTAAAGTCTTGGCCATACCAGCCCATTGACTTCCCATACCAGAGAAGACATACCAGACAGGCCGCTTCTGACCATTGTACAGAGCAACTTCCTTCTGAGGAGTAGGGGACTCGAGCACGGTGTAGCCTCTGTAGCTGTGGCCGATGATGGGTTTTGAGTAAATTCCATGGAGCAATCCATTGAGATCATCATCGCGGGGTGTTTCTTCGATTTTGCTCAGCTTGTAATTGACAGCCTCATCTGTTCTTCCGGATACAGCAATCACGCGAGGAATGTCGTCTTGGATGGGTACGGACTTAGGTTTAGGATTTGAGCGGAGGATGATGTGGGCGTTTGCTCCTCCGAAACCGAATGAGTTCACAGCAACGAGGCCTCCACTCCAGGGCCAGGCCTTGTCAACGACCTGCAAGCGGCCGTCCAACAAAGCGGGGATATCAGGATTCGGGTTCTTAAAGTGCAAGTTTCCAGGGATTACACCGGCCTCCATGGCAATGAGGATCTTAGCAATTGAGCACAAACCGGAGGCAGGTTCAGAGTGACCCATGTTGGATTTTACAGACCCAATTAGCAAAGGAGAATTGCGACCTTTGGTGAATACATCGGCAATTGAGTTGACTTCTTGAGGGTCTCCAACCTGGAGAAAAACAAAATTATGGGTTAGATCGTTTAGAGAATGCAAAGTGCTTCACACTGTATTAACCAGTTACAAAAAACTTACATGATTTACAAACTGACATTATTGGCCATATTTCAATGAGATAATTGTTTTGAACAATCTAATAAGTTAAGCACTAAAAAGATTTTCAAGAGGCAGCTAGTAAAAAAAGCGTCTCAGAATACTCTTCAGTGTAAAAAAGTTATGAAATTTTGAAAAAAAAAAAAAAAAAAGAAGAAAAAAACCTCAAAATAAAACCCTAAAATAAAACATTTTGATAAATAGAGCCCACATTGATTGAATTCAACACTTAAAGGTTGTGCAGAGGATCAGCCATCTAGATTCTTGTACGTAATTACTTTCCATGCTAAAATTACAATGACAGATCTTCCGTTGCAATCTAAAAAAGTTATGATGTATTTGGTATGGACTTAAGAATTAAAAGAGAAATATGATAAGTTGAATGCAAGATCATCATCATTCAATGGCAGATATTTCTGCAAGAGAGGGTTTATTTACCAAACACAGTTTTTAAACAAGGGATGGGTTCTCATTTCTTACATAAATTGATATTGTTTCTTACACAATGTTCTGGCTCTATTCAGTTTCATGATCTAACTTCCTTCATACTAAATGCTTCTTAATTTATGCTATAAAAAAGAACTACTTAAGGGGCAAAATCATACCTTGGTTCCGGTTCCATGGGCTTCAACATAGGCAACGTCGGCAGGGTTGATTCCAACCTCGGCATAGGTCTCCTTGATGAGTTTCTTTTGCATCTGCCCGGAGGGGAAGGTGATACCTTGTTCTTTTGAACCATCTGTGTTGGTTTTGGCATTGACGACTGTGGCATAGATACGCTTGGCTTGACTGGCACGTTGGAGGTAAATTACAACAGCTGCTTCACTACGCACATAACCATTACCTGCGGAGAAAAAGAAACAGTGATGATATTTTGTCCAATTTTACACGTGGTTATAGAGATAGAAAAAAAGCGTCATGGTAGAAATTCAATACAGAGATGATATGCCTGAAACGAAGCAGAAATTATTGTGGATGATTCTTTGGATATTGTGTTGGATATTTCTTTTTATTTGGATGAAAAAATAAGACACTCAGTTTTTACAGAGAAAGCTCTTGTATTCAAGAGGATAAGTTGTAAGAAAATTATTTCACTATGGTGCTAAAAGAGAGCATGAACCGATACTTTAATCCCATAATTCTAAGCCCTAAGTAGTGGATAAAATCTTTGAATCGTTTTTCCTCAGAAATACGATGAACCGTTAACTTCAGACTATCATAACTTCCACTTGGTTTGACACTTCTAAGACTTTTTTACGTCAAATTGTTCATCATATACTCTTTTTATAACTAATTTTGAGCTTTCTGCTAGTAGGGTCAATGCTACTATGGGCGGTCATTTGAAGTGATGTTCAAATAAATTCTTGTCGGTAGTTCTGGAATACTGATACACTTTGCTATGGCCGTTCTAGTCAGAAGTGTCTGTTTTTATTGGAGCTGTACTAAGTGTAAGTTACAAAATTGTTGCCTAAATGTTAGTTGCTTTCCTTATATAACTGTTGTACATGGCAACAGCTCATTTTCACCCACTCCAAAAACTCAAATGGAAAAAAAAAATATCAGTAAAGGGGTTCTTACTGTTATTACTCCTCAACAGAACTGTTTTGAACTTTATTGAAAACCATCAGGACACCCAAGTAACATACTCTTTTAATTCTTCAATAATTGTCAGTAAAATTAGATTACTTTCAGCATAAAATGAAAGTTCCTACTAGCAATATTCAGACTATTTGCTGAAGAGTATCATAAAATAACTTTAAAAATTATAAAATGGTTAAAAGCCTAATGATTATGTTTTTTTGGAATTCATTTGAAGTAAAAAAAAATACTTTAAGAGAGGCATACCTGATACATCAAAAGCTTTGCACATTCCCTGTGGCGACAACATACTCAAGCGATGGAACTGCAAGGAACATGTGGGTTTCAACAAAAGATTCACACCACCAACAATGGCTGCGTCACACTGACCGGTACGCATTGCACTGATAGCCTGTTGTAATGCAAACATACTACTGGAGCAAGCTGTGTCAATGGCATAACTAGGTCCTGTAAGGAACATTTAAAAAAATTAGACATCAAAATCTGATTAAAACATGGTTAACACATTAACAATTTTTAAATTTCACCCTTAAGTGAAAATGAACTTGTATGTCTTGAAGAATGTGAACTTCCCTCTCGTCCAAAAACGAAAGTCTGCTTGATTTGAATGATGCACCACGCTAATTAAATTGTGGCATGTAATAGAATAATTTTCCAATGGTGCTAGATTTTTCTTAACAAATTTATGGGTAGCATGTATCAAAGGAAAAAGAAACTGTTGATAAAACCAAATTTCAGTTTACTGCAGGATGATAAGTTCATTTTCAATGACCGATTGTACTGATAGGGATGATGATTTTTTCCACATGTGAGCAGTCTGAGTTGATGCTAATTTCTTGCCTGTGAGTGGATTATGAAAATTTTTGGTGATTTTGATGTCTTCTGCAGGATATTTTAACGAGAAAACAAATGAAAAGGAGCTTTCATTCTTGCATTATCTATTGATCTATTCTTCATTTCTTTCTACATTTCAACTAAACTACAGACCGACAAAAAGATAGATCTTAGTTGTTGTTTACCTTGGAAGTCAAATGTGAAAGAAATTCTGTTGGGGAACATAGCTCTGCAGCAACCAGTCAATCCATAACCATTGACTTGCTCTGGATCTTGTGTCCAAAACTCATCGGACTCACTGGCTGAGACTCCAATGAAAACTCCGGTTCTGGAGCCTCTCACATCTTGTGGGTTCATACCTGGAATAAAAACAGACAAGTTGATTAGTTCTTTAATTGCTTTTGTCTCTTTACATTCATACGATATTTTTATCATGAATGGAAAACTGTTGAAAATATTTAAGAGTAAAAATTGAATGATTTTTTGTAGTTGAGAGATATGTACAAAAGAAGTCTTGGGAGCTTTTTGTGGCCATGGAAAAAAATAATTTTATTCAAAGATGATGTGACAACAGGGCAGCATTAAAAAAAGAAAACAAGTAAAAGTAGAAAGAAAAATAAACAAAATTAAATTGAGTATAGGAGATAATTGAGCTTCCCTAAAAGCAGTATTTTTCCATGTTAAAATTTCAAATCCTACAAAAAATATTAGTGTGAAAAAGTGTGACTTGAAATTAGTTTTTGACTTACAATTAGATCTCTCTTGCTAAGCACTGTTTCAATGCTCCCTCAAGATGCAGAAAGTGCAGGTACTTAGACAGCTGTTAAAGCTCATTGACGAATATAAGGGATTGAAAGGGTTTTGCAAAAAAGTTCAACAATTTCATGAAAATTTCGGGAAATTTTCTTGGGACGATTGGATCCTAAAAAGCATCATTAGGAATATATCTCACAGAAAACTAAAGGATTTTTTTTTTACTTCACTACAGTCATACATTAAAATCATCACAAATTAGGCTCGTACAATATGAAAATGAAAATTTTAGTCTCATAGGCAATCTCTGACAAGACTGGTCTCTTTGGCATCAAAATAAAACATTATGCGAGGTCATGCTCTATGATGACTGAATAATTAATACATTTTCGACTTGTGCAAAGATATCAATATTCATATTCCCAGTTTTCGTTTTCCCATGACTGGTTCAAATTGGCGATACCATTCACTTATCAAGGTACCTGTACCATTGCTCCTATCTGTTTGCACAGCAAGAAATCAAACCTCAATCTGAACATGAGGCTTCAAATTAACGTTAACAGTTTAAATGAAATTACGCTGGTTTACCTGCATCTATGATGGCCTCGTAGGTCAGTTCTAATAACATCCTCAACTGTGGGTCCATAACATTTGCTTGTTTGGCGTGTACACCGAAGAAGGTGGCGTCGAAGTGCTCGAGATCTGGCAGCTTTCCTGTTCTGGTGGGGAGTCCATGGATTCCTGGAAATAAATCGAGAGGGACTTATTAGAGAGGAAAATTCCATCATATGTCTAAAACTGCCATAAACTGGGCAGACGACTGGGCACTGTTGAGAGACTGATGACAAAGATAACACTGATATCAGTGAATAACGAAGGTACCAACTAAAAACATGGTTACCGGAAACATAATTTTAAAAAATCTTGGAGAGTTAATAAAGACATTGATCAGTCATGGAGCATTTCCTGCATCAGATTTGAATTTCAAGTTCATGGCTTATTCTTCTAAGCATGAAAATTTGAAACTCCAATAAACTCCATAGAGGCTTTTAATTTTTATTTCTTATTTGGCACTTCTAAAAATAAACTCGGAACATGGTGAAAACCACAAAAGAACAATTAACGAGTTCTCTTCGTAAGAAACAATCCACCATTTATTCCTTGAAATATTATGAAAATTTCCTTTGCTCTTTCAAGGATAGTTAAAAATATTTCGAACAGGAATTTCAGTCAATTTTCTTAAGAAAAAAATCGGATATTTTGAAACGTTGCAATGGAAGAACGCACTTCTCTGTACAGAGAAAGCAGTCATAAGGGTGGATAAGCTTTCCTCACTTTTAAATGGGCTCAATTTCTAATGGACTGGCTCTGTAATTATCCTCCCTGATTTGTCACTTTTTTTTAAAAAAAAAAAATCATTCATTACCCTCTCCCTCTATAACACTTTTTCCTTTAAGTAAATAGGATACGACAAAAATAAAATAAACAAATAAATGAAAATGGACATAGTTAGGTAAATACCTAGTTTCCCCGGTGTACGGAACGCTTACGTGCGGGGGAGGGGGGTTCGACTTCAACAGTAGATCTATCCCTCGAATATTTTCGTTCCAAAACGAAACATTTAAATACTTTTGCTTGTAACAACCTTACATCATGCATCTGGCGTACGAACCAGTGGGCTGATTAATGAAATCGATAGACAAAGACGACATACGGAGTACACGGAGTAAGGGCCAGGGGCGATCCTATTGGTTGAAACGGGTGTTTCTTATAGACTAAGGGGGTAAATGATATACTAACCGTAGGGACTCTTGTGGGTTGCTGGTAGTTAGTCTATTACTTACCGCCTTTATCCATTGCAACCACCCACTTCCACAAATAGGATCGCCCTATACTCCCAATGTCTTCTTTGTCTATAGCTTTGTCTATGAATTTCAAAAATCAGTCCCTAGACATTTCAGATTCTAAGTTCAAAGTTTCGTGCAAAAAAGCCCTGCAAATTGGCGGATTTCGGCGGGAAATGGCAGCTCGACCCGGCGGTGACGTGAGGCGCATGTTAGGCGGCAGCGGTAGCCGACTGCCACTAGTGACTGCCGTGTTAACATTGGATCTAAGGTCAAGATGTATGTAATAGTTGTGAATTTGTACGCGGTAATCCGGTTTTGTTTTCGCATGAGATAGGCATTCGACCGCTACGGAAAAGACGGGTTCCTCAACACCCCCCCCCCTCCGGGTCATATGCCCGCCACGTGGGTCTCCCCACCGAATGCTTGCCAGATTAGGCGCTAAAATATGAATACTTTACATGGAAGGGGGGGGGGGAGTGTTGATTTGCCACCGCTACCTGGCAAGAATGGGACCGACTTCGCTACGGCTAGACGCATTTTGAGCGTTTTCCCGAGTATACGAGTTCTTTTTTTCCGCGATGTTTTTTCTTCTTCTTTTTAATTATTAATTATCTATTTGCGACAGTCCACAGGAAAAAGGTTCTCAGTCCACGGAGCAGGGTGGTTACAGAAATTCAGAATCTGAATTCCCTGACCTTGACCAATTTAAAGAAAATCCCCTGTCTTCTGAGCCAGCACGGGGTGATAGAAAACTAATTCGAGATTTTCCGATCCAGCTGAGCGATTTATATCGAGTTGGGTTAAAAAATGGGATTTGAAAATTCGATGGAAAAGTACCCTGGAATCTCCTTGATAATCTTCGGTTTTCCAGGTTTACATCATTACTTTAAGCTTTTTGACCACCTACATATTCATTGTTTGTCACAGATCGTTCTAACGCTTTATTGGACCGATTTCCATAATTTTTGCGGCTATGAAACTGTGATAGGTCAAGATGAGACCGCTTGATTCAGATTTATGACATTTAAATCGAGGGGACTCGTGAGGCGAACCTCAAAAGGCACCCCCCGGGGGTTGGGCCGCGCAGCAGCCACGAGGCGCACCCCTTCAGAATGTCATGCTGCTCAAATTCGTACCTTGATTAGTGGCCCAAACGACTACAATATAAAAGTAAGTACCGAGATCAGACTTTTAAATACTGAAGAGAAAAAAAGGAGGAAAAAAAAATAGAAATTAACATTCCTGCTGTAGACATTTACCTGATCAATATAACAGTTATTAAAACTATTTTAATACACTGGTTGCGCATTATGATTCGTGTTCAATGCGAACATCAAATTTTAGTTGATTGGTTCGAGTGATAATCGAAAAATGTATTATGCACTCCGAATAAAGATAAAATAAAAACATTAAGTACTCTGATCAGGAGAAATAAAAATACTGATTGTAAAAATCATTTACTTGCCAAAAAAATAAAAATAAAAAAATAAACAGGTACATTTTACTTTAAAATTAGAATCCCCGATTGAAAATTATTCATAATTATTCTTTTGTCTCCAGGACCAACTAATTAACATATAATGTTCGTATCGAACAAAACGGCGCGATCCGAGCGAAAAAAATGAGTTTCATTAATTATTGCTACGAATAAAATTCAGGCGCGGTAGGATCAACGCGATCGTTACGTTCGTGGGGGAAAAAATAAGGTACTAGTTTTTCGAGAAGCTCGCGATGCTCGAGTGACGGGCTTTATGGAAATTTTTATGCGTCACTATAATGTTAGCGCGCGGGGACGCACAGTGGAACAGGTCGATTAGATAGATCGGACAAGACAGCAAAATTTGATATTTATTTCGTCACGGCATAAATTTTAAGGGGTGTTTTCCAATAGGAATTTTACGTACACTGGATAAAAAAACACATTAGGTCTGGAGTCCAGACTCTTGAAAACATTGACAAGAAAAAGGACTCTTGATTCAATCAGATTTAAGCTTAAATCAAAAGGAAATCCCCTTAAATAAAGACGCTTGGTTCTTGATTTAAGCTTAAATCTGATTGAATCAAGAGTCTTTTTTCTTGTCGATGTTTTTAAGAGTCTGGACTCTAGATCCAATGTGTTTTTTTTCCAGTGTAAAAAACGATGATCCACTATTTACTTCTAAGTTATGTATTACCGAGTATATAAGCTTTTAAAGCTTCCATATGATGTTTGGCTTCTCCCATAGACTCAGCCCGTTGTGCGGCGGGAACGCCATCTCGACTCCCGAGCGATACCTCAAAGGTCCTTGCTGGCTGCATACCAGTAAGCTACGTCTCGAATAATTGTGTCTTAATATTTAGAGAAAAATCGCTTCAAAAATAATGATAAAACAAATTACTAAATAAATAATCGAGTATTAAATCGTATCAATCTGCATAGGGAACATCAAAGTGCGGGAGAGGAGGAGGAAGAAGAGGAAGTAGAAAAAAAGGAGAAGAAGAAAAGAAACGAAAGAAAAGGAATGAGAAGAAAAGAAGGATAAGAAAATAGAGAGAAGAGAGGAATAAAGAAGGAAGATAAAATAGAAAGAAAAATACGAGGATTAAAATGAGGAGGAGGAGGGGGGGGATAGGAGGAAGTAGAAGGAAAAGTAGCGGAAAAAAGTAAAATAAGAAACGAAAGAGGAGGAATGAGAAGAAAAGAAGAATAAGAAAGTAGAGGAGAGAGGAATAAAGAAGGAGGAAATGATAGGAAACAATATATGAGGATAAAGAGGAGGAGGAGGAGGAAAAAGAAGAGGAAGTAGAAGAAAAAAGGAGAAGAAGAAAAGAAACGAAAGAGGAGGAATGAGAAGAAAAGAAGGATAAGAAAATAGAAAGAAGAGAAGGACAAAGAGGGAAGAAAAAAGAGGAAGAAAAGTACGAGGATGAAGATGAGGAGGAAGAGCAGCAGTAAAGTTGAAGCAAGACGCGAGAGCGAAGAGGTGGAAGGTCTCGCGGGCTGCATACACGTCAGGGGCGGCCAAGTCGTTGCGATGCTGGAGTAACGCAACGGGCAAAACATTGAGTGCGGCGACCGCGGAGCAATGTCGTGACATTGAGTCGTCGGCGTCGCGGCGCGCGCGCGGCGGCGTCGCGACGCGCGAAACGCGGGGAAGGTGCCGTTCGGCCGCTGCTGCCGCGAGTTACGAAAGCGCCAGCACCTCGCTTCCTCTCCGGCGGCGCGCGCGCGGGTTTGCGTTTATTCACGCCCGAATAGAATACCGGAGCTCCATTCATAGTTTCCAGCTTGACCGACGACGCTATGGATGGAACAAAGTGAGTGGTGACGTCACATACCTTCTCAAATAGCTCTGAGTGCTCCCGAAAGTCGGTGGGAACTTCCGTCGCACCTCTTCGCGGAGTCCGCGTATTGTTAAAAACCTGCGAAAACGCGTAACTCCTTAGCGATTGTTTCAGAATCAACGCAGGTTGTATTTTCCTCGAGGACCATATCGATAGCTTAAGTGGGTCACTGTGTGTCTCCTCCGCTGGGGTGTTTCAAAATCTCCGCTGCTTTTCCAATTTTCCGAATAGAAACAAGTCAACCTTACAGTTGACATACTAACATTATGGCATTTTCTCCTAGCGAAGCCGAAAAAGTCGAGGTTTTTAAGAAATTGCGTTGACTAGTTTGGCAAGGAATAAAAAAGTATCACAGGAAGACCGCGACATTCCAAACGAACGTATATGGTTTCGCACTTTAACCATCGGTATCAGGAACAGAAAAGACTTATTTTGATCCCAAAAATCGATTCCGAAAATATACTCATAACTTTAAGCCATCCAGGGTTTTTATAATTTTATCATTATCTGATTACTTGATTATTCCCTGAGTTTTTTGGCTGTTTTTTACTCCCAAATTTTCAAATTCCCTAGCTTACCATGATTTACGAAAATCCCTTCTCTCTCAAAATTGTCCTCACTAATATTGTGCTGACTTCCGCTGATCGCTGTTCGCGAAATTACCTGACTCTCTAGGGTTTCCGACTGTTTCTAAAAGTTCTGAGAGCAAATGATTTTTCCTGCGTTCTGGCAACGGTAATGCGCTTAACTTCATGAAAATTGCCATGCACCCATAATTTGACAATCTGAATTCATTAGTGGCATTCTAGTAATCAAAATCTCAGTTAAAACTGGGATTTCGAGGGGTGCGTTTTACCATCTACCCAAAACCTCACTTTAAACTGAAATTTCGATCATTAAAATAGCGTCACTTGTATGAATTCAGGGTACCAAATTGGTGCACATCGATTTTCGTGAGATTTGATGCATTACTGTTGCCAAATTGCAGGAAAATCAAGTAATTTAGCAGAACTTTAAAAAGCTGTAGCCCCCTCAAAAGAGCTCTTTTGAAAAAAATTTCACGAAAGGAAAAGTCTAATTTTGACCCATAATATCCGTTCCTGCAGTCTGGATGGTTTAACCTCGGATCACACTCGGATCCTCAAACAAAGTTTTTCAAAACGTTAAACCCATTCTAGAAAGGAAATAAAGGTGACTTGACAACTTTTCCTTGGTATTTTCGTCATTTTCTCTGACATTTCCAGGTTTTCCCTGACCTATTAAAATTCCATGACATTTCCCAATATTCCCTGACTGTGGCAACCGGCAACCCTGACTTCCCGAAGAAATTTCATGAAAGGAAAAAAAGTCTTATTTTGACCCATAGAATCCGTTCCTGCAGTCTGGCGGTTTAACCTCGGATCACCCTGTATTCTCTTTGGTGGCTGGGTTGATTTTCTTCGTTCACATATGAGACACCGAAATCCTTGTAAACAGGTGCAAAATGATTGGGCCTAAGTCCACGATCAGCCTAAGCTCAAGTTCAGCGTCAGTTTGGCATTTGCTCAACAATAGAATTTCTTAAATTTGATCGTTTTCAACTAACTTTTGTATGGTGATTCGATGGACGCCATATTTTGTGTCAGAAAGGCATGCGATATATCGCATCCATTGGTTCCATTTTTTCAGCTACTCGTCATTTTTCTCCAATTTTGAGATCGCAATTCTGTTGTCAGGAGACTAAAGCACCCATTTACCAATTTTAACAAAGAAATTCAACGTAATAAAGGCGTGGTTTTTTTAGAGAGAAAATATCGCATTAGAGTGCAGTTTCGATATCAGTATCGAATGCGATGTTTTCTCTCTGAAAACCCACGCCTTTAGTACGTTGACTTTCTTTGTTAAAATTGGTAAGTGAATGCTTTAGTCTCCTGAAAACAGAATTGCGATCTCAAAATTGGAGAAAAATGACGAATAGCTGAAAAAATGGAATCAATTGATGCGATATATCGCATGCCGTTCTGACAAAAAATATGGCGTCCATCGAATCACCTTAAAAGAGAATAACGAGAAGTGAGTGTAATGTGAGAAGACGAGTGGAATTCATCTAATGCGGAACGTTGATTGATGATCAGGATTTGGCAGTCCACCAAATCCTAACGTTCACCAAGCAACAAACTCATCAAACTGACGTCAAACTTGAGCTCAGGTTGATCGTGGATTCGGGCCTATTCTGCCGTGCTAAGGAAGAACGCCGTATGAACATTCAAGAGTTGCCAAATTTCCCTCAATTAAGTGTTCGTTTTTTCGGAAAGTTATGAATATTTGTCCTTGAAATTTGCAGGGACTTCAGGTGAAATTGCGAGGAAAATAATCTGAAAAATTGGAAGGAAAATATTCATAAGTTTACCAGGAAATTCGTGTTTTATCAAAGGAAATTTGGCAACGCCCGAAGGTTTATACGGCGTTTTTCCTGGAGTACCTGTATAGGGAGAGTACCGACAGATCGGTTCATGGAGGGCTTAGGGCCCAAAAGTGCAGCCACCCTTCTAACCAACTTCTAACGCACAAAATTTCACTGCCAGTCTGCAGATTCCAATCCTAACCAAGATGGCCAAGAATGTACAGAAATGAGCGTTCTTCCGCGAAATTGAGTAAATTTATGCAAAAACTGAGTCAAACACGTGCTTAATAAAGGACGGTTCGTAACAATAGTATCAGTAAATCGCTCTGGATAATTGAAATTCATAGGTTGGCTGCCCTTTTGGGCCCTAACTTTATTCGCGGAGGCATCGGTGAAGGCCTGATGGACTTTCGGAGTTTCAGATCTGTCGGTACTCTCCCTATACAGGTACTCTAGTTTTTCCTTAGCACGGCAGTATTGGAGTTGACGATGGAGCGGGACTTACCGGAGGGCCATCGTCGCTCGTCGTCGGTGATGAGGTCGATGCCGTCGAAGAGCTGCTTCCTGAACTCCTCGATGTTGTTGGACTCCGGGAGCCGGCCGGAGAAGCCGGAGATGACGACGTCGTCGTCCAAGTTCCAGCCGGGGCTTCCTCCGTTCGTCATCGAGTTGGACTTCGGCTGCGAAGAAGTGAACTCATCCCGGTGCACTTCCACCTCTGGGAACCTGGCAGGCATCTTAGGAGCTTATCTGAAACATCCCAAAAGAACGCAACTGTTAGACACACTTCGGTCGATCGCTCGAGACAAGAAACAAAACCAAAAAGGACAATCGTTGAGGGCAAAAATAATATATAGACACGCTTCGGTCAATCGCTCGAGACGAGAAACAAAACAAAAAAGAACAATCGTTGAGGGCAAAAATCATATATTTTGACTGGATATTGTGACGTGAATGTGCGCCGAGAAAAAAGATTGGTAGAACTTACCATTCCTTCACGCTGTATTTCACTCAGCGTCAATTCTGATAGAAGAAAGGTAAACGTTACTTTATACTGGTACAGGTAACCATTCCTTTGACAGAATCGACTTTGAATTCACGGTGTGTAAAGTAAAGGAATGTGCGTGAAGGAATGGTAAATTCTACCAAGCTTTTTTCTCCGTGTGTTTTTATCCTCCTTCTTCATTCTGTTGGTATAATAGCTTCAATTCCTATGGGGCCTACAGCCAACTACAGAAAAACTGAAATGATAAAGGGTTGTTTATGAGATGGATATGGTAATATTTAGATGGAGGGGGAAGTAGAAGAGTTGGGAAATTGTAATAGGAGCTAAACAATCACCATTTTCTTACCTTAAGGCCCACTAAGATGACTTTCTAATCCAAGAGGCTGAGCCATGGGCAACAGACAAAGGGAACGTGAATGTTACTGAAATCGTTAGTTCAAGCTAATGAAGGGATGTTCAACTATCAGCAATTGGGGTCGGAACGATTGATCTGCGGGTAGGCAACTATTCGCGCTTAATGGATGCTTTGTTGCCTACCCGACGGTTTGAAGGCGCTTCGTCACAAGAATTACTGTGCTCGTCGACATCGCATCGTTAGCAAAACTTTCATCACGCCACTCCGAATTTCCCGCGATACTTCCTCATTTTTCCATTCCCTGACTTTTCCTAGACTTTTTTTCCTTTTCCTTGACTCCAAAATTTCTCATTTCCCTGGATTTTTTCCTGTCTTTCCAAGACCTGCCAAAAAATTATCGACATTTATTTTTATAAATTACGCTAAATTTTCCTAAACTTAGAACGAAACTTCCACTTTTAAAGATTACAATCAAGGAAAAAGGCATTCGGAGGTTGATCGCGCTCTCTCGAATGTCACCGGATAAATTCGCTATCAGACGACGATTTTCCTACGATTCTTCGACTTTTCCTGGTCGCTATAAATCCCTTAATTTTTCCTGACTTTCCTTGTTTTCAAAACGGGCGAAAACTCTGATCTCAGGTGCATTTCTTTCTTCTTCTAGGAGGCAGAAAAAACCAAATATCCGAATCGACAGAGCAATGATTGATCGGCGCGAGAAAAAATGAGAATTTTAGCGAGAACCGAAAAGTGGAGCGGGCAAACGAGCGCTACAAAATGCGAGCGAGGGCACTAGCACCACCCGCACCCGGACCCCCGAGATAATGAACGGAAGTTAGGGGGAGGAGGGGGGGGGTCTGGATCTCGTATTTCTGGTCGGGGGAGCAAATCCTCCGGTCAACCAATCGGGATCCGCCGTTGCCTCGTACGACGCTCTCACGATCCGACTCCATTCCAGTTTCACGCATTAACTAGATCCGCCGCCGACAGATGGCGCTGTCGCCAGATCGGGCACCGTTCGCGTTCCGCCGGATTAGCTCGAGCTGGAATTACTGCCGTGCTAAGGAAAAACGCCGTATGAACTTCCAGGCGTTGCCAAATTTCCCCTGATAAAACGCGAATTTCCCAGTAAATTTATGAATATTTTCCTCCAATTTTTTCAGATAATTTAGTTCGCAATTTCACGTAAAGATTCTGAAAATATAAAGGGAAAATATGTATAACTTTGCTGAAAAATGAACCTTTTATCGAAGGAAATTTGGCAACTCTCGAAAGTTCATAAGGCGTTCTTCCTTAGCACGGCAGAGAACCTATATGGGGTGAGAACGGACAAATCGAATTATGGAGCTCTTAGGGCTCAAAAGGGCAGCCAACCTTCCAACACGAAAAACTCAATAAAAATACCGCTGCCAAGCTTCAGATTTTACCATCAGATCGAGGGAGCCAAAAATATTCATAGATAACCGTTTTTTCGCAAAGTATATGCAAAAAACTAGGTCAAATACGTGCTTAAGAAACAACGGGTCGTAATAATTGCAATAATACATCGTTCTAGATAGTTTGAATTCATATGTTGGCAGCTCTGTTGGGCCCTCCTAAAAGCTTTATGATCTAACCTTCAATATTACCGGTAAATCCGTACTCTCCTCATGAGGGTACTCTTGCTTTGGCTTCCCTCTCGGGTGGAGAGAGATGGATGTCGGTAAGGAGGGTATTGATTCGATCGACATGAATCTATCGAAAAGTAAAAGCTTGGACCGATCGACACCGATTCGATCGACAAATTACTAAAAAGTCGGTATCGATTCGATCGGCATGAATCGATTGTAAAATACAAACGTGAATCAACCAAAAAATCCGTGAATCGATCGAATTTTTTCTAGCGAATCGATGTCGATCGGTTCACGTTTTTATTTTTCGATCGATTCATGTCGGTCGAATCCATACCCTCCGAAATTTACAGAGGAATTTTCGAACGAAGAAGCCAATTTGATTTAAACTGTAAAAACTTCAATTTTGCACGAAAAACTTCGGGTTAAAACAGTTTTTATTGTACACACTAAAACATTTTTAAATAAGTGATTTTTTTCCAGTTTATTTCTATTGTTTTTATTTTGAAAAAAACGGAGGGAGATCGTACAATTCAAAACACGATGTAGCAGGAAAAAAAACAGAGTTCATCTGGCTGTGAGCACTGAGCAGGTCAGCTCCAAGAGTTTTTGCCCATTAAAGCAACTGTCAAAGAATTGAACGCAAAGTAAAAATACTTCCATGTTCGACGGAGTTGGGAATAATTAAACCACGCACGCAGCATAAATTTAGAGATTTATTCGTAGAACGCGATGAGCTATCAATAAACCGAGACTAATTTTGAACATGATTTGCATAACACTCATTAATCTCAGTCTATAAATTGCAATTCAGGAATTTCATTTTCCTGCGTTTCCCTCCAAAATAATTCCCGACTGCGAATAATCAACATAATATTTCAGTTTTTCTCGAAAATAACACCTCCCTCAAACGCAAACTTCAATGATTAGTTGCAAGGGAGCTTTGGAAGTTCGACCGAAGAATCATAGTTATCAGCAAGAGAGGGAGAAATTGAACTGCACTTTGCAATTCGGAACTACAGTTACTGGCTCAGTTCATAAACAACATGTGTGCCATTAGTTTCTTTATGCACTTAAGTATTTTTACGGGCGAGATGAGCCAGAAATATTGTAGTTCCTAAATGAAAAATGAAGTCAAATTCTAGGCTTGCCGAATGTACCAGGGATGAATTCCTGATTTGACTGCATCAAACCGGAATCACGCTATGAATTTGGCAATTGAGAACTACTATTCCTATATCAATTAAGAAACAACGTAAGTATCATTAGTTCCCCAATACACGTATAGTTTTTTTCCCGATAGACCGGAAATTGTAGTTCCATATAGCACAATTTCGTCCAATTGATAACTGCTGAGCTCCTATCCTCATCAGTGCCCTCAATTTCCCGCGTCACGTGCACCACTCAACAGAAGACCGATACCTCCCGGACATTCAGCTCTTCGTATACCTACAACATGAGATTTAGGCATTATGCGAACATGAACTTAGCTTTTGGGCCAATTCGGAAACAACGTACGAGGCGTTAATCCTCGTCGACAGATAGGCGCTTTAAAAAACGTGTCCGAAAAATCAGCTTCTCCCCGTGTGAATGCAGTCAAAATAAGACCGTCCCGGGTGGTTCTTAACTCGAGGAAGGCGTCGCGAAAATTTAATATTCGCGACTACGAGCCCGACTTCCGCGCGGATCGCGGATTTTCGTGATTCGGCAAGAATGCGATTTTCGCTTGATCAATAATTCAGTCCCGACTGGATCCAGTTTTCGCTTTTGACTGATTCAGTAGCTGCGTCATTCGACGTATATCGCTGCCCCGTGGCTGTAATGTAAACAGAAACCGAACCAGCGTCTAAGAGTCTCTTGCGATCGACATTTCTCGTGTTCACCGAGTCGTCAATTGGAACGCATTTTGTAGCAAGGAACTACTATTTTGGGCTCATCTATGAAAGCACCAACCTCCGTGGGTAAAATCAAGAAAAAGTAGAAGAAGAAAAAGAAAAACAGTAAGAGGAAGAAGAAGAAGAACAGTAAGAAGAAGAGGAGGAAGAAGAAAAAGAATAACAACAACGACGACGATAAGAAGAAGAAAAACAGTAAGAAGAAGAACAGTAAGTTAAAAAAGAAGATCAGTGAGAAGAAGAAGAAGAGGAGGAAGAACAGTAAGAATAAGAAGAAGAAGAGGAAGAAGAGTAAGAAGAAGAAGAAGCAGAGGAGGAAGAATAAAAATAAGAACAGTAATAAAAGGAAGAAGATGCACAAGAAGAAATAGAAGAAGAACAGAAAGAAGAAGAGGAGGAAGTAGAAAATAATTAGAAGAGGAGGAATAAGAGAAAATGAGAAGAAGAAAAGAAATGGATTGCATTTTGCAAAAAGGAACCACTAGCATTGCAATGTTGCCAAGATTGTGCAACTTCTTTTGTCTTGGAGGAAAAACCCGATTATCCATTCATAGTTTCTATTTTACTCGCTAAAAACTATAAATATAAGACAAAAATTGCTATCTAAATTTCATAGTTTTTCACGATTTCCGCAATTTTATTGCAAAAGATGAAGTTGCACAATCTTAGCATCATTGCAATGCTAGTGGTTCCTTTTTGAAAAATGCAATCCAAATAATGTAGGAGAAATAGGAAAATGAAGTACGAGAGGAATAAGATATTCGAATTTATGTATGAGAAGCGGCAACGGCGGCGCGCGACGCTGACCCTGGAAACCGGAGCGACTCGCTACTCGCACTAGTCGCTCGCCGATGAACGCGTGCCGCTCGCGCGAGCGACCCCCTTCGCGCGCTCTCGCTCATCTCCACCGCCAACGACGACAGTCATCCTTCATCACTGCCGAGGACCTGTGGTAAAATTGGACGGGTCATCCCATTTTCATCAAAATGGAGTGCCACCTGCCACAATTCATAGTTTTGTGCCGGAAGGAACACTTTTACTCACTTTACACTTTTGCAAGTTTTCATTTGAAAATCGACCCGACGCACTTCCTCTCATTTGGATTGGCACTTCGATCGTCTATAAGGCTTTTAGGATTGCTGTACCACTTACTCAGCACTTCGGTGCGATGAGTCGTCATCAGGCGAACCCGAACGTTAACTTAACTTCCAAACAAACTTTTATGACTTTTAGTAATCATACGAGAGATAGCAGAAATCTTTGAAATATACTGACACTCGTAACAACCTCCACCCATCCAGAATTCGTCGTAACCCCACGAGAGAACGTAACTAAATTTCAATGTTGCCGAATTCCTTCCAAATTGCATTTTCACCAGGAGAATTTTGGGCATTATTCCTGACTAAAAATTTCACCGATTTTCCTATGATCTCATGCGCAAAAATCAGACAAATCTTGGACAAAACTTGCACTGGTGCATTCTTGTAAAAAAATTGAATTGTTTGAGTCAATTTTGCAATCTTGGAAATAAGTGCGTTTTTCGTCCAAGAAACGATGAATTAAGGATCCTTCGAAACACAGTGCCTCCCTTTGAGAGTCTGAGACTCAGGGTGCTCATATTCTCTCTTTAGAGGTGCTGGTTTAAAAAAACAATGACAAGAGACCGTTCGCTGAAGTTGGTGAACACAATGAGATATGACCAGACAGAGTGCTCCATCGCCGATCGTGAAACAGGTTCCCTAGAAGCAGTCTACTTTTAGGCTCAAATTTTCCACCGCCAACATTTTGCGCACCGAGCCACGCATAAACAAGAAAATCTGGTTCTCGTGTTTTTCGTTGCTTTTCCCCCGTTCTGGACAGGCCTCTCTTAAAAGTCCTCGTCGAGCCATAAAAAATCCAATTACGCTCTGGCATTACTCGATGCAAAAAGCGAATTTTTCTCCAATGATCCGACACTCTATCATGCAGATGCAGACTCGTGCATGAAATTAAATTTTCTTCTGTTGAATCATGGATCGCGATTAGATATAGAGCGCGCCCCATTGTCTTTTAGCCGAATCATGAGGTTTCAGATCCCGATTGTCGGGATAGGTCGGGACAACTGCCGTGTTAACAAAAAAAGTCATATGAGCCACCAGGCGTTGCCAAATTTCCTGCGAGAAATCACAAATTTTCAAAAAAATGTATTGATATTTCTTTACGGATTTGTCCGAGAATTTCCTTCGTAATATTTTATCTAAAAGGTCAGAAATTCGGTGCCGGAGTCTACATAGCGCCCAAAGACCCTCGAGAGAAGAATACGGAGAGGAATCAATTCTTCTTACGGAGTGACTTACACTGTTACGGAGCGAAATCTTTTCGTTTTTGGAGTGTCATACGCTTTTAGAGTGCTAATTTCACTTCGCAATCTGATCACTAGGGGTGAGCAATACATTGACTGTGGCACTTTGAGCAATGACTGTGGCACAGGACTTGACTCCAAACTTTTTAACAGTATAGGATCACATTTTCTTCTTTATTTCGCTTTGTCTATGAATATCGATACTTAAACCGAAGGTTTCACACGCCAAGATATATTTACCCGTTTGTCTCTTCCCGAGATTCTGTCGATTGCGAGGACTTCGATTGGCAATTAAACTAAGTGCGAAAATCGTGATGAGCACTCGTTGCGTAGGCACGTGTCCGACTTCCGCAAGGCTCGGAGCTTATTAAGCACAAGAAAATGCCACTGATAACAATGCAGGGTTGCGGACGGTGCAGCGCGAAATTCCCTCCGCCGCGCTCGGCCGCAGGAACGGCCGCCGCGGAGAAATTCGGCGACGGCGCGCGCGGTAATTCTTCATAATTACTAGGATATGAAACGCGAACGGGAACGCGAACGCATCGAGGGAAAAGGAATACGATTCGTGGCGATCGGCGCGGTTATTTTAATACTTCAATTGCCCAGGCGGATAATAACCCTTGTCCAAGGTCGTTGGGTTCGCGCAGTTCCGCCCGCCGGGTTTTCACCAACGGCAACGGGACGGACTTCCAACGGGCTGATTATTGGAATTGAAACTCGAAAGACAAAGTTATAGACAAAGCAATAGACAAAGGAGTCAATGGGAAAATGGAGCGACCCTGCGGGCTGAATATTGAAATTGATAGACAGAGCTATAGACAAAGAAGACAAAAAGGATATAGAGGGATCCTATTGGTTGAAGCGGGTGGTTACAATGAACAAAGGGTATATGAAATAGACTGACTGATGGCAACCGATGAGAGACCCCATGGTTAGTCTATCATTTTCTCCCTTAATCTAGTTATATCCAACCGATTAATGAAATTGATAGACAAAGCTATAGACAAAGAAGAAAAAAGGGATAAAAGGGATCCTATCGGGTGGAGGTTCATACAGCGTTTCTCCTCAGCACGGCGGTATGGTTGGTCCATCATTTTGTGCCGCACAGGACAGCAACCACTCGTTTCAACCGATAGGATCGCTCCAATATACCTTTGCCTCTTTTGTCTATAGCTCGGTCTATCAATTCCAATAATCAGCTCGTAGAGGTTTGTTCGCCAGACCATTTTCTCTTCTTCCCTTCCATCCCGCGTTCGCGGAAAATTCGCGAACCTGTTTCGCCGTCTCTCCCGGTTCTGAAAAGACGAATCAGCTGGAAATGCTAATCCGCTGACGGGTCCTTCGGCGAAATTCCCCACTTCCTATTCATTTTATTACTCCTTGTAGGGTCACGGGTATTGGAAGAAAATTAACAATAAAATTTTCCGCGATTCGAACTGTCAGCTTTGCCAGCTTTTCACGTTGCAGAACGGAGCGCTCAGTTTAGGTGTTGCATAACACGAGTGCGGGTAATTCCATATCAAATCGACCGTAAAAGAAACTTTTTCATCACAACCTTCGCTTTGTACTAGACTTCGTAATATTGCTGTTGCTGAGCTGATGACAAAAATGATCCACACAAATTGTCCTTCCTGACTTAAAAAAATATTAAGAAAACGGTAATAGGGGGCCGTTCATAAAATACAAAACCCTCTGGGGGAAGGGGGATCGAGCGGAGCACTACGTTATTTTGTTTCCACGTGTTCGAGAAACGAAAAAGTCACGTGTAAAAAAGTTGGATGGGACGAAACACGAGATGCAACAATGATTTCGACTTTCAAGTAGGTAAAACAGCATATCCACGAAATGAAAGAGAACGCGAACTCATTTCGCCTAACTCAGGGACTTTAACGAAAGAGTAGAAAAGTTGGATGGGGCGAAACACGTGATACCACTATTTCGACTTTCAAGTACGTGAAATAGCATACCCACGAAATGAAGGAGAACAAGGACTCTTCGACAGACTCAGAGACTTTAACGCATGGATAGAAAATTTGGATAGGGCGAAACACGTGATACCACTATTTTGACTTCCAAGTACGCAAAATAGCATACCCACGAAATGAAGGAGAACAAGGACTCTTTTCGACTGACTCAGAGACTTTAACGCATGGATAGAAAATTTGGATGGGGCGAGACACGTGATATAAATATTTTGACTTTCAAGAAGATAAAATTGCATTCCTACAAAATGAAGGAGAACATACTGTTCTACACCATCCCAACTTATCAGTTCGTCGAATCCAACTTTCAGATCGTGTAGTCAAACGTTTAGTTCGTATAACCGAACTAAAGAAGTTAAAAGAACTGATGAATTAAGTTCGGTTGCACAAATCAAAAAATTCACTGGAAAAAAAAAACACATTGGACCTAGAGTCCAAACTCTTGAGAACATTGACAAGAAAAAATACTCTTGATTCAATCAGATTTAAGCTTAAATCAAAAAGAAAGCCGCTCACATTAAGAGGCTTAGTTCTTGATTTAAGCAAAAATCCGATTGAATCAAGGGTATTTTTCTTGTCGATGTTTTTAAGAGTCTGGACTCTAGATCCAATGTGTTTTTTTTCCAGTGTTGGTTTCATTAGACAGAGGGCCTTAGAGTGCGCGAAGCGCCTTCCCGAGGGGAGAGGGTGGGGGTTGGCCGCGTAGCGGCCAGGGGACGTAGATTCCTAGTAAAATATATTATCGCTAAATACAACAATTCCATTACATTATATCCAGTTGCGGGGGGAAAACATATGAGTCGATGAGATTGGGGTTAAAATACGATGAATGGCGTCACGAGCTCGCGACACATCCTGATTTCGAGTATAAATATTTACCGACCCGCGGTTACGAATCATTTACGACGTCGGAAAAGAACCGCAAATGGATATGCCCACAGGGGCCGGGGTTTCAGCGGCGGAGTGGGCTTTTCGCTGATTAGCCGTTTACGCGGAGCTGGATGATTGCGGGAATCAATGAATAAACAAATGAATGAATGAGAAATAACGCGCGTTCTCGCCGAGACGCCCGCTCCAAGGTCACTCGAGTCTCCTCTCCGCGGGTTTACTCACGATCATCAGCCGAGTGAGCATGACGAATCGGTTTTTTTTCCTCCTTTTTTTGCATTTCTCGAATGCGATGATTTGGAATCGAGCATCTCCGAGTGAATGTTAAGAGATCAATAGCCGATTCATCGACGGATATAGATCCTATTCGATAGTGTTTCGATGTATAGTTCGGTTCAAAACAATAGAACATAACCTCAAACGAAACTAATATGATTTAATTTGAAAAAGCTGGAAATGAGAAAATTCCTAACAATTTCACTTTGCATTAACATTTGGTACTCAAAAGAATGAATTATCTACTACAAAAGACCCGTCCCCTCGGAGTTCTGATTTGACTTTTGAGGCTATGTTTATGTTTTGAACCAATCGATATCGATACAATCTCACCCGTATGGTGTATCGAATACGATCTATTAGAGGAGAAATTGAACGTGCTTATGTTAGAAGGGACTATTGAATGCATTTTGCAATGAGGAATTGAGGAAGTACTGGCTCGCACGCAAAAGCACCTACCTGCGTGGGGAAACTGATGGGGCATGCGTTGTTTTTAAACTTGGAAAGAAATTGGGGAAAATCAGCTAAAAATTTCAGCTCAGCGTCGAAATTACTGATATTTTTTGGGATAACAGGATTTCAAGGAAAATTTCGGACACTGGAAAAAAAAAAACACATTGGATCTAGAGGCCAGACTCATAAAAACATCGACAAGAAAAAATACTCTTGATTCAATCAGATTTAAGCTTAAATAAAGAACCAAGCCTCGAGTTTTTTAGAAGCGCCGTGATATATAGGCAAAAGTGAATTGGCCCCTAAAAATTGAGCTTGATGCGCCACATAGCGCCTTCGACTTCTTCGACTCAAAGGTGAGTTTCGAACACTGGTACAAGTTGTGAACACGATGAGAATTCTATAAAATTGAATTAATCATCGATCAATGTTCGATTAATCGACGTATCAACTAATGGGGAGACTCGTGTGAGTTCGGCAACGATGCGCCGTGGACGCAAGAGCGGTCAGTGGACTTGGTCTCGCGGTGGCGGTCGTCGCGGCGCGGCGCGTCGCGCTTTCTTTTGTGTGTCAATTGAAAGCGACTTGAGCGCTAAATTGCACTTCATCTGTCCCGTGTCCAGCCGCGCGCTTCCCGTCCCGTCGCGTCGGCCGCCGTTCGCCGTTCCGCGAATCCTCGCTCGCATGACGTCACGTCCAGCCGAGACGAGCAACGCCACCGCGGACGAGCCGCCGACGTCGAGACCAAACTCAACGTCGCGTCGTCGTCGTCGTCGCTGGTGAATCCGTGGCCCGGAAAAAAGGGCTATCGATAAGGACCGTTTTTGGATCCCACCGTGAATTTCCTCAACTCTACAATTTTTGCTGGTTGAGGGTTTCTTCCTTTATAGCATATCATGTTGGTCATTTCCGGCATTTTTTCGGGTCTGATACGGTCCTAAAAATGGGACCGAACCCAATATTGACGAAAAATGGAATTTTTCGGCATTTGATCGCAAAACCCAAATTAGTCGCCAAAATCGGCCTTCAGACCCATGTAGACCAAGTACTAGACCCGAAAATAAACTGAAAATGACCAAATCCTAATGCATTCCATAAAAATAGACCCTTAATACGCAAAAATCATAGAGGACTTCTGCGCTAAATCACCGCAAACTGTACCAAGATCAACACAAAATGTGGGTTATTATGAGCTTCACTTTCAGTGTTAACCAAAATTCACAAAAGAGCACAAATCTGTGTAGGTCAATGCCATTTTACGGCTAATGCACATTGATGAGCAAATTTGTTGAGCGGACGGTTTTCCAGAATCGCCACTTACATCCTTAGGGCAGTATTTATAGTCGTTGCTTAAACAGCTTTCTTCACTTAGGGTGGCCCCATGTGGTTTCCTTTAATACAACCTACAAACGGTAAAGATTCACTGTTAGCAGTATTCATAGTCGTTGCTTAAACAGCTTTCTTCCCTTAGGGTGGCCCCATCCCGTGTGGTTTCCTTTTATACGACCTACAAACGGTAAAGATTCACTGTTAAACGACTGGAGGTAACAAAATCCATGGCTTCTGTCCGAAAACGAACGGAGGATTTCGACGCCTTGGGCTTGTTTGTTTTTTCGCCGATTTTTTCCTCCCGATATTGGTTCTTGTCACGTTTGTGCGGGTCAAGAGCCAACCTTGACCGAATGATGGCGCCGTTTTCCAACGTTCTTATTCATTATTTATTTTCCTTCTTCTTCTGCTTGCAGCGCGACAAAAAATCCACACCTCGCCCACCCCTCGTCAAAATTGGGGAGACATTAAGAAAGATTCGAGAATAAAACCTCTGCGAGCCGATTCTTCGAGTTGATAAACACAGCGATAGACAAAGATGACGTAGGGAAAATGGAGCGATCCTATTGGAGGAAACGAGCGGTTGCAATGGACACATAAGGTATGAGTAAGAGGCTGACTAACGGCGACCCTCGAGGCCACTGAGGGCCCTTTACTGCCGAGCAAAGGAAAAACGTCATATAAACCTTCAGCCTTTGCAAAATTTTCTTTGATAAAATACAAATTTTTGAGGAAATTTTCTAGTATTTTTCCTTTGATTCTCTGGAGAATTTTGTTCGCACTTTCATCTAAAACAATTGAAAATTCAAAGAAAAATATTCATAACTTTCTTCAAACATAAATATTTCCGTAAAAGAAAGGCAACATTCGAATGCTCATACGATGTTTTTCCTTAGCACGGCAGTATAGTTGCTCTATCGTCTTCCCCTTAGTCTATATGACAACTTTTCGTTTCAAACAAAAGAATCGCTCCATTGTATGCTTTATGCATGAAATTCAAAATTCAACCCGCAGAGAAGAGAAGCGCACGCACTGGCCGTTTTTTTTTTAAAAATAATTTTATTATCCAGACATTTCAAAGAACGTTTAATTAGGCACTATTTAATTTTAAAATTTAATTTGCATACTCATTTAAATTTCGGCGTTATTTTTATCGCATTGCGAAGTGTAGGTACTTGTGGTGACTTACTTCGCCGCCCAGCTAAAAAATCACGAGGGAACCTTGCCACGCCCTGCGAGCCGACCACTCCTCTCGACAAATTAATATTGCCCTTTTATATAATAACATCAACGCTCAAATCAATAAAGACTCCTCATCAATATTTTCGTCGCTTGCGATTCGGTATCGAAATATTAATCAACCTATTTTTAAAACAATTTAAAACTTTTCTCAATTCCGTACAATCATAATCTGCAGTGATATATCTTGAAAAAAAAGAAAAAAAAGATCACCAGCCTTTTTAATGTTCAACAATGTCTGATGTGCTTTTCATCGACGTGATTCATGACATAAACCTGGAATAAATCGATGATAAAAGTGGGAAACCACCAACCTCCATTTACTATGATGTCATACTATATTTTTCATCAGAATAATACTCGAGCTTCTATGAGATCTTCCTAGATTTCTTCTCTGTTGGCACAATATTCTGTATTTTCAAGCTGTAAAGTGGACTAATTCTTCCACGAAAAAATAAACTAGGATCGGAAATTTTGAAAAAGCTTAATGAGGAAAAGGTTTTCCACTTTAGCCATCGGTATGCTCGATACATTTGATATCAGGAAGCTTAAGTAATTTTTAAAACTGAATTTAAGGTATCAAAAACGCGAAACGTAACTTTTTTCCACGCACACGCCAAACTCTTAAAATGCGCTCATCTTATTCTGTTCACGTCTTTTAATAGGTAATTAGCTAGGGCACGCAAAGAAATGCGGAACAGAATTCCTTCTGAGCAAACATTTCTGAAATCAGAGCTTGCCTGAACTGAACTCAACTAAATGTTTATCCCTGCAGCTCTTTACTTATATGCTTCACAGGAGCCAGTCAGATAATATTACAGACACAGTGTCCAGAAAAAATTACCACGAAACACACGCATTTTTCGTTATTTCTCACGCAGATGAATTGAACTAATGACTTGGAGAATTTGCATGCAAATTTTTTATTGCTTCATCTGAAAGTGCTTAAAGAGCTGATTTCGCAGTATCATCGTGACGATATGGGTAAGTTTCTGATATGGGAAACAGTATGAAAATAGATATAAAAGTGAGAAAATGCACCGCGTAGAGACGTCAGCTAATTTTATCATATCGCCTCCAATAATTGTTCAATTCATAAACCATGGGTATCCCTGTGTTTTGTCATATCTCCTCCAAAATTGTTCAATTCATGAACCAAGGGTGTCCCTGTGTTCAGTTCACTCACAATCAGTAGTTTCCACTTAAACGCGAAATTCATCAAATTCAGGCAACTATGCAAATTCTCTTTCCCGAACTAAAAACTTAAGTGTTCCAAACTACACTCTCTCTGATGTTCTGAGAGTCCTGCACCTTAAAGGCGCTAAGGGTACACATCCAATACGCAAACTCGAAACAAATGGTCGACTACGCGGCCTTTGCTTGTATTGCACAACACAATCGGCGACCATTAGTCTAATGGCTCCGTCGGATAATTTAGTCGCCGTGCGCTTCAAGGATAACACTCACGAATCGATCTCCCGTCCGGCGTCTAGAAATACTAGTTCGCGCAGCGCATCCATAACGACTGCCGTAAAAACAACCGACTTGTTCCAGGAACCATCGACTGTCGAAAACTAGGATACCTACACAATACTGTCCATCGTTCTACACTGGAAAAAAAAAAAAAAACACATTGGATCTAGAGTCCAGACTCTTGAAGACATTGACAAGAAAAAATACTCTCGATTCAATCAGATCTAAGCTTAAATCAAAAGGAAATCCGCTCAAATTATAAGAGGCTTGGTTCTTGATTTAAGAAAAAATTCGATTGAATCAAGAGTATTTTTTCTTGTCAATGTTTTTAAGAGTTTGGACTTTAGATCCAACGTGTTTTTTTTTCCAGTGTACGTCATTATGCAATGCTATCGTTTAAAAATTAGATAAGGGAAAACATTAAAACAATATTATTGATTAGAATATCAAATACCACAGTTTGTCATATTGATATTAAATTGTTTTCATGTTAATTATTAAATGATTATTTTTATCAATTAAATGGCATTTAGTAAAAAGGAACCAGCGCGGTTACAGTGTTTTCAAAATTTTGCAACTTCCTCTTTTCTTTTGAAAATACTTAATATATGTGCAGTGTTCAAATTTAGATTATTATTTTTCTTTAAAATTAACAATTTTTTGGCAGGAAGAAAAAACTAGTTGCTATTCTGCGAAATTTTTTAGATACTTGCGAAGAAGCAAAATTTTTTACAACACTATAATCACGCTGGTCCCTTTTTGATAAATGCGATCCAATTATGTTACACCGAAATGGCTATACATGTATAATGAATAAGTACATTTAATGATATTTAATCGCTGTTTTAATGGCACAGTAATGAGACATGAGGCGATATTTCTGGTCCAGTTCAAATCGTGTAGCGATTCGCTAGTAATACTATTTGAATCGCTTTCCCTTTGATTCCCGACGCAACGTTTCCCGTTTTAAAGCTACAGATAAGACGGGAGGATTTTCGCGCGATGAATTGGAGATTTTTGTCATGAAATTCGTTAAATAATGCAAAATTCTATAATGGTTTTTCTCACACTACTTGTAAATTCAAAGACCGAACGAATTAATGAGTTGAGGAAAGTTTGACAGAAATAACCCGATCCGGTCATTAGCAGAAAGTGATGGTATGATTAGTAATGTGCAATTAAAAAATTAAAATTTTAAAGTGGAACCGAAAAGCGAATTCCAAGGACTGGGGAGGACTGCGGGCGTTTCATAACCTCTATCCAGAAATAAAATTTAGCTACTTAAAAAAAATTTAATTGCCGCTTAATTCGTACTTTTAATTTTAAACTTGGGGCATGAAAATACTATAATTGAACATTTTTTTGCAGATACGATACTGACGAACCTTCCCAACAAAGCATAAGCGTAATGTAGATGTAAAAGTAACGCAACCTCAATGACATTTACGCTTTCTTATTGAACACTTGGCAACATTGGACACTGTGCTTTGCGAAAAAAAGTTGTTCGGATGATTTTCCTTGGTATTGCATTTTCAATGATCGAGATAATTAACTCAAAAGTTCAGAGATCGAGCAAAAATAAAAGCTCAGGGAAAACTTCAAGGACGTTTTATTTATTAAGTTGCTGTAGCATACGCATTACGCACCAAAAGCTGCACCTTCTTTTCCCTCCATAGGTCTTAATTGTGACGATTAAAATGCAACAAAAAATGGTAAGTCTAAACTGATGTAGGGTACCACCCGATGCTCAACAGTGGCGAGGCGTGAATGATGGATTATCAAGATTCCTCCATTTGAAGCTATGGTAAAGAATCGATTATTAGGGTGTTCGCTGCGAACACTCTGTCTATCGATCCTTTCCCATAGGTTTAAATGGCAAATCAATCGATATATCGAAAGCACGCCACGCCACTGATGCTCAAGGGGTGATCAGGATCGTCTTGACGAAATGAATGAGCGCATTGTACCGCCGCAAATGAGATCGTTAACCTTACCGCGATTAACGAGAATAAAAGACGAGAGCTGTAAACTAGATAGCCTTCTTCGGGAGCAAGTTTTTCAGATAGCGAATTTAAATATGGATATCACTCGTCAGTTTCGTTCGTTTTATCTTTTGTCAGAGGTGTGGCTGGATCAAACGAAGCAGGATTTCAGAAAATAGACGAGACGGTCTATTTAGCGATGACACGTAAAACTTTAGTGCACATCGTAATCATGGCTCAATGATCCCGCGTGTCCGAGCAATTAGGTTACGAGTGCTGCACAGTGGCGTGGCGTGCTTTGCGATTTATCGATTGATCTGCCATTTAAACCTACGGAGAGGGATTGATATAGACAGGGCGTTCGCAACGAGCACCTAAATAATAGATTCTTTACCGCAGCTTCAAATGGGGAAATATCGATAATCGATCATTCACGCCTCGCCAATGCACTGCATCTCACACGGAGAAAAAAACTTCGTGCGTGGGACCCGAAGATTAGGTCATATGGATCTCTGAAGTTTTCGGATTGAGCATCTGAACACTTTAGGTCCAGCTGCTGAGGTTTGGATCACACATCTGAAACTTCAGTTCTTACATCTGAAGGCGCTCTGTCAGGGATGTTTGAAATACACTCATAGAGGGAAAATTAATATTTACAGTTCAAATTAGAGTCTGCAAATTCAAATTCCCAGTTTCCGAGGAGCCGAACTTACACCGATTCGACTTTTCAGAAAAGTGAAAGCCCCACCAACACAAATGCAGCAATGCGTGCTCGATTCTGAGAAATGTGAAAATATGTTCATGAGAACCGGGCTCAGGAATTATATTCAATGCACTCTAGTCAGATAATGCTGAAAATCAGTACTTTCCCCCCATTTAAACCCATGGAAAAAAGACACATTACATCGAAAAACCTGGCAGCCTTGATTTAATGAGCTTTCAATGACGCGTAATAATTTTGTATTCATGACGGCCGCTTTTTCGCGTTTTCTTCGCTACTGCTCAAGTTTTATCAGATCGCAGATCCGATTCTGCATTTGCATAGGGGATTCTTAAATGAGCAGCGTCTTGGAATAGCGCTCTTAAATCACACAGTGTTTCAAAATTCACTGTCTTGGATATAACTTATTACTTTCCCTTCTGTCGTACCTTCATTATGATAAATGAGTTCAACTGGTCAGTCCAGAGATGCAAAATGAAATTTTACTGATTAATATTTTATAAGATTCATTTACCTCAAAAGTGAACTTTCATTTTTTGTGAAATTCCGACGATTTGCAGGGGTTTCATATACAACAAGCAACAAGTATTCGAAAATTCGTTGAGAAACTTCCTAATTAGACTTGAGAGATATTTATTTTTCAAAATTAAAATTCTACTGTTTCTATGCGTTTCAGGGCATACTGAGTACGTTGCAGACCTTTTAAATAATGTATTGACATTTCACTTTATGATGTTCCATGAAATGTTTCATCGCATATTATTCAAAGCTGGACTTCTCACACGCGAGATCAGCATTCTCTTATAACGCGCACTACTCCAAAACAGGGCCGGATTAAGGGGGTGGCCACATGGGCCGCGGCGGCAAATTTAGGGGGCAACCAATTTTGAAATTTCTTTAAATATAGGTATAAAAAAAATCGGATTCAGAAAAACAATTACAAACGAGAAAAGCGTATTTCGGTAACACAAGAGTCGACCTTTAATTAGTCGAGTGAAGAGAGAAACCAAACACACAATTTGATATGGAGCGACGCGGCGGAGAGAGCAATGATGATGAATAGGACTTGATGATGAAATTAGGACTTGAGATGAAAAGGAGAAGCCCTCAGCGCGGCGGTCGGCATGTAACACATATTAGCACCTGCAAGACTGCATGAATACTTCACGCATTGCGTCAAAAACAGCGCGGTCAGCGTGAAACGCATAGAGCCTACTAGACTTCATGAATACTTCACGCATTGCGTCGAACACAGTGCGTTCAGCAGCGGTCGACGTGACACGCATAGCGCCTACAAGACTGTAGGAATACTTCACGCATTGCGTCAAAAACAGTGTAATCAGCGCGGCGCGGCGGCGGAGGTTAAAATGATTAAACCACCTGTATGTTTATTCTTGCATAATTTTTACGTTCATTTCTTACAAATGGAAGGCCTTGTTCACATAGAGATAGGTTTACGGAACTTAACTTTTGCGCAAAGTTCCGTGAACTCTTGCTAATAGTGTTGACAGTGTTTTCGCAAAAAATGTGTCCAACACGAGTGAACGCACCTTATGCACCCCTCCCCTCCCCCTTCGGTACTTCACTTGATGGTTTTTATTGATGTTTCAAAACGAATGAGAAGGGAGCGGCAAAATACAGGTGGCCCATGGGCGGCAGGTAGGTAAATCCGGTCCTGCCCCAAAACGAGATTGCGGATCAACATCTTTCTTTTTTTAATTATTCGTTTAATCGGCAAGAGGACGACCTGCTTCATATATTTTTTTTATTACAAGTATGTATTCCTATATTACCAGCACAGCTTATTTAACCGATAATAATGACATACTAAATAATCCAGCGAGTCAATTGGACTGCACTTCGCAAAAAGGAACTACTATTTCTGGCAGATTTAAGAAAAAACGAAAAAGGCGTAATTTAATCTTTTTAGATAGGTGTTTTTACGGATAAGCCGATGCGGCTAGAGGGGCCGGGATCGAGCACATCAGCTTAACGAATTCTGCGCCATGCAAATCCGACGTGACTCAATGTGAGCCTCGAAGTTGGAAACTGCGGAAAAATAAAACATCTTTTGCGGTAGACCTGGTAATCGCCGAATGCACGATGGAGAGACGCGACATCCGTGCCAAACCTAACCCCAACAGTCCAGGATACGAGAAGATTTTGCGTCGTTTTGGTTGTCGTGCTGAGGACAACGCCATGCGGACAGCCCTATGTTGCAAAAAAAATTGTGATGAAATCTTGAATTTTGAGAGAAATTGTGAAAGTTCATCCTAGAAATTTCTGAAATCTTAAATTGGGTTACAATGAAAGTTGGACGTATTTATGCTAAAAGGAACTATATGTTCCACGCAAACACTATGTGCACATAGTTCCTGTTAGCATAAATACATCCAGTTGTCCAGTCGAGTAGCCAGAAATTTTGTGTGCGGGCCAGAAAATTACCGGTTGGGGGAAAAATTGATCTCGTGCAACGGCGAATTAGAGAAAGCTCGATTGAAATGGGGGGGGGGGGAACAAAAAATAAACAGACAGGTTTATCCACAGCTAGTGTCGCAGTTCGCGTGGCGCGACTACACGAAGGTTAAGCCGACACATTAGAAATCACGTAACGTCTCGGATCTCAGGAAGTCAGCGTGTTTATGGAACAAATTCTGAAAATTTATCAGCGCAGCCTTTATTGCTCCCATAAGCCGCGCTCGCACAAGCGTGTATACGCCAGAATTTATCCCCCTCCAAGAGCGCGGCGGCTCGAGCCTCAGGCAGCGCGCGACCGAGTTCAATAGACCCTACATTTACGATGGGTCAAAGGCACAGGGCGGTGATCTATATAGATTTATTCTCAGTGGTAGCATTGATATCATTGTTATTTCTTGCACCCAGTTCGATATAACGGAGGATCCCGTAGCGGTGACGTCACCATAAACGGCGTCGACTGCACTCGATCGCTCGGTACATTTGCGTAGCGCACTGTCTGTGAGGCCGTGGCTTGATCCAGCTCTCGCGAAAAATTGCGTCGCGAACGCGCGCGAGCTTGAAACTGGTCAGTGACGCTGGCCGGCCGAAAAGTAAACAGAGTTTGCTACTAACAGCGCTGCCGTCAAACCCAAGAGAGCAGTAACAACTGAATTTGGAAAATCAAGGTTTTTTTTTTTTTTAATTTTTTGTTTACTTTCAAATTACAGTTTTGAGTTGTTCAATTTTATGACAACTTCGAAAATTTATCAAAATCGTTTAGTTGCAGAAAACAGTTTAAGGCTGAGACGCAATTTTGATTTATCACCTCTATAATATTTAAATAAAAAGAGATCTTCCCACAAAGTTGGGACATAAGTGTTCCCTGACATTCACCGGTATTCCCTGGACAGTGGCAACCCTGTGTACCTGAAACTATACCTTTTTTCAGTGTTCCAGCGGACTGATTAGGGGCCGTTCTTACCGTACGTAACACTCTGGGGGAGGGGGAGGGGAGGGGTCGAGGAAAGCGTCATGTCATTTTTTTTCATGTTTTATTAGGGGACAGAACCCCGAGTCACTAAAGCGTTACGAGGGGGGAGGGGTCAAAAAGCCGAAAAAATGCGTTACACAATTTAGGGACGGCCCCTGATTAAAATTGATCGACAGACCGATGGACAAAAATTATAAGGAAGAAATGGAGCGATCCTATTGGAGCTACCTGCGATGCGAGGACCTTGAACTTACTTTCTTCGCGAACGACGCGGCGGCTGGGATCAGTGCGCAAATGCCTCAAAGTTGCTTCCCGACCCGACCGGCGACCGACTCATAGACACCAAGGTCACGGGTACCGGCAATCCTCAGGAGCTTTAACGACTCGGCAATTGTCGTCAGCAGCCGGCACCAACGCCAAATTTTGCATAAATTTACCCGCTTACCGGGTAGTTCCGGGCCCTATCATCATCAGCCAGGATTCCCACCGTTCTCCAAGGTGAAAATTCCCTCCTCGCAACGATTTCCCGATCACCCGAAGCTTGATAATGCCCGTTATTCATCTCCTCATCGTCCGGGCGACCAATTACGCACGCTTCAGGAACTCACGCATTTGCTCTGTTGAAGGTGTTGCGAAGGAGACTTCCTACTTACAATTAGTTACTGATCAATCATACGTGCGACATTGCCTTACTCAGAGAAAGAAAAGCAAAACATAGGATAATTGAGGGGTACGGAGGACAAGGTGCAGCGCATGAGCGCGATTTTCGAAAAAATTGAGATACAAGTGGTTTCACTTAAACCTGGTCTGTATGCACATTAAGTGACAAATTTGCTTCCAGATTCCAATTTTTAGCATAAAAAAGTCAGTTTAAACTTTCTTTCCGCCTGTCTTTGGAATAAGGATCCATGTACTTAATTTCGAGACTTCAAACACATATTTCTCGAAATAGCAAAAACTGCATATACGCCTTGTTCTCCAAGCCCCTTAATTCGTCCTTTCCCGAACGAAAGAATGTAACTGCATTTCAATGTTGCCAAATTTTCCCGCGCAAAGTACATTTTAACCGGGATACGTTTGGGGATTTTGAACCGAAAATTTCACTGATTTTCCTTCTGATCCCAAGCGAAAGTCAGACACATTTTCAAAAAAAATCATGCAGGTGTACTCCCGTGAAAAATTGAATTGTTCGAATCAATATTGCAACTTTGGAATGGAGTTACGTGTCTTCGTGCGGGAAATGACGAATTATAGGAGAAGAAAAATTGGGCCTGAAAAATAGGACGGCACACAGCATCGGACAGTGGCGTCATTTGGGGGAAGGAGTGGCATGGACAATTTCCCCAGATTTTCCAAACTACTAAATGCTGCAACGATTCCCTCCCCGATAGAAATGGGGGCAGGCAATATGGGGGCGGGGGGCTTGGGGCTGATTGTGAGGCGGCGCGGGTGACCTTGGGGCGCAGGCGACTGGTTCGGTGGCGGAGTCGTCGTTGTGGGTTATTAGGCGCCATTTTTCTTCTTTTCCACTATTACAATAATTATAACGAGCGGCTCAAGCGGGAAGCTGCGCCACCGAGCATCGAGCAAGGAAGTCGAGCACACCAAAAGTTGCCAGATTGTTCGATAAAATAAGGATTTTATACGGGGGAAAATGCTCATGTTTCACCACTATCTGGCGACAACGTCATCGCTCCTGATCTTTTTTCCTCCTAGAGACGGATCCCTCATCGCGGAGTCGTTCGCAATGGACCACGACTTGATACACGGCAGTTTCTCGGTCCGTGTTGCCGTATTTGGAGGGATTTACTTAACCGGAGTCGATCTGACCACATCAGAAGTCGCTTAGTTTCCTCTCGTGTTTCGACGATCTGGCTTGAAAGAAAGAGTATCGATTGCGGGGCCGTTTTAGCCCACCCTGAATTGCCTCAACTCTGCAATTTTTTGTACGTCGAGGGTCCTACATTTAACGGAATGCACCATGATTTGGTCGTTTCCGATTTCTTTTCGGGTATAATACTGGCCTAAATATGGGTCTCGACGGAACTCAATGGCTCCGCCGGTCGATCTTTGGCTCGGAAACGAGGGGTATCGATGAGGGCCATTTTTGGGGCCATCTTGGCTGACTTTTCTCAATTCGATGCTTTTTGGCTCATGAAAGTTCTGCGAAAGCGTATGAACATCCGAGGGTTGCCAAATTTCCCTCGCTAAAACATGTATTTTCGACGACAATCATGCGCATTTTTCTTTGAAATTTTTAGACATTTTAAATTAAATTGCGTAAAAAATTGCCTAAAAACCTCGGGAAAAAATAACCATGATTTACGCAGGAAATTCGGTTTTTATCGAAGGCAATTTGGCAACGCCTGAAGGCTCATATGGCGTTTTTCCTTAGCACGACAGTGTGGCCGACGAAATTCGGGCGCAGACCGCACCGCGGGCGCGAGCCGTCTCAGCTTCAATGTTTACATACAACCGGCTGACACCCCCCCCTCCCCCTCTGTGTTGTGAGACGGCCCAGTTCGACGGACGGACGAAGAACAATTGAGTAATCAACTGCTAATCGATTCACTCTTCAATGACGATGACGAGCTTATCGAGGAGGAAAATAGCTGCACTCAGCGTCCTCCCGCGACCCTTAACCCGCCCACACCAGCCCCAAACGGACTGCATTTGGCGATGCGGAAGTGCCGCACCTGACTTATCCATAAATGCACCGATCTGCATAAGAAAACTGGAGGCACCTAAGTTATTTCGAATATCAGTCAGAAATGGTAGCGTCCTAGTGTAAAATGTAGCCCAAAAAGTCAACGTGTGCATCGCTTACAGGGTTGCCACTGTCAGGTGATACCGGGAAATGTCAGAGAATTTGAAAAGTAAGGGAAAGCCTGGAGATGTCAGGGAAAACGGTCGCGTGTGTTTTGCTTGACTCGGAGCAAATCATAGTTCTGAATTGAAAAGACTAGTACTAGTACACTTATGAATGACATCACACTGGAAAGCACTCTGGGTACCTGTTAAATATTACCGGAGGTTAAAGATCTAACAACTGGTTCCAAAATGTCTCGCCACAGCCGAAAATATCATCTCAGCCGTTAAATGTTTTAGACACAAGCCGTAAAACCTCCAAAGTAGCGTTGAAAGGTTTGCATTAACAAGATGTTTTTAACCAGGTGTGAATAGAATCGGTCATTGGTCTCTTTGCCCGCAATGCTTATTGGCAACATCAAACATTAAAGTACATTATTTCGATAATCCATTATCGAAAAAGATGGGAAAAATGGTTTCCCGGCTGAGTTTTTCATTCATTTCTTCGACGGAACAATGCTGAAGTGGAGCAAGAGGAGAAAACCTTCAAAGTTTACCCGATAAAAATTGCAATGGACCTCCAACACTGCCGTGCTGAGGAAAAACGCCGTAAGAGCATTTGAATGTAGCCAAATTTCCTCTCAGAAAATATTTGTTTTAGAAGAGAGATTTGAATATTTTGCGTGGAAATTTATAGGCAGTTGAAATTAAATTTAGAACACAACTTTCCGAAAAATCGAGAGAAAAATGTTAACAAATTTTACCAAAAAGTCGTGATTCGTCGAGCAAAATTTGGCAACGCCTGAAGGCTCATAAGGCGTTCTTCCTTGACGTGGCGGAATACCTCGAGGTTTCTCAAACAAAAAGGAGGAAGTGACACTAATTGTTTGCAATTTTGAGGCACCGCTGTCAGATGATAAGGGCGTTATCTCCGCGTAATAAATAAGCAGGTGACGAGAATTGGACGTATCTCTGCCGAACAGAACTATGTGCATTAAAACATGAGCCCTGACTCATAGGAAGTTATGCATAGCAGGGCTCACGTCATAATGCACATAGTTCCGTTTGGCAGAAATACGTCCACTTGCGACTCGACGCGTCGACGCCTACCAGATAACCGTGCGTTTTTCTCAAGTTATAAACCCGAGACTTGCCGAATGCACGCTGAAGTATCATCTCGTATTCACCTGTTCATCGGACGTTTGTTTACAGAATCTCGGATTAAAAAAATCCTACTTGTTCATCGGTTTCGGTTTATCCATGAACTTATTTATTCGCTCTGCACTCAGGCCTACTTCGGCCAGGGAGTCAAGTGTTACTTTCTGAACAAATACAAAAGGAGAGTTGGAGCGTGCCTACTCAAAAGCACCACGAAACCAATCATGAGAATGAGTCATTAAACTATGAACGAATTTCGACTTGCGAATATAGTTATCCACGGGTAAATGACGCATGGAATACGATGCGCACATTAAAATTGCGCAAAAGAAACTCGTGAACCGAGAAATGCGCAGTTCAAAACACGCAACTTGACCGTAAATTTAAAACGCCCTGGTTTCGCGCCGAACCGAATAATGTCATCTGGCACCAATTAGAAGCGAGCACGGGTTTCTACGCCTTCTGTCAGATGTCTTTCCACTCCTCGTATACGAAAGCATTAGGGAAGTCAAAACTATATCTTAAGAATAAAAAAATCGAATTTCATTCATATTATATGTATTTAACAAGCGACAATTCCATACTGAGATACGATTTTTTAAAACAATAATCAATGGAAAGTGAGAGGAGATAGCGGAGGTAGAGAGGACAACACATGGCTTAGTGACCCATTTCGGGGTGTCCAGCAATTTTCAACAAAAAATTCTCTGATATTTTCCTGATTTCCCTGACAAAAACGGTCAAAAAACCAGGAAAAAATTTAAAATCTCCTGACAGCAAAATTGACGAAACATTTCCCGAAAAATTCGTGTTTTTCAATTTCCATGACGTTTCACTGGCAAGAAAATCGTTTGCAAAATAAAATTCCCTGAATTTTCGCGGATTCTCTGAAGTTTTCCCTGATTTCCCTGGCATTTCTCGGTTTTACCGGCCGCTAGGCACCATGCCATTCAAGTACTCATGCACGCAAATTACGTGCGGCAGGTTCCTCAAACAAGCGCAAAAAAAATAACGCTAACAGGAGTGGCGAATTCGCGATTTGATGAGCGTTGGGCAAGGTCAAGCCGGGAGATTTGAGGCCGGGGCCAGGGAACTGGGGCGGGTCAAAGGTGCCCCACTCGCGTGTGACATTGGGATCGGATGCTCAAAAATTAAGCCGCCAATAATCGGAGCGGAAGTCCTCGCTCCTAACCTCTTTCCTTCCAAGCTCTCATCATTACCAGCTTTTCATTTGACGTTCTTCGCCGTCAAAGACAAGAGGCCCTCCTAGGGTGCGTCAAAATTGATTTCAAAAATTTGATAGTGACGGTTCTCTCCGCAGAATTTGGAAAATGAAATTCCCTGACATTTCCCTGACACATTTTTGGGAAATTCCCTGACAATTGCAGATATATCAAATGGTTAAGAAGACATAATTGAAAAAAGTTTTCAGGCAAAATTTATAGTTCGAAACCTCAAACCCCTTTTTAGAGCGGAAACACAGAAGATTAACAAATTTTCCCTGACATTTTTGCCATTTTCCCTGACTTTTTAAAATTCTCTGACATTTCTCGGTTTTTCCGGGGTTCCCTGATTGTGGCAACCCTGCATCATGATGGCGGATGACCTAACCTCCAAAATTACGGATGTGTCCGTCCTCTCCGCATGTAGGTACTCTACGGCGAACCGGTTCGCGGAGGGCACATCCGGCGATGGTGCGGTGCGGCGGCGGTGGAGGGGTCGTTGACCCGCGTCCACGAGCGCGCGTCAACGTCCGCCGAGACAATAGCCAATCAAAACAGAAACATCGCAGCCGCCGCCGCTGGTGCAGTGATCGGACCAAAACAAACCCGAGCCGGGGGAAACTGCTCCCTGCGCGGCGGAAGTGCGGAACTTTCCCGGAAGATGGGGCAGCGTTGCGCTAGGTCAGGACTGCGCATGCGCACCGTGACCGAGAAAGCTCCCCTTCGCCCCGCACCGCGCTCCGATCCGCTCTCGACCCCGAGAGCGTCTGGTTCACTCCTCCGTTCCCGCAGGTGGATCAGTTTCTCATTGGGGTCCCTTTGTAGAGAGAGTTAAGACTAGAGTACCTGTATACGGGAGAGTATTGCCATCTCTGTGCCGCTCTCTGATTGGTTCATCAGTTTTAGGTTATCATGGAGCTCCAAATTAACCAATGTAAACAAACCCAACCCGAAGGAATACGTATTATCGGCTGAGAAATGAATGATAATCACACACAAAGCTTATTTTTCGGCAAAAATATCCATTAAAGATCGATCCGAACTCAATTTAGAAGTTGATCATAAAAATATTTCTATCACATCCAAATTCATGTCTAGAACTTTGCCGCCATCTTGTTTCTTTACACAGGGCCAAACTAGGAGCGGAGGGGCTGGGGTTTGTTTACATTGGTCTAACTTTGGGGCTCCATGATAGCCGACCAATCAGAGAGCGGCATACTTTTTCTGTAGTAAAAGGATTGAGATGGCAATAGTTTCCCGTGCACAGGTACTCTAGTTATACAACGCAGCTAATGGATGTCACTAACAGGAATAAAGATTACACAAATTGAACATTTTTCGTGATCTTTGATCAACTCAAACCCGAATTCCTACCTCCGTTCCTTCTCTCATTCCGTTTGTTCCTTCGCGTGCTCCTAATTCCCTGGTCCATTCCAGTATATAATCTTTGCAATTGGTGAAAATGTAATATTTATTCCCGTTTGTGACACCGTGGAGGCCCAAAATAAGGGAACCAATTAGAAATGGATTCGTATTGTCTTTACTCTCAGCAGAAAGAGACTCAAGGGTCAGCTAAAACGATTGCACATGCAATATTCTAAATTGAGCCCGAAATAGTAGTTCCTTATTTCAAATTGTAGCCCTTAATTGGGCATTATTTTGCGGTTAGGAACTACAATTTCAGATTCATCCATAAAAGCACCTATCTGCACACATAAACTCATGGTACATATGCTGTTTCTAAAATGAGCCAGAAATAGTAGTTCCGAATTGCAAAATGCAGTCCAATTGACTTGTTCGTATTAATTCCTGAAAACTCGCTTAACTTTAGCTGTAGCGTAAGTATTAAGGGGGGGGNGGGGGGCTGCGACAAATTTCCACGCGGGGGTTCGTCTATCCGAGGAGGTAAGAAAGCCGTCGAAAGATGGAGAATTTGCCCTCCAGTTGAAATGAAGGTCGGACGAACGGAAAAAACGAGTTCCGCCGATACTCGGACGGGAAAATCTGGGCGCGATTCTTTTTTCACTCGAAAATCACCTATTTTTAATTTCAGTTGGCGTCGGGATCGGATTTTTCACGCGAGATAAAAGGACCGGATTCTAACCCTGCATCGCGGAGTAAACTGCGAAGCGATTCTTGCAAATCCGGAACACTCATCAGAGACAGAACGCGATTCAAATGCGTTATGTAATTCACTCATTCCGAAGCTACTCCAGCTACTCCATTCGAATAATCGAATCTACGTCTGCGAGCCGTATTTCAATTTTTTCCGTTACGTGACGCGTTCCGGGAGTACAGGTCGCCCTTGAAAAGATCGTTTTCGATAGTGGTTCGATGTATCGTTTGGTTCAAAACAATAGAACATAACCTCAAACAGAACTTTCAGGTTTCAGTCGGAAAATCTGAAAATGAGAAAATTCCTAACTAATTGTAAGTATATCACATTGCGATGTCATGTAATACTTATAAGAATCAAAAATCTATCATAAAAACCCCGTTTCCTTAGATTACTCGATTGACTTTTGAGGCTATGTTTACATGTTGAACCAATCGATATCGATACAATCAACAATCTCACCTATTTGATGTATCGAAAACGATCTATAGACCGTATTCGATATTGGATCGATTTATCGTTCGGTTCAAAACAATACAACGTAACCTCAAACTAAACTTTCAGGGTTTCCGTCGGAAAAGCTGAAAATTAGAAAATTCCTAACTATATCACCTTGCGATGCCATTTAGTACTCGTAAGAATAAAAAATCTATCAGAAAAACCCCGTTTCCTCAGATTACTCGATTGACTTTTGAGGCTATGTTTACATGTTGAACCAATCGATATCGATACAATCTCACCTATTTGATGTATCAAAAACGATATATAGACCGTATTCTATAGTGGTTCGATGTATCATTCGGTTCACAACAATACAACGTAACCTCAAACAAAAATTTTAGGATTTCAGTTGGAAAAGCTGAAAATGAGAAAATTCCTAAAAATCAGATTTTGCGTCGGCCTTCGGTACTCTACAGAATAGAAAATCTATCACAAAAACCCCGTCCCCTCAGATTTCTGAAGTGACTTTTGAGGCTATGTTGACATGCTGAACCAATCGATATCGATACGATCTCGCCCGTATGATGTATCGAATACGATCTATTCTCCTAGTCGACTTTTCCGCGTCGTGAAGATGAGAGGGTCAAGAAGCCATCTCTGATCAGTTTGTGGTACCGACTTTCGGGTTCAAACTAGATCGGACTTTGCCAAGGGGAATATAAACTTTAAAAATGGTTCTCAACTGCTTTTGTTGTGTCCCACTGTTTTCCTGTCGCATTTCTTTTTTTCGAAAGACGAAGGTTCATCGTTTAGTTCCACATTCCAAGCGACTCATCAGGATTGCTCTTCCAAAATTTCGTCCTTCATCGTCAAAATTAGTTTTACCAAAGGAAAACAAACAAACAAAAAATCAAAACGAAAAACGATTCGTTAAAGTAGGTTAAAGGAAACTTAACATACCATGCTCAGATACCTACATAATTTTTTTTGGCGAATTTGGAGGCCGGCAACGTTTTTATATAATTAAATAATGCATTTCTCGGATATTTTCCGATGTCGCGATAAAAATCAGAAATGGTTTACGTCATAGGCACAATAGGCAACGCTGGAATTAAGTTAAAATGTAAGTGGAGCTTTAGTTAGTCTCGCACGCGACGGATACTAAACGAATTTCATTATAACGCCTGGATGCAACTATTCGGGCTTTACGGATTTCAGTGTTGCATACGCACGAAAATGAAGGCGATCAGACTTCAGACGCTGTCCGACTCACTCACGCCGCACGGTGGATCGAGTCAATTCGAGAGGTCGGACACGAAATTTTTGACTAAAACTGCAAATCTTGATGTTTATTTCGTCACATTTTGAATTGCAAAGAGTGCTGTTGGAAGAAAATTTTACGAGTAAATCAATGAAAACACTTTTAGAACTTCAAATTTTTGTACAAACGGAGTTGTGTGCGTTTGAAATTTCCGAATTTTGTCCGACCTCTCCTATTGACTCGATCCACTGTGCGCCGTCAAGATGAATATGTGGATGGAGGAAATTGAGAGCGGACGATAAGGAACGGCAAGACAATATGGAGATAGCGACTGATCTTCTGCTCTGGGGAAAATTTTGATAAAGATTGCTTATTCATGACCGAGGGAATCAGATTCGGATTCTGCGGTATGTTATAAGCTCCGTAATTTATGCCTGGGATTACCTTCTGGTCGGCGAGCCCGACCGGTAGTGCAGGTTGGGGCAAGGCTGTGCACCGGGTCCCGGTTTCATACCAGATTTTGCACGCTGTCAACCTCGAGTCGCAAAATTTTCGCCCGATAACGCCCATTAACAGGAAAAAAAAAATCACCCACAGCTTACAGCTTGGTAAATCGACCGTCGAGAGCCACGGCGCATAGTACTGCCCTGCTACGGAAGAACGCCGTATGAATATTCGAGGGTTGCCAAATTTCCCTCAATAAAATGTTCACTTTTGAAGAAAGCAGAGGATATTTTTCCGTAACATTTTCAGGAACTTTAGGTGAAATTTTGAACAAAATTATCTGAAAAATTAGAGGAAAAATATTAACAAATTTTCCCGAAAATTCGTGATTTACTAAAGGAAATTTGGCAACGCCTAAAGGCTCATACGGGTTTTTCCTTAACACGATAGAGTAGAACGAACTAATAGAAGAGGTGGTCGGACATGCAATTCTTGGCTATATCTTCCGATTGTAAAATTTATTTCGTCACAAATTCAATTTCAAGGGGTGCTTTAGATAGGAAATTTCACGAAACACCAAATGGCACCACTCTTAAATTGTTCTGTCTCATATTATCGAAAATATAACCTTTTTAAGTTTCTCTTGCTCTCGTTCGTTTTCAAAGGTTACCTACCCTTTTGGGCCCCAAGAGCTACATATTTCGAGTTGCCCATACTCTCCCTACATGGATACTCTACTGGTAATTGGCCTACTCTAAGTTTGGAGGGATGAGAGCCAGAACGATGGTTCCTCTTTTGAATTCTGAGAAGCACTTCGACGGCCAGTGCACCTGAAAACTTTGAAAAAGATGTACCATCATACTTGTGCGGAAGTACCATCATAGTTTCACGAGAAATTTTCTCGTCAACGCGCGGTGACGATGATGAGAAAGTGTCCACCTGGCAACAGCGGATGGGGGAATGGCGTCGACAGTTTTGTTTTGTTTACATCTGTCTGGATGCTAGGTTATCCCGAGTCGACTGTTCAGCAGAGATTCCTTCCTTGAGCTCGGAAGGCAGGGATGACAAAAATCCTGCCGAATTTCCATCGCAAACTGTCTGGTGCGCAATCGGGAGCATCGATGTTTCCTTTCTGCAGACTCACTGCACTCCCCACGCGCCGCAGGATTTTTGTCAACCCTCGCCTTTCGGGCCAAGCAGGAATCTTTTAAATTCAAACCAAATTAAACGCTCTTTTTTTTTAAAGGAAAATCTGCATGATTTCTCTTCTATTATCTATATGATTAGGAATTTTAAGTAATAAAGACCATAAGGAATACCAAAAATTTAAATAAGGGGCCGTTCATAAATTACTTAAGGCTCTCAGGGGGGGGGGGGGGGTCTATTACAGCCTTTCGTTGCCTTACGAGGGGGGAGGAGAGGGTACGGCTGAGCCTTACGTCAACTTTTTAGCCTATATTTCAAGAAAATGCAAAAATCCATATTTCGTCAGGTTGATAATAAAATTCAAGATGAAATAGAGGAAATCAGGAAACCACCGATTGCTGGCCGATCGAACCATGCCCTATCATTTCTCTTGATTCCCACTTCTCCACTCATTCTCACGATGATGAGTAGTGACTTCATCCTCACGTCAACTTTATACTTTTAACTATTTACTCCCAAGGCCAAAAGAATCTTCAATTTTGCTCCATATTTTTGTTTATTAAACTAATTATATCATGAATCTTGCCTGTGAACTTACTCCAGAAATTTGGTTTCACATAAAAAAATTGTGGCTTAAAAATTTCATTGTGTTCTAAAGGGAAACGTCATGCTTCGATCTACGATAACTGAAAAAAGGGGGGGGGGTTAGTCGAGACTTACGTAATTTGGGGGGGGGGTTAAGGGATGCCTTACGGTGCTGCACAAGGAGAAGTATGGGGGTTAAAAAATGGGGAAAAGGTCTTACGTAATTTATACTAAAGGATGTTAACTGAACACTATGCTACATTAATTCCTGTCTGGAGTCTGCTTTTTCCTCCAAGAAAAAACAAGTTTATTGGACGGCCCCTGTATACTACTGTATACCCTCATACAGGGACCCTGGACCAGAGTTGCTAAAGGAATTTCATCGTATGAAATTCTTGAAATTTCACAAGAAATTTCATGAAATTTCCTCATAAAATTTCTTGAAATTTCCTTATGAAATTTCTTTTTGTAATCTTTCATGAAATTTCTTAACTCTGCCCTGGACCTTGGGTTCAGAAGTTTCTCTGAAGCAAGAGGAGCCCTTTTCGATTACGTTTCAATCAAAATGCAATCCTCACTCAGATTTTTTGGAAAAAATAACCCTGCGATGCCCTACGCGGCATTTATAAATATGATCAAGGCGTTAAAATGTTTTCACCGCGAGGGCGCGAACCGTGAACGATCGGGTCATGGGGCGAGTGCCTTACCGCTTAGCTACGCCGATTGATATAGAGATGTCGAATTTGCCAGTACATAAGGCAAATAAAGTTCTTTCTTTCTCCACTAGAGCTGAGAGTAGAGACGCATCGGTGAAACGCTCTTGCTTACTGATGATCTGCGGCAGGATTTTTGTCATCCCTAACCTTCTAAGCCAAGAAGGAATCTCTGCTAAACTCAAACGCCGGTTATCCCGTTATCACCGACTAAATCCCTTCTCATGAGCGCTTGTTGATAACAGATTCGCGAGAATCAAAATAATTTGAGTAATATTTAGATAAATGTTGTTAGCTCAAAAATAAAATAGATTTTCGACGTGTAAAAAGTGTTGCACTCTTATTATCTCTAACCTTCAGTACACTGGAACTAGGAAGGACATATCGTTATGAGTACCACAGAGGTGAGAAGAATTCTATTGTAAACTACTGATTCATCAAAAAGTTTCGAGGAAAAACCTAGGCAACTAGATCTCAATGATGGTAAATTATTTCTTATACGGTGAGTGGTGACTCTCCACAGTTTGTAAAACGGAAGTTCCAAATAGTAATTACTGTTCAATTGTTTACCATGTCCACTTTCTTCGGTGAAGGTAGCGTAGGTACTACATTCGTAAAACTAATTAAGACTTCATCTGAAAATTATTGATCACCACGTTGAGTAAAGTACTATTGATGGTGATAGTTCACCACTCTACATGTTCTTCACTATGCGACACTCCTTGAGCTTCCCTAATTCTTGATTATGGCTTCATAATTCTTGGTTACTACCACTTATATCCTTGTCAATCTGAACCAGACCGTAAGGGAGGAAACCTGTATTCTGATGACTTTAAAATGACTCATCCTATTTCCACAGTTACAGTTTTGCAGCTAACGCTTACAATACAATGCGGTACAAATGTACAATAACGACATCAACTAGATAGATTAATTAAAATCAGGATGACTGAATCTTTTTGCGCCATGTTTCCTCTCCGCTACTTATCTTTCCTAACGACTGGGAAATATGGTGCCTTTGAACTTTCCACTTTCCTAAGTGGTTTCAAAAGAAACTCATAAAATTTCAAAGTAGAAAGTAGCTTGGTTTAATCTTAAAAAATAAAATATGAAAGAAAATTAGCCATCATGCAATTAATGCAGTTGTTCTCCGTTAAAATGTGATGCCTTGCGGGATTCTCTATCCGAAGTGCTGGGCGAAGAGGAGATGAAGATCACCGTTGTGCACTGCTTGAGAAATGACCATTAGAACTTGGGACAGCATCAAGCGAATGGAGAAAAGTCCCCCAAAAAGGTAATAGAAATTGCTCTCAGCGCTTAACCGACCAAGGGAATGAAATGGTAGTGCTTATAGTGTTTTCAATCAAATAGTGTTTCATTTGCATATACACAGGAATTTAATCTAGCTCATAATGGAGCAAACTTGATGAAGAGGATAATGTTAATGTTTATCAAAATTTGATTAATTAAGTAAGTATAATAAGTATAGATCCTTATCAATTCTTCAGTCGCTGGATGTTCATAAATCATGAGCATCATGTCACAATATTTCATTGCATGAACCTTCAACACATTGCCAAAAATGTCTGTACGATTCGAGAAGTTTTCACATGAACACCGAATTGCTGACAATTCTCGAACATAAAGAACACTTTGGTCGTGGCGTCTAATACGGATAATAAAAAGATGAACAATCTGGGTATTGATCGAACGATGCTTCCCTGTTTTCTCTTTCTCAGAGCACTTCAGAACTAACAGGTGGAAATTTGGCACACTGACACACAAGGGATATTGACCTAGGTCACTTTCCTCATGTGAGAGAAAGTGAAGAGAGTTGAGAGCAGAAACATGAGTGGTAGGTAAACAGAGAGATGTAATCCAGCTGTTTCCACGCTCAGTTTTGAGTACTTGGGTCCAGAATGTCATTTTTTTTAATTTAAAGGGTAAAGAAAATAGATACTGAGAAGTAAGGAGTGAAGAAGGAGCAAGAAGGACAGTTGTTAACTTGCACATTTTTCGGCATTTCGGCGATGTTAGGCGCCGGTCTAAGAAGAAGTAAACGATGAATCGTAATAAAACAACGAAACCCTCTCAGCTACTATCGAAACATGACGCAATTCTAATGCAGCTAGATAATAATTACATCGCGACACGTCAAATCTACTGATAGGCAACTGATAAGAGTAATGGAAAGCCCGAAAATACAGAAAACATGACACACTCACTGCGGAATTCGATAAGTATCATAGCAAACTGTTACAGCGTACCCACGATGTTCGTCAAAATGAAAGCAACGCCGTCCAAAATGGGCAACGTGCTTTTCAAGTAAAGGGTCTTGCCGTCTCGGAAGGGTTGAGAAGGATTGCGAAAAGGGTGAAGCGGTAGCGAAAATGAGAAATCCGTACCTTGTCAATCGGCAATGTTTATCGGCAACGCACAATCCAAATCCAAATTAGAACGGAACTGACCGGGAAATATGCACAACACTGAGATATCGTAGAGCAAACGAGGTTGGCGAAAACTAGTTACAACAAAAACACCCGACTCACATGAATAAACGTGTAGAGTAATTCGCGAGAGACTAGCACAACACAAAATAACAGTGGAAGTCGTTCGGAGTTTGTTGGTCGCTGGCGTATGGCCTGATGTCATACCTTGCCGCCTCGGCCAATGAGAGCGCGCCGATCCCCGATTCCCCCTCCTCGCGGTAATTGGTGCGCACAGCGCGGCGCGGCGAAAATTGTCGATCTCGCGAACTGCGAAACGAAACGGCACCTACATATTATCTGCACAGAAGGATTCCGCGTGACGTCAGGCGCCCTCAAAGTCACCACGATGCGAGGGGTTATCGCCTTTGCGTCCTCGCCGGCGAAAAAGTTCGCAGCCAGATGACTTTGATTAAAGTCAAAAGATCACCGCACCTAACCTCCCAGCTTCTCGGCTCATTGTCAGCTGAAAGACGAGAAACGCTGGACAGCAATTTAGTTAGTAGCGCGTTCATAAAATATAAAATACGCGACGCCTAACA
>NW_017547103.1:4351648-4393653 GCF_001854935.1 Bemisia tabaci | reverse complement strand
CCCCCCCCCCCCCCAAAAAAAAAAAAAACATTGTAGACTTTGAACTTTGTAAAGATTGTAAACATTTTGAATAATTAAGTGATGCTTACGTCCGAAGTCCACCCTAGCGCATTTGCTGAATTCTGGACGAAAAATCGCTCCATCACGTCAGCGGAACGTTACGCAGGCAGCCTAGAGCACCCCTCTCTTCTCTGCTGAAATGCACCATGCACCCCATAACGCAGGCTTAGATCCCCCTCTCCCTAGAGCGTTAACCGTATTTTAAGAACGGTATGAACGATTTGTCATTTCTCTCTATTGAAGCGCTTGGTAGTAAGTAATTTTCCTCCTACACACACCCTTTTCCTAGAGAATCGAGGTTTTCCCGAGAATAAATTAGCTTTTCCGAGGATAGTTCGAGTTGACGAAAGAAAAGTATTTCCCTCTATGGGGTGATGTCTCGAAATTGTAAGAATCGCCCATGGACCACCATGCAAAATTGAACCATTTGCCTTGCGTCTGAAAAGACCCGCAAATGCTTGATGAGGCCAAGTACTTACTACTTACTTCACTTACTTATTATTGTTGAAGCCAAAAATGGCCTTAGCTTCTTCTCGTTAGCTAGCAATTTTCCGGAAATCGAATTCAGAAAAAAAATAATTGAAAAGAACCCAATAAAATCCAGTTTTTGACGTGTAATAAACCTTTTGTATTTATTTATTTATTTTTTTCGATTTTCCGGATAATTGGTGGGCGCGATTGAAAAGCAAGGTCATTTTCGGGCTCAGCGCTGAAAAGCACCTACGAACTAATAAATGTCTGGGATTTTTTTCCGATGCAGTCCTCCGAAATGGCTGATATCGTGATATGTAAGTGCGGAGTGAGGTTGAATGCAACGGCTTGCCGTGCTTTACGATAAATCGATTGATCTGACATTTGAACCTATGGAAAAGGATCGATAGAGAGGGTGTTCGCAGAGAACACCTTAATAATCGATTCTTTACCACGACTTCAAATGGGGGAATATCGATTATCGATCACTCACGCTTCGCCGCTACTGGAGGGGTCAAGGTCATCGGGATTTATTTGATCTTCCACGGTAAGCGGAGACTTTGCTTTTCGGGACCCCGCGATACCCGATGCACTCATCGTTTTTGCGATGGAAATATTCGAGGTGTGACGTCACAGTGTTGGGATGCGGGTAATTTTCCTGCGCGGTCCAGCCAGCCACCCGGCGCGCGACGCTCACCGTTGAGCCGGTGTCGTTTTGGGCTCTTGCCAACTGCCTTTCCATGACTCGCAAAACTTATTTCAACAACAAATCGAATCGCGCGATCGTGCATTACGGCTGACATGTTCGTTATGTGCCGCCCCCTCCCCGCTCGGACATGTAACTGTGAGGGTCTGCGGGAAAATCCGCTTGCGGCGAGAAGAGAGAGTGGAAAATCGATTGCGTGTGAACTTTTTTGTGATATAATTTTCGTGGGCCTGCTCACCGGCCTCGGTTGCTGTCCGTTGCGTGAAAGAAAAGTTGAATGATTCGATTCTGACGTCATCGCAGGAATACCATGTTTGCTTTGTATAGCATTCTTCGTTCCCAATCAACTGATCTTGCTCTGTTTATTTTCGGTGTAGCACAAAAAGAAAATGCACTGACCATGGGACTTTCTGCAATGAGCAGAATTTTTTGAGATTACTCTAAAGATGAAAATCCTTTTAAAATAACAGTGAAAAAAAGTTAAGACTATATAGACATCATACCATCCGTTCCGGGTTTAGGGACCGAAAGTTCCGGGTGCTAGAGCCGTAGCTCTGACCGCTCCGGGTGCTGCGTCCGAAACTTTCGGCCTCTGAGCTCGAAACGCGGATGCGGATGTCTACATAGCCAGTATACGGCTTCCACGGCCGGAGTTTTTTTCAGTGCATATTTGGACTACATTTTGCAATTTGGGACTACAATGACCTGCTTAATTTTGAAACATCGTAAGTACCATCCCAGTATACACATATTTTTTTACGAATGAGGCAGAAATTCTAGTTTCAAATTGCCAAATGAAGTCCATTTCTTCTACGCATATTCTCTAGGCGATGGACTACATTTTGCAATTCGGAACTACGACTCCTGGCTTATCTTTAAAAACACAAATGTGCCTAGGAAACTAATGGTGCATACGCCGTTTCTGAACTGAGCGAGATAATGTCGTTCCAAGTAGCAAGATGCAGTCCAAATATTCTTGAAATATACTCAGTGAAATAAAAATCAGCGATGGTTTACTTCATCGGCACAATAGACCAGGGCCGGATTAAGGGGGTGGCCATATGGGCCGCGGCCCATGGCGGCAAATTAAGGGGGCGGAAAATTTTGCAATTTTTTTAAATGTAGCTATAAAGAAAAATCGGATTCAGAAAAAAAAAAAATACGAACGAGAAAAGGTGACAAAATCTCTCATTTCCCGAGAGTATATCTCTAATTTTGTCGTCCTTCTGTGATGCAATAGACAGCACCTTTCATTAGTCGAGTTAGGACTAAGAGGGAAACCGAACACGGAATTTGGCCTGGAATGCGGCGCGGCGCAGAGAGCAATGATGACGAGAACGTGAGATGAAAAGGAGAAACCCTCGGCGCGGCGGTCGGCATGCAACACATATTAGCGCCTACAAGACTGCATGAATACTTCACGCATTGCGTCAAACACAGTGCGGTCGCTGCGGTCATCAGCGGGCAGCGTGAAACGCATAGCGCCTACAAGACTGCATGAATACTTCACGCATTGCGTCAAATACAGTGCGTGCAGCAGCGGTCGGCCCGAAGCGCATAGCGCATGTAAGACTCTAGGAATACTTCACGCATATTGCGCCAAACACAGTGCGGTCAGCACGGCGCGGCGGCGGAAGTTAAAATTACTAAACTACATTTATGTTTGTTCTTTCATAATTTTTGGGTTAATTTTTTATAAATTGAGGGCCTTGTCCATACAGAGATAGGTTTACGAAACTTAACTTTCGCGCCAAGTTCCGCGAACTTTTGCTATTAGTGTTGACAGGGCTTTCGCAAAAAATGTGACCAACACGAGTAAACGCGTCTTATACGCCTCTTTCCCTCCGGCACGTTCACTTGATGATTTTTTTTTGACGTTTCAAAACGAATGAGGAGGGGGCGGCAAAATACAGGCGGCCCATGGGCGGTAAGTAAGTAAATTCGGCCCTGCAATAGACAACGCTGGAATCGAGTTGGTAAGTGAAACAATCAGAAATTGATAGACAAAGCTATAGACGAAGATGACAAATAGGATCTGGAGGGAACCTATTGGAGGAAGCTGGTGGTTGCAATGGACACAGGAGGCAGGTAATAGAGTAATTAACGGCAATCCACGAGGAACCCGATAGTTGGTCCATAATTTTCTCCCTTAGTCTATGAGAACTACACATTTCAACCGATAGGATCGTTCCATACCCCCTACGTCTTCTTTGTCTACAGCTTTGTCTATCGATTTCAATAATCAGCCCGCTGGGTCGTTGAATCTCTATCGAATGACCTTGATCGATAAATAGCATTGCCAAGATAGGGTTTTATCGATCGAGTTCATTCGATAAAGATTCAACAATCGACCCGGTGGCCGGTCCCGGTCAGCGGTCACCACTCACTTGAGACGATTACAACAAATTGAGATTGAGCAGAAGCCGGGAGCCTGGAACAGGCATTGTTGCCAGATCGTGCTGAAAAATCAGTGCTGTTCCCCATTTAAACCCGTGTATATATTCATTTAAAGGCACAACCTGGCAACTTTGGAGTCGGGAGCATGGGTCACCCGTGAGAAGCTCGCGCTCGTCTTGAATGAAATTAAAAAATCGTTGGTCGTCTCCGACGAGAACCGCGTCTTCGTCTTCCGATGTTCCGAGATGAGCCCTCGATCGCGTGCCGGTGCATGGCCGCCGTGGCTCACGCCGACCCGGAGACCCGACCAATTAGAACGGACATTGTCCGGCCGGGCACCCGACTAATTCACCGCCACCGGAAGAACTGCGACCGCCCCGACGAAAGAAGGAAAAGAAATTCTCGTCTTGTTCTCATGTCCGTAAGGGAGCGTTCGCAAAAAAAAAAAAAAAAAAAAAAAAAAAAAAACCGCAAAAAAAAACGCACTCTATCGGAATTTTTGACAACCCCCCGTCCCCTCGTTACGCAGTGTAGAGCAAACAGCTTTTGATTTTTTAGTATGGAAAAAATAGTACAACTTCAATCTCGGGGTCTCGGCTCCTCTGTTCTGCCAAGCTAAGGAAAAACGCCGTATGAACCTTCAGCCGTTGCCAAATTTCCTGTGGCAAACACACAATTTTCGGGAAAATTTTCAAGTATTTTCCCCCCCGATTTTTCAGAGAATCTTGTTCGCACTTCAATCTAAAAAATCAGAAAATTTCAAAGAAAAATAGTCATATCTTTCTTCGAAAAAAAATATTTTCCGAGAGGAAGTTTGGCAACATTCGAATGCTCACACGACGTTTTCCCTTAGCACAGCAGTGTTGCACGTTGTTTGCACTTCACGAAATAAAAAAATTAGCGCAGAGCCCTAACTCTTAGGTGAAATAGCTGCATGGCCGGATTTACCTACTTGCCGCCCATGGGCTGCCTGTATTTTGCCGCCCTCTTCTCATTCATTTTGAAACATCAATAAAAACCATCAAGTGAACGTGCCGGAGGGAGAAGGGTGCATAAGACGCGTTCACTCGTGTTGCACACATTTTTTGCGTAAGCTCTGTCAACACTTAGACTTGAGATGAAAAGGAGAAGCCCTCGACGCGGCGGTCGGCATGTAACACATATTAGCGCCTACGAGACTGCATGAATACTTCACGCATTGCGTCAAACACAGTACGGTCAACAGCGGTCGGCGCGGCGAGAAACGCACAGTGCCTACAAGACTACATGAATACTTCACGCATTGCGTCTAACACAGTGTGGTCAGCGCGGCACGGCGCGGCGGCGGAAGTTAAAATTATTAAACCACATTTATTTTTTAGTTCATTTCTTACAAATGAAAGGCCTTGTCCTCACAGAGATAGGTTTACGGAACTGAACTTTCGCGCGAAGTTCCGTGAACTTTTGATGTAGAGGTGGACTTTCCGGGTAGGGTGGGATATCCCCTCCATTTTGGCCTCAACTTGAGAGCTTTTTTTGAGCTTAGGAGTTGATTTCAGAGAAAACCAGTGGCACCATCGTGTTTCTCGCGAACTTTTACATAAGAATCAATGGTCAAATCGCAAATCCCTCACACCTGCAACACCTCCATTTTCGATTTTTTTCGGACAACCGGGGGGGGGGGGGCTTAGTCCGCCCCCCTTACTTTGATCCGCCCATGACCTTGTACAGTGGTCAATACTAGAAAAATGAAGTGTTTGAGTTGGCGCACCTTGTCTGGTGCCCGATCGAACCCGCTAAATTTGGCAGTGATGCGAATTAACGAGCAATGAGACTCGGCGTAACGCGCCGTTAAGGTTATGTATGTCGGCTCTAAACACCGGACATCCTTCGAAGCGTCTTAATGGGAGAATCGCGATGCGAAGACACTAATCAAGCATGGATTCTACATTTTACATTTGCACGCACGGCGTACGGCGACGCAGAGCTGATCGTGAGCTGCGGCCATCGCGGGAGAACGCTGCCTCCTGAAAATATTCCAACATGCTTTTTCGGATGGTGCGTGGACGCAACAGAGAAAAATTTTTTCCACAAAAATTTGATGTTAGGTTTGTAAATTGTAGGTCCCAGGTTCAAATCCCGATAGGTAGGTCAAAATTTGCAAGCCGGTACTTGCCATGTGGAGTCTTCGACACTTGTGGATACGCAATTGAATAATTTTTTTCATCAAAAATTCAATAAATTTATCCATTTTTTGCAATTATTGATTACTAATAATACATACCCTGTCAAAACAATCCCCATGGATTCCCATCACTCCCATGGGGACCCAGGTCGCAAACTCCATGGGAAATATTGATGGGGAATCCATGGGGATTTTTCCCGTGGGTTCCCATGGGACCTTTTTGACAGGGAACCACGAAAGCATGCAATAGATAGCACTTACAACTGTCTTGCCTGACATGAAAACGAAAAATAACCTTTTTATGTACAATTAAAAATAAAGTCAGTGAATTTTCAATCATCCTAACGATTTCTAGGAGTCTTTCGGACAATTAGTGATAATTTGAGACAGAGCGGGGAGGCTTCTTTCGATAAAATTTTCCGGTCAGATGCTTCTGAGCCCGATTTCTCAAACCTCTATTTTTGCACTTACTCTTCGCTATCACGGCAGAAAAGGATCGCTCCGTCTTTTCTTTGTCTCTTCTGTACATCACTTTGTCGATCAAACCCGATGGTCAGCCGACTGACTCGGAGTTTACCGTCAGAAACTGCAGCGCGCTAATGATAGCTTCTGGTTGCGGCGCGATTTTTTCCTGCTTACGCGCGCGGACTCAAATGCTCGCGAATACGCGGCTGCATAGCCCACATACTAATTGTGCGGGATGGTAATTAAGTAAATTGATAAAACTAACTGGACAGCGTCGTTGATCGCCCGCCGTTGCGCAATGAAAATCCACTCTAATCGCCGCCATTAACGCCGCCTCCGCGGAAAATGCTCCGCGTTGAAGTGCGACTCTTGTTTTGATTGACGTTCGAAAATCATGCATCACGAGGCGCCGCCGCGAAGTGGATCGAGTCAATATGAGAGGTCGGACAAAATTCGGAAACTTCAAACGCATATAACTCCGTTCAAACGAGAGTTTGAGGTTCTGAAAGTGGTTCCATTGGTTTCCTCGTACAATTTTCTTATTGAGGCACCCCTTGTAGTTTAAAATGTGACGAAATAAACATAAAAATTCGCAGTATTTGTCCAAGATTTAAGGTCCGATCCCTCTAATTGACTCGATCCACTGTGCGCCGAAGCTCGCAAGCCCCCCCCCCCCCCCCCCCCCCCCNGGGGGGGAGGGGGGAGGCGACTTAGGAAAATCGACAATCTTCGGATGGACTTGACCAGATCGGACCACTAACAGGGTTAACATAATTTCTTCATCTTCAAATTCCCTGCTTACCTGACTATTTCTGTTTTTCCCCGACTCCAAAATCTCAAAAAAAGCAACGAAACTCTATCACGAGATTGCTAGATTGACTCTAGATACCAGGATTTTGAGAGAATTTGTTCGATAACACTATGTTAGGATCGATTCCCGGTGTAAATTCACCTCGATCATTTCATATATTTTTTAAGACAGACTAATTTCAAAATGCGCAGATTTCTCATTTTATTTTCCAGTACTTCCAACTTTAGAGAAATTGAATTCTTAACGAATTTTTTCATTCAGCGGGTTTCCTGGCGGCAATTTAAAATTAAAACCGAAAACCCACTGAGTCAGGTTTTAAGGGGAAATGTTGAGCACGTGTAGAGGGAAAAGAAGTCGGGAAACCAAAAAAAAATCTCGTCAATGAGACAACGAAAATTATCGACGTTTTGATCGAGTGGCGTGCTGGAAAAACGGCGTAAGTTCAATGGGGGTGCTCTCTGCACAGACCAGTGGCGTGGCGTGAATTGCGATATATCGATTGTTATGCCATTCAAACCTATGGAAAAGGATCGATAAACAGGGTGTTCGCAGCGAACACCTTAATAATCGATTCTTTACCATAGCTTTAAATGGCATAACAATCGATACATCGCAATTCACGCCACGCCACTGGCACAGACGTCTTTTTTCTGGCGAGCCTTTCGAATTTTCTTTAAAATTACTTTTAAACCGCATAGGCAGAGGGAAACGAGTCGGATTGCCTGCGATAGAAACAAGTATTGCAGCATTCTTGAACTTGGACTCGATCAAGAATGAGAGGGAGAAGGATTACAGACTCGCTAAAAAAAAGAGAGACACAAATATCGGTACGACATTAGGAGTGCCTAACGGTGGAAAAAAAACGGTAATAGATTACACATTTGCAAGGGTCGAGTCCGACGGTGCTCGATCGTTTTGAGTAAATCTTAATATCTATAAGAAGTAAAATTCCTCACACCTTTGCGACGGATCAACTTTCGGACTTTCAGAATGTTTGGACCGATGGTTAGATTATGTCGTGGAATTTTGGGTGGCGCTTTTTCCCTTTCCAACGCGGCGATAAAAATACATGGACCAGCCGCAGATGGATTGTTGAATCGTTGATCGATAGATCCCTATCTTCGCAATGCTTTATATCGATTAGGGTCATTCAATCAGTAGCGTGGCGTGAATTGCGATATATCGATTGTTAGGCCATTTAAACCTATGGAAAAGAATCGATAAACAGGGTGTTTAAATTTTACCCACCACGAGGGCTATTTTGTCCACAGAAGCTCAGCCGGGNGGGGGGGGGGGGGGATCTAGCTTCCTCCATGACTGGAAAATTGCTCCCCAAAACAGTATTTCCTCTTGATTTGCAATTTTTAATCGAAGTTTCTTCCTCAAGAGAAATTTTCGGATCTCGTGATAAAAATTCTGGTAACTCCACTAATTTCTTGATTTCATCACATTTTCCTCTCGTGGCACAAAACATAGAAGATATATAGCCTCTATTAGTAGTGACGTCACCAAAAGGGATCCTCCGTTATATGCATCGAATTGGGTGCAAACATAACCTCTTTCGACGCTACCGCTGAGAATAAATCGATATATATCGCTTTTCTGTGACGCAACACTAATATAGCCTCTATTTGATTTTCGTTGAATTTTACTTTGAAAGAGGCAAGTAAAACGAGTAAAAAGTAACTGGTGGTTACGATCCGAGCGCCGCATGAAGAAAAACAGGTTCTAGTCTCAAGAGTTCGCAACTCGCAACAAAGAAAATTTATATACTCACTAGTGAAAGGTTATTTAATGATCAGCCTTAAACCGGGTTCTGCTAGGTCTAGCATACCGGTATAGGATTGAACAGGATCAGGATCACGGGTTAGTCAATAGCGAGGGTGTGAGGGCGAAAAAATCTCAACGAAACTGCCTATGGAATGCCCTCAAAACTGATCACAAGCTAGTTTGCTGAGTCCGTCCTGTGAAACAGTGATATTTCAGCGGTATTTTTAAAATTTTGTAAGTTTGCGAGGGTCTCCTTGAAGACAATATTTCTCCGAAAATATTTTTAAAATTATTTGAAACACTCTCATGACTAGGTACCGATACTATTGCACAAAGATGCCTGAAAGATTTTTGAAGAATATTTTAAACATGTTTCCAAATTATAATATTTGAAAAAACTGTTTAAATTTGAAGATAATGTAATGATATAGTAAATGGTGTTTTTTTATTTACTTTTTTTTTTAAAAAAAAAAATATATTTAACCTTTTTTTTTTAAAAAAAAAGTGATGAAAACATCTTTCATAATATGACACTATTTTTGAATAATATATTCAAAAGTTTCTATGAAAATGTTACTATTATTTTTATAACTTATACGACATATTTTTTAGGAAAAAAAATTAATGCAAGCTATATATCAAACAGAATTTTCGTTAATATTATAAAAATTCGTTTGCCTCATGATAAACAATTTTTTTTGCCAAGATTTGTCAGATATTTATGATGATTTAATCGTGATAATATTATTTTTGGAAACAGTTTTAAAAATTTTCCAAGAAGTTGTTAAAAATGTCGGCAGGTTTCGGTATAAAAAACTCCCAATATTTTTAAAACATTTTCGAAAATTGATCGAGTATATTTTATAAATTTATCAGGAATACTTTCGATCATACCAAGTGAAGGCGTTATTTATCCGTCTGTACATACTGTCTAGATATGAGAAATGAATCGTGCGCAGAAAACGCATACAACGAAACAAATATTTCGTGAGCTGCATAAGGTGAACATTACGCGCAACCGGCACAACTTGACACGGCTGTGACTTCAACAGCTACATTCGTGACCTTGAACTTCAAAAAGTAAACTTTCAAGCAAGATTGCCGCGATTTCCTCTGAATAAAGTATAAAGTTAACGGAGGATTTCAGGCGCTCAGGAACACCTACATCACCAACGACCTTTGCCACATTTAATGCGATCTCCAAACAATGTCCCATTGTCCCATCAAAGCGATAAGAAATAAGTTTTTCCGTAAAGCTGAATGCAACGACGCAGCATGAGTGAAATAGGCTAATGGTGCAGTTTTTAGCAGTTTTTCGACTAGAGACGAGAAGTGTATTAATCTCTAATTGCAACGTTGCAAATATCTTGTTTTATTTATTTACTTATTCAATTTTTATTCAACTTATTCACTTAACACTTATTCAACTTACAGCGAAGATGCGGGGGTTTTTTTCTGTTCGTTTTTCAAAGTAGAGGTTTAATTTATTGCGGAGAGAATGCTCCTGAGATAACAAACGTTTTCGTGGCTCCATTATGAACTCATCCTTGACGAGAAAATAAATATTTTTCATGCATTTATGCGCACAATTCATCTTTCAACTCACCTTCGCTCAAGGACACCACTAAAATATACTCTGGGCAGTCTCGTTCTTTGAACTTCCCCTGGACCCACGAATATGGTCGAAGTTGCGTTGAATCTAACGACAAAGCTTAGGACAGATTCAAATTGTGCTTTTATTTATACACTTTCGTTACATCATACCTACTATTGATTTTTCCTAAGTTTTGCAACCTCAACAGGAATGATCAACCTGAAGGCTTAATATTGCTTCCAATCCCCAGAGAGCTTGAAAAAAGCCATTTCTTTAGCGCATTCATTTGGGTTATGTTGACTAAATATCTGGGTCGAAAATTTGGAGCCTCGTTAGAAATTAGGCGCGAACTGCAAGCGTCTAATTTGGATCGCAGCGGTGACAGTTCAACAGTGGTGAGGCGTGAATAATCGACTATCGATTTTTCCACAGTTGAAGTTGTGGTAAAGAAGGTGTTCGTTGCGAACCCCCAGTAAATCGATCCTTTTCCATAGGTTTAAATGGCAGATCACTCGATACATCGCAAAGTACGCCACGCCACTGCAGTCCAATGCTCTAGCCAGTCGCAAATCGCGACCTAGGAGTGACATCGAGAGAAAAAAGAGCGACATAACTGGACATATTTCTGCCAAACGGAAGTATGTTCATTATTGTTCATTATGACGTGAGCCTTGTTATGCATATATTCTTACGGGTCTCAGGGTTCCTTTCTTAATCCACATAGTTCCGTTTGGCAGAAATACGTCCAACTAAAATTAGTTCAGCAGGTCACTCTCCTCATCACAAGATGTCTCAAAGTAATCTACGGAATTCGGCCGATTTAACAAAAAATTTGGTTGATCGGACCAGAATCAAGTAGCTCAAAGTAACCATGAACACGGAAAGTTTAACTGTACCCAAAGTCTCGTCATACGGAGGAATATCATTTTCATGAGGCAAATTATACTCTTTTTGGAGGAGCTTTCTCTCCCGTTTTTGAAAATTTGATGGGTAATTAATAATAAAATTGGCGAATAATCGGCGAGAATCCGGCGTGATCGATAAACGCGTTTGACCTTTGAAAATGCTCGCGCAAGTATGAATTCAACGCGGAAATGGAGGAAGGGCTGAAGCTAAAATGAAGTAAAATTAATGGTTGAATCATGTGATCTCCAGTATGAGAACCAGTTTTGACGAAAAGGCTCCTCGTGCGTTAACCCGATGCCTCGTCGAATAACTCAAACAAGGCGGATTTGCAGCGTGCCCAATACAGCCGTGCTAAGGAAAAACGCCGTCTGAACCTTATGGCGTTGCCAAATTTCCTTTCATGAAGCGTAAATTTTCTGGTAAACTTATGAATATTTTCCTCCCAATTTTTCAGATTATTTTGTTCGAAATTTCATCTAAAGATTCTGAAATTTTACAGGAAAAATATTTATAACTGTCCTCAAAAATAAACATTTAATTTAAGGAAATCTGGCAACTCTCAAATGTTCACACGGCGTTCTTCCTTAGCACGGCAGAATAGCAAAGAGCCTTCCTGCAAAGTTCAAACAATATAGTGACAATGTCTTATGGAGCTCTTGCATATGTCAATAATTTGCGATTTGAGCACTAGTTCTTATGTAAAATTTCGCGAAAAACACGATGGTACCACTGTTTTTTCTGGAATCAACTCAAAAGCTCGGAAAAAGCTCTCAAAGTTGAGGCCGTATTAGAGGGGATATCCCACGCTACCTGGAGAGTCCACCTCTATACCTACACTACATCTCTATGCAAAAATAGGGAGCAAATACATTAACAGGGTTGCCACTTTGTTGGAGACTCTGAAACTGAAAAAATGGCAACCCTGCTAATGTATTTGCTCCCTGTCTCTGCATGGAGAGTTTGACTTTCATTGGAAACGATATACATACACCCTGTAATATCAGATGAGCGACGATATATTGCCTCTGCGTCCAAACTCTCTCCATGAAGGTATTTTAACTCTTTTTTCATGGGCTGATTATTGAAATTGATAGACAAAGAAGACAGAGGGCAATGCAATGGAGCGATTCTATTGGCGAAAAGCGAGTGGTTGCAATGTGAACAAATAAGGTAAATAAAAGACTGATTAACGGCGACCCGAGACCCTACAGTTAGTACATAAATTTTACCCTTATTTTTTAACAACCCCGCACCCGTTTCAGCAAATAGGATCGCTCCATTCTCCCGGTGTCTTCTTCGTCTATCGCTTCGTCTATCAATTCCAATAATCAGCTCGCTGGGGATGATGGGCTCTATTACTAATCCAGCAGCTTTTAGGGTTATTTTTGTATTTTCTCATACGTTTCATTTTTCGTCCGTAGTTGGCAGTTACTTATCTTCTGCGAAAGCAACGCTGACTGCCTCGACGAAAGTGCGGTTCGTGCAAAAAATGGAGTTTCCGCGAACGGATGGATATCATTTGAAGTTTGCTGAGGAAGCCGCGAGAAATCCGTGTGACTTTTCCGTGCCCTTGAAAGGTCAGCGCAGAGGTCGGGTCACGGATAAGAATGGTCAATGAATCGCGTCAATAACAACCTTTTTATCAACATCGACCGTACCCCAAGAGTCCCGATTTGAGACGTCGAACTCTGACTCCATGAGAAAAAAATGCGGAAAAATTTTTTCTTTGTAAATAAAGCTCCTCGCTAAACTCGTAGATCAATAAACACAAGTTCACCCCGGGGCTTTATTGCTTGCATTTTCCGTGGAAACTTTTGTGACGCACCGAGGCACACACCAGGAAAGTACAAGGCAGAGGCGCTTATGCATGTTGGCAACACTGTATCTCCTCCATTTAAATCCATTGAAAATATCGATTTTAGGCAAGGCAAGCTGCCTCACTGAGAATTTGACCAAGTTTAGCAGAAAGGAACCAAGTCACGTCAGCTATTGCCAAATTTAAAGGGGCAATTTAATTTTTTTCGAGAGAACGTTTGTGCGGATTCCTTTGAAAATTTTAAGGAATTAATTTCATAGTATGCAGAAAATTCACTGAAATTTAAAAAGAAATCTGCGCAGCTATATTCATGTGAAAAATTAAACTTCCAATTATATTGGCAATAGCTGATGTGGCTTGGTTCCTTCCTGCTTAACGCGGTCAAAATATTATACATTTTAAAAGAAGAAACACATTGTTGCCAACGTTAAAGAATCGTCAATGGTTCCGCGAGAAATAATATTCAGGCGTCGATGACGTAAAGCGACTCTAGGCTTGTTCTCTGATAGAGAACACAAGAAATAACTGACGCCAACATTCTTTTTACAGCATTTTCGGATTCATGTCCTTTTTTTTTCTAAAAATAGGCGGTAAATGTATTTCCTTAGTCCATTCGTGGGAAAGAATAGCTAAATGCAACGATTGATCTCTATATGCATTCACAAAAATTCGAAAAACGAACATCAAATAATTATTTCTTTCTACAGAATCTACAAATACTGAATTCTGGTAGTTTACTACGAATACGATAAAATTTACTCATAGGTAATTCTAATTCAGAAACACTTCGTCCATAAATGTTAACTCATAAGCATTCTGACACTATCCACCCTGGGTGGCGCGGCGCTTGCGATCCAAAAATCACACTCAAAATCTTACTCATTGAGGTACATTTTGAAAGAATTTACACATGGACTAAAAATTTTCACACACTCTATTCTATTGAAACGTGCCGTACTTCCTTCTTTGATTAGTTCCATGTATGTAGACATCTCTTTGTTCAAGAGGCAAGATTGCATTCAGCGTAAAAATTTCATGTTAAAGATATGAACTCTATAGAAGATTTTTCGTTAAAACATCGGTGATGCACATTTGACAGTTTCTAATCCTCTCTTCCGAACTCTTTCATTGAAGAGTCTAATTTTGCTTCCAGCGAATACGTTAATTCCAAGTATTTCGTTTTATGGGACCTTTGATAACCTTTATGTAATCGGTCGAATAAAAGGAGAATATTGACAAGTGCCACGAGATTCTAGTACAGGAAAAAGGCATTGGCCGAATCCACCGAATGTTTCACTTATTTTTGATGGAGAATTTATGACTTATAACTATGACTTTGCAGCTCTCGAATTGCTCTTGATTGATCAGATAGATTTTAATCTAAGCTTATTATTAGAAAAATACAAGAACTTTGAAAAACCAGATGGAGCTTTGAGGTTTGAGTGTCAGAGGGAGAATTTTATTTACATTAGATATGATCCATTTGTAAAGGCAAGCATCCGTGTACGTAAAAAATTGAACATTTGCCGATACTACAAGATCGATTCTAAATAATGGCCTTCAATACTTTACTTAATCCATGCAGCTTTCGCGAGAAAAGCTTACATAAAGTGAAAGAACTAGATTTTTAATACATTAAATGAAGTTTTTAAACCATCAACGATCAAATGATTCACAAATAATGCATTACGGAAATCATATTTTCGTTGAAGGTTGAAGCGAGTACCGATAAGCAATGGTAATTCACTAAAGAAACACATAAATAAACACAACAAAAGCCCCCCTCAGCCAAAAATCAAATGGAAATCTGAGGAAATTTAGGCACTGTGATTCATTCATTCTTTAACTCGGCTTGAATTTAAATAACAGGAATAACAACATTACCGCACGGAAATTACCACTAAATTCTGGTTGAGAAGCCTCATTTGCGCTTTAATCGGCGAAAAAAGCATTTAAACGAAGTATATGACAACGTCCCTGTCAAAATACATCCCAATTCGAATTTACTTTGTAGATTAAATGGAGTTGCACTTGCAGGAAAGACGCGGCAAAAACCCGTGGGGAAGTTTTCAAGTCGTCGAAATCACAGGAAAGATAAAGCGCCTTCAATTGAGAGTGATACCATTGCATGCTCAGGAGCTCGATAAGTGGTATCACCAGGAGTGCGAAATGAAAGCAGATTTGACAGGTGGAAACACGACGCAGATATAACTTTCTGTGTCTTCGTGGTTTCAATCTCTCTGTTCTTCTCCCTTCCTCCTCCATTTTCACAGTTATCTCTTATTTAATCACTTTTAAAAATATAAAGGGCAATCTCCGAGCTTGATTGAGTAAAGAGGTCACGACGGGCCGTCGTCGACGGCTAATTAAGCAGAAACTGCTCGCGGATTTTATGCAGTTTTAGCAGAATAAGCGCGATACTGATGTTCGAGTTTTTCGCTCAGTAACAGATAAAAGTTAATGAAATATTTGATACAATTATTCAAGAGAACAGAATATCGATATCGCCTCGAGACAGAAAAGTGATTCCCTATGCTAGTCGTAGAGAAAGGCTCTCGACAGGTCGCTTAGTTCTTGAATAAGCTCTTTTTGGCTGTTGAGAAATGTGTCATTTGCAGAAATTAGCCCATTTAGCCGTTTTCTAGTGGGCTGATTATTGAAATTGATAGACAAAGAATGTGACGGGAAAACGTATCGATTCTACTGGTGGAAGCGGATGATTTCAATGGACAAGGGAAAAGTAATGAACTGACTAACGGCAACCCACGATAGACTCAATAGCTAATTCATAGTTTTCTTCAATGGTGTATGACATCTGCCCGTTTCAACCAAAAGGGTCGTTCTCCCGTTGTCTATTGCTTTATCTATCCATTTCAAAAATCAGCCCGCAGATGAAGGAACGTATATCCATTGCAAGGTTGCAAAATCTACTTACATGATTCTTCTCAGATACAATATTACGAGTAATAACGCATTTTATGTTCTCGCTTTCGCCCATCTTATTCTGCAACCCGGGGAAAAATGTGTGAACTTTTTGATAGAAACTTTTCAGTGGTCCTTGGGTGAAAAATAACATTGTGGGGGCGGGTGGAGGGGGATTCGGCAACTTTGAAATTTTGCTCCGTTCTTTTGTCAGGTGGACGACGACATTGCCTGCCTTCCTCACAATTGGAATCCATTTTGCTGTTCGGGAGCAGCTTTTGCTGTTCGACTCATGTTCAAAAACGACGTATATTCTATTAGTTTCTTCATGCAAATAGGTGTTTTTTATAAAGGAGCGTGAAACATTCCTTCCTACTAATTGGGCTGGGCCGAATTTTGTCGGTCCTTCCACTGACCGTACTTAAACATACTTAGCAGGAAGAGTCTTAACTACACGTTAGTCCACTTAAGTCCGCTTAATTCCACTTAAGTCCGGCGCTTCTGAGTGGCGGGTGGTGCGGTTCGGACTCATCAATAGATGTTGCACCTCCTTGGGAAAAAGCCAACAAAATTCAGTCCCTGCATTTTGCAATACCGAAGAAACAACAATTTCTGGCTCATGGATAAAACACCTATCTGCATAAGGAAAATGATGGCACATATGTCGTTTCTAAAATGAGCCACAAATTGTAGCTCCTAACTGCAAACTGTGCTCCGAATGTAGTCCATTTGAGGGGCTTGGAGGACAAGGCGCATAAGTGCAATTTTAGAAAAACTCGAGATCTTAATGATTCCAAGTAAAACTAGTCTTAATGCATAATCTCAGAAAAATTCGCTGCCAAATTCCAATTTTAAAACATCAAAAAATCAGTTTTAACTTCATTCCCGCCATAAAGATCCATGTAATTTCGAAACTTCAAACACGTATTCTTCGAAATAGCAAAAACTCCACTTAAGTCCTCCAAGCCCCTCATTTAGTGCCGGTAATAGCGGGGGCAGTGGGAAGTCCAAGCGTGGCACATTACGGCGTAGAAAATTCGAGGGGCTTACCTGGTGACGGATGGAGTCCTGTAAAATATATTCGGGCGGAACTGTCGGAACTGCGGGAACTGCACGAGCACTGATTCCAAGACTGACCGCACTGTCTCGGGGCGCGACGAGAACTGAGGACTCCTCGACCCGGCGGACGCGCAGAGGGGCGCGCTTGACCTCTCTAGGGTAAACCGAGACGATAAGAGGGCCCGGTGGAAAAAAAAGGCCGAGATGCAAAATTACAACGAAAACACGGAGCGGTTCTGTTTTTAAATTTCCCGACCTCGGTTTATCTCCGCGTATCAGCGGAATCGAGCGACTTTTGACGACCTTCCGCGCGCTCCTCGGACCCCCCCCCCCCCCCCCCCCCCCCNGGGGAACCTCTAGTCGGACGAAAAGGCCAGCTCATCGCTATTCTCTGTTTATTTCTGGAATTTTTACGCTATTTTTTATCCAGCCGCTGCGGGACTCCAGAAATTTCCTCCTGGGATGGACGCCCGATCGTGACCCCAGTTCGCTGACGCGCGCTGCCGTGCGACGCAAAAACGCCGAAAACGCCATTTTACATTTTTTGGAAACAACGTATCATAGCGAAAAAACTTTTGTACCTTGGGACGATGTTTTTACAGACTTCTTTCGCAAATACTATCAAGAACTTAACCTGAAAATTTGAGGTGCGTGGGTAAAACAGTTTTTATTTTATAAAGTGTTGAGTTCCGAAAAACGAGGGAAAATCCTTTACGGCGTTCTTGCTTAGCACGGTAGCGTGGACTTCTTCGGTTCGCTTGGATCCGTTCCGTGCAGTGGTGAGGTGTGAATGATCGATTATCGATATATTTACCCATTTGAAGCTATGATAAAGAATCGATTATTAAGGTGTTCATCAATTGTTCTCCATATACGTTTAAACGGCAGATCAATCAATTTATCGCAAAGCTCGCCATTCCACTAGTTTCGTGAGCACGGGCTGAACTTGGAACTTTTTGAAGACGAGGGAGGGGGCATGAAGAGTCTGTCATCTTGGGAATACGGGGGGGGGGGGGAGCTTGAAAGATACCTCGCCGGGAGGAGGATCTGTGGGACCTGTGCGGTTCGAAAGGAAGATTCGGGTGATTTTCCTAGCTCCAAGGAGAGTTTTGGGGGCTTTCCGGGGAAAAGTTTCAAGAACTGAGTCATTTTGAGAGAAACTTTCAGCTATCCTCGTCGAAAAATTGATCGAACCGCAATTTCAAAGATGAAATGGACCAGGGATGCCCGATGAGTGGTTTTCTGAGGAGTTACTCCTCAACTTTGAAATTGGGCGGGGGAGGGGGCAGATATTTTTTTAATGGGAAGGCTTCTGGGGGAAATATTCTCCCCTCCCCCGAGAAATTATCCTTCTCTCTGAAAGAATCCTCCCCCACAGTACCCTAGAAAATAGGTCGCCCTGTAGGACAAAAAATCGCATCAATTTTTGGTGTCAGCTATGTCCGTTTCAGTGGACGTAATGGATTCGACAACAATGACCAGAATATCTTACAAAATGTTACATAACAGGTAGTTTTTGGCACAATTGCAGAGAGAGTAAACGATGATGCCATGACAGAAGATTTTGAATCGACGGAGCTACTGGTGTGAAGACGATAAGTGTGAAAATTGGTTCAGAGAAAAACGGGAATGAATAGATTAGAAATAGAACAACACGTGTTTTTATCGTGCATGGTTCGTGGTCTCGTGAATAAATGTTCACTGAGGCATTTGCAGTCACGTGAATTTGGAGGTCGAGGTAGTTCAGGTTAAAAGCAAAGTGGTTCAGCATTTCTGAGATCATATTGTAATTCCTACCGAAAAGATGGAGTTTCACATGGGCTAAGTAATTGCTATTTGATTTGGTGAGAATGAAAACGCACCCGACGCAGGAAAATGAAGATTTTCAAGAGACGCAAAAAACTTCGCAGAGGGTGAAGAGGTTGGTGTGAGCAAAAGCTTTTTGGTGCCAGAGAGCAATCACTTATAAGGGACACTTAAAGGGGTCAAGTTGACATAGATATGCCATCTGCGATGGCTTTTCTCAGAGTTAGGCATTTTTCAATGAAATCCGGGCATTTGAGTTTCCGTGTTGATTTGTTTTCCTTCTTACAGATTCATTTGTGACCATCCAAGGGGGAAGGCAAAAAGGCGCGAAGTAGCTCAAAGGCACAATTTTCCGTGCTGCCACGTCCCGGAATTAAGTGTCCGAATTTTGGAACTTTTTAGATGATCGAAACTTTCCCCGGAATCTTCTATGTTCCGGTAATTTTCGGGATTTTGGAGTTTTTCGTCAGTTTGACCGATTATTTGATCGAATTTGATGATTTTTTTTATCAGACTGGACGGTCTTTGGCACTAGATCACGGTGTATTTTGGAATTTTTCTCAGAACTTTGGAAAATTGGAATTGATTCCGGGAGCCCCGACATCTTTGGTAAAATAAAACGGTAGCACTGAACATTTTTAGGTAAAGGAATTTATTTTTATTGTTGCATCGAAAAGTCGCATTTTGAGAATTCGACGAGAAACTCGCCAGTGTCCGGCCGGCTGATAATTGAAAGATATAGACAAAGCTATAGACAAAGAGGATAACGAAAACGGAGTGATCCTATCGAGTGGCTGTTAGTTCCTAAAGACTGAGAGGAAAATGATAGGAGGACTAACTATAGGGTCTTTCGCGGGATGCCGTTAGTTAGTACATTACTTACTATAACACCTTCTGCCATCACAAACACCCGCTTCCACCAATAGGATCGCTATATTTTCTCTTTGGCTACATTTTTGTCTATCAATTTCAATAATCAGACCACCACCGGGATAAACAAACTTTTCGGTTGGAGGATTCAAACTCGGGTTCAGGTAACCAGATTTTTGTTTTTCATACTAAGATTAGGATTTTTTAACGAAAACTGCGGTCGTTTGAACCGAAGTTTGGTTCCTCTAGATGTCAGGTTGAGCACCTTGCTAGCGGCTTGATTATTGAAATTGATTAACAAAGCTTTAGACCAGTGGCGAGGCGTGAATGATCGATTATCGATACTTTCCCATTTGAAGTTATGTAAAGAATCGATTATTAAGGTGTTCGTTGCGAACACCCTGTTTATCGATCCTTTTCTATGGGTTAAGGGTTTAAATGGCAGATCAATCGATGTATCGCAAAGCACGCCACACCACTGCTTTAGACAACGAGGAAGAAGGGCAAATGGAGTGATCCTATGGATTCAAACGGGTCGAATAAGTTAGAGACTAAAGGGGACAATGGCCATCTATGGAGTCTCTTGTGAGTTGCCGTTAGTTAGTCTATAACTTAGCTCCTTTGTCCACATCACCATTAAAATCAATATATTTTCACTTTGTCTTCTTTGTCTAACGCTCTGTCTATAAATTTCAATAATCAGCCCATACGCAGATAAGTTATAAGTGGTTTAGTTCTTTTCGAGTACTCAAAAGTAATGAATAAGCGTTAAGTTGCACTATATAATCCGGCAATAAGTTCATGTAGTGAACCATGTTTAGCTTCTTAGCGAAACTAGGTTTTCTGAACCGGTGACTTTAGATCGCCAGCGCTCAAATTTGGTGGGGCATATTTTGAGGTTTTTTGGTACCTACCATCATTTCCGCAAAACAGTCCTTCATGCTCCGACATCATAAATTCATTTTTGAGTTTTAAGGACTTGGGTCCTTTTCAATTGGCAGATCCAGCAAATTGGCAACATTGTTTTTTCTCCATTTAAACCTATGGAAATGTATCGATTCTGAAAGGGGCCAGGTGCTCCGACAAGAATAGATCATTTAACATAGGTTCAAATGTAGAACATCCTGTGTTGCCAAATTGTTGGATCCACCCCTGTTCTTTTCCCGTGAACATACAAAGTCGGCTTCAGTTAGCGAGGGCTTTCTTCGAGTTTTTGATTCGATGTAGGATGAAAAAAACTAATCGATGGCCGAAGTGAAAAACGATGTACCTCCATTGCAATGTTTCAAAATCTTCGCTCCTATTTTATTTTTTCGTAGAAAAAGGAGCCAACTATACAGCTTGAAAAAACAGAATATTCTGCCGATCATATAGAAGTGACAGAAGTTTTAGAAAATGTACGACGACTAATTTTCCAGAGAGGAAATCAAACATGACAGGACGCCTGTGACGTCGCAAACGTAGATACTTACGCGGTTCCGCACTTTGGCCATCGAGTGTTTGATTTAAACAAATTTAAACAATTTGAATTCGCTAGTGATGAGATAGCCGGAAAATATTTATCAATCAAAAATGATGGAAACCTCCTGCTTTCAACCTTTTGCTACTAAAAAATAGAAAATAATACTGCCGCGCTAGGAAAAAACGCAGCGCCGTATAACTCTTCAGACGTTGCGAAAGTTTTCCGACAAGTTGTAAACTTTCGGTAAAATTTGTTAAACCCAAAAACTTGGGTAAAGAGACTCCGGGCAAGTCACCATCCTCTTGCCAAAAACCTCCAAAAGCTCTTCTTTGTTCCCCTCTTCAGTGGAAAAAGAAAATATCACACTACGACAGTTTCCATTTCTGTCATAGAGTACCCCAAGCGGACCAAAGAACGGAACTCTTAGTCGTTTACACATTTACCTATTTAACAAAATCTCCAGGAGGTCACAGACAGGCTGGCAGCCCCTCATCGGACCAAAACGCACANTTTCCTCAAAACTTTTCAGAAATTTGTTTCTCGCGATTTGATCTGAAAAGTTTCAAAGTTGAAAGGAAAACTAATCCCAACTTTCTTCAAAGGTCAACACCACAGAGGCAATGTCGAAAAAAAATGATGCAAAAAGCTCAAAACTGAAATGCACCATATTTGATAAGTAATCGAAAAAGAAAAATAACTGAATGAACATTTAGGTATTCCAAATTAGTGGACTCGGAGAAAATTGAGGAATTGACACAATATGCATTTCAGATTCATTTGACGTCAAGCTTTGTGAATACTACGTTTTGGCTAAAGTTTAATTGCTTTGCAACTCATGAGCCAGACAGACGAATTAAGTATCTATAGATTAGGCAAATTAAGTGTATAACCCTCCAATTAAACATTTGACGAACCTTATCTGTTGTTACTTGTGCATTGAAGGGGGAGGACGGCAGGAGCTATTTACTGACCTACAGAGGAAGGTCAACTTACTGATTGTCGACCTTCATTGAAGCACTGCCCTTAGTGTTTTTAGGTGAGACGTTGTTGCGATCGAAGCACCTTCCAACCTCACATTCTAGACTGTTTAACTTACAACGTCACGGAAAAGATTTGTAATCGAGTCGGACATAGCACCTAGCGATATGCATCATCTCAGTAGTTTTTATGTGCAACTTGTTTCAACTGAAGTGATATTTCCAAGTTAAGACAAATCATTTAGAGAGCCGATGATATTGTCAGAGGTGATTCTTTTTAGGAGAGTATTTTAGGAATATTTTCAGGTATGATATTTTGTGATAATGAATAACATGAAATGATATTTTTATGTAAATTTCGAATATGTATCACTTAAATAAAAAATAGTGTTAAAAGCATCCTCGCGAGATATTGATTTAATAGTAAACAAGGAAATGTAGCCTGAACCGCAAGAAAAAGGATATTAGAATATCCTGATTTCAGATGTGCTGGGTCCACACTATATTTTTCAGGGAATCAAGGCACAATAATTCCAAAGATTTCCTTTAGAGTAAAAAAAATTGAACTCTGAGCGTTTCAGTGCAAGACTTAGGGAGGAGAGTGTTCAGCACAAGCAGATGCATTGGAATACTATTCTGAGATAACCCCGAGAGATCTACATCGATTTGGGTTTCTTTAGACTTCATCAGCGGGCTACTCATTGAAATTGATGGACAAAGCAATAAACAGAGAGGACATAAAGAAAATCGAGCGATCCTCTTGCTAAAAACGGGGGGTTGTTCACTGGAAAAAAAGTCACTTGGATCTAGAGCGCAGACTCATAAAAACTTTGACAAGAAAAAATACTCTTGATTCAATCCGATTTTTCCTTGAATCGAAGAGCCGAGCCTCTTGATTGATAGGCTTTCCTTTTATTTCAAGCAGAAATTCCGATTGAATCATGAGTTTTTTTCCTTGTCAATGTTTTTACGAGTCTGGACTCAAGATCCAAGCGAATTTTATTTCCAGTGGGATTAAGCGGGTAAATGATGGACTGATTCGAGGGTGCCTTGTAAGTCCCAGTTATTTAGTACATTAAATGGACTGCATTTTGCAATTTGGAACTATAAATTCTGGCTCTTCTGGAAAAACAATTATGTGCATAGGGAAACTAATGACACATACGTTGTTTTTAAACCGGGCTAGAATTTATAGTTCCAAATTGCAAAATGCAGTCCAATGTACTTATTCCTTTATCCATCGCGACCCTCGCTTCTACCGTTGGGATCGTTCCATTTGATCTTCGTCTTCTTTGACTGTCGCTTTGTTGATCCCTCCCAATAAGCAGCTTGCAGTAGACCACACTCGTGAAAGAACCCACAGTTTAGCATCCCGCAAAATTCTCTTTTTGTGGCTGCCTGAATATTTTTGTCTTGACTGACAATGAGTTTTCCTTTCCCTTCGGTGCTGGCTGATTCGGGGCTCCAGGATTTGGGATTCGTCGTCCATTTCCTTGCTCTATTTCTTTGTTGAGTTGGAACCTTGTGTCTGATTTGTAGTGGGTGCTTCACGGGCTACGTAAACAACGCAGCCCAAGATAAATCGGAACTCGTTTTTTAACTTTTCCACCGAATCCGAGCGACACCTCATTGGCAGCGGCGGAGCAATGCGAATTAGCGTGTCGCGGCATAGCGCCTTCAATTTTGTAGACGCATCACGGACATCCATCAAGCACGAATAGTTGTATCTCTGCGCCGTCATCAAAGCGCGTCCTTTTCCTAGCTCTATACTCATGTCGTATTGGTTCCGGTATTGTCTTATTTTTGGTGGTGCTTCGAGGACTAAGTGAGTAACACAACCGAAGATGAAAGAAACATAATTGGGCTTCCTTGTTTAAGTGCTCTCCCGAATTTGAGAAACAACTCATTTAATACACCCTGTTGAAGCTGATTAAGCTTCGACCAGATATGTCTCCGTGGTAATGCAGTTCTATATACATACGCATTGCAACGCTATAAACCCGTGTGAATAAAGTCATATCCACAGTATCATTATGAATATTATTATTATGGAAGTGAATAGTTATTCAACAGTTTTGATTGTTGCTAAATGTACGCAACACACCCCAATAATATGGATAATACTGTATAAACGATCAAAATCGATGAATTTACATACGGGTCAGTGAGACCAAACTGAGGACTTTGCGTATAAAAAAAATCTTAGACATCTAGGGATTAAGTAAGGAGATACTTTCAATAGCGTCATGAAAAGAACGTCGAGTAAAATGTAGTAGTGCGAGCATAACTTTGGAAATAGGTCCTTGAACGGGAGTGCAATAGGTTACTACTGCATAATGTACAAAATGCGAAGGAGAAAATACTATAATTTTGGAAAACGTTATGGTAGGTTTAAACCTATTGATTATAGGTATTCATTAGATTTAAATTTACTATTTATTTATTTACTTATAATTATAATTTACATTTACAAAAGCCACAATGTATTTTACCTCGTATTCGTATTTTTCGTAGTGGCAAATCATTGTAATCCCTTGAAAGGACCCATTTCCAAAGTTACACTGCTAAATTTTGCTGGAGGTTTGCAAACATTGTGTTTTTCATGATGCGATTTTGAGAGATTCCTTTAACCTCCCTTAATCACAATGTAAACCAATGAATGACTATGAATGGCGATTTTGCAAGTCGGCAACACCGTAAGCACTCCATTTAAATTCATTAAAAATATCGATATTAGGCGAGGCAAACGGCCTTACCAAGAATCGATTGTTTTTATATTCAAATGGAGTTTTTACAATGTTGTCGACTTTCAAGAATCGCCACCGGATTTTGCAAGTCGCGGCAGCACTGTAAGCACTCCATTTAAATCCACTAAAAATATCGATATCAGATGAGGCAAACTGCCTTACCAAGAATCGATTGTTTTACATAAATGCAAATGGAGTTTTTACAATGTTGCCGACTTTCAAGAATCGCCACCGGATTTTGCAAGTCGCGGCAGCACTCCACTAAAACTCCACTGGGGTAAGTACTCCATTTAAATCCACTAAGAATATCGATATTAGATGAGGCAAACGGCCTTACCAAGAATCGATTGTTTCACATACATTCAAATGGAGTTTTTACAGTGTTGCCGACTTTCAAGGATCGCCACCGGTGCGAACGTTGGAGGCTACGGCGCTATCGCCGAAGACATTGACATTGAGTAGGTACGCGTTATGCGTTTTTGTCCCGCACTCCGAATGCGACGTTTCTTTCAGTCGTGAAAAAGCTCCCTCCTTCCCTATCGTGGCTCTAAGATAAATTTATCTCGCCGTGCGCACGTCGATTGCGTCGGTGCTCTGAAATTTGCACCGGAGCAGCAATTTTCACTTCGCGCCTCATCACCGTTCGCATTTCGCCGATCTGCGCCAAGCTACATTCAGGCCACTTACATCATTTCACTGACTTCGTTGACCTGGAGTTCGTCTGGCGATAGCGCCATCGCGTCTTCGACAATCAATGACGTCACTTGCCAAGCTGGAGCTCCGGGGGCATGGGTGGAACTACGATTCGGGGGGGGGGGGGAGCACCTTGTCGAGGGGGGTTGAGGATTCCACTGGCTCCAAATGGGAGCCTTCACGGGAAAATTTTGAAGTGCCTCGGGAAGAAATGAGTCATCTGCAGAGCAATTTCGAGCTGTTCTTGTCAAAAGAAAGATTGAAATGCAAGTTGAGAAATGAAGGATACGTCCGTCACGTTATCATTGAATGAAATCCCTCACATTTTCCTTGGAGGGCGCATAACACCCCCCCCCCCTCCTTGTGACGCTACTGTCCAGGGAGCCACTGGATTCACTTGTATAATGAAGTTAAATATGATAAAATTTCTTCTGCGGGAAGAATTTTAAGTATTATTTTTGTTATTTATTGTTTTAGAATCTTTATTACTTCTTCGATTAGTAGGGTTTAAATTGGGTGCGGTAAGAAGACATCTTGAATGAAAAACCAATAAACCAGTTCTTAATCATAGCTTCAAAGAATTATTTTAACTTTTTTTTTCTAATGTGGCAGAAAGGGCATTAAATTTAAGATTTATAGAAAAGATTTAAATTCTTCTTTAGAAATAGGCGTGTGGAATAATATGAGGTTTCAAAACAGTGCTAGTTTTACTATAGAACAAATAACATTTTTTTATGATTTTCCATTTTTAGTTATTTTATTAATTTCGGTTATAGGACATTTCAACAACAATTTTTTGTCCGTGCGTCTGTTTTTTCTGGTAGTTTTTTCCGCGCGTTTTTCCGGCAGAGGAGTTTTGGTCTACCTACTAATTGAGCCCCAAAATTAATTGCTCCACTTGTAAATATTCACATCACTTACATCAAGCAAAAGCCCGCTTTCATTCAGCTATTTCATTCTTGTTTCGAAATTAAATCTTCTTAATGGCATACTCAAGGACGTTTCTGCTTTAATTGAGTCATTCTTTCCTCTAATGAAATTCGGAAATTATGCTAAACGTTATTAAATATGGATACTATAACTTGGTGAGTTTTTGGACTCTCCTCTTGTACCGTAATATCTTAATTTATTTTGCAAGAATCTTGAAGGATGTCTGTCATTCTTAATACGTTGGAGCGCCTTCAATTTCGCATGATACTGTGCAACACTTCTGTTGTGAAATAGTTGCTTGAGGCGCCGTGGTACGCTGTGGCACGGCAGGTGGGCGGCCAACGCCTACAAACCTAAGTGGATACTTCGAGCATTGCGCAATGCGTGAAGTATCCCCTTAGGTTTGTAGGGGCCAAGGCGCGTTACGCGCTGGCAGCACGCCGCTTCTGTTTGGTTGTAATAATAATTAAACTCGCAGAGTCAGCATTTTTCAGCTCATGATTTTGAAATGTTTGCACACCGTGCATAGATTATTCTCATTTAATTTGATGAAAAAAAAAAAAAAAACATGTAATAAAGGAGAACATAATGTGTTTTGTTACTACTAAGGTGATTCCGTGTCAAATTCAATGATTTTCAAAGCACTTAAATATTTTCGTTTATATTTTGTGGCATTACTGTGCTAAAACATGGTGTACGCGCAACCAAATGCTCAAAATTGGACAAACTTGACTCTAAAATGATCAATGCATAAATGGGCTAAAACCAAAGATTGCGTGTTTCTTGGTTTATCTTCCTCTTTTATTCATTTTTGTATAGTTTCTTTAAACACAACTACGACTCATTGTGATTGATATCGATGGTATCGCTTTGAAAAGGTTTTACAAATATTTGCCACTTTTTAAAGTGCGTAACGCGAAGTGCAGACTTCCTGACATACTTATCCTTGATTTTTTCTTCGGAAAACTAATCAACGTAATGTTTTCAAAAATTGCTTGATTCTTCTTTATTGTTTGCAAAATATTCTGTAAAAATCTTAAGCCATTAAGTTAGACTTGTTTCTCCTCAAAAAATTAAAAACAGAGTGGGCATTTTGGAACACAGCAATGGAGAAAAGTGGTTTCGCAATTTAGCCACCGATATTTTGGTGCTTGATTTCTGAGCCTGTTGTGCGAGAGCGTGCAGTGGCGATTTTGCAACTTGGAAATACTGCTTTTCCTCAATTTAAATGTATGTATAACAATCGCTTTTTAGTGAGGCAGGTTACCTTACCTAGAATCGATAATTTTAATGGATTTAAATGTAGGAAAATCAGTGTTGACAACTCGCGAAATCGCCACTGATCAAGTGAGAGGCGCATTTCGACGGTGAAACTACCAAACCACGTATCTCGTTTGCGGTGTTTAAAAATCTACGCTCAAATTTTTTTTTTTGAAGTAGACCAAATCAATATCATTCCTTGAAATTTTCACAGAATTTTCTCCGCACAAAGAGGAAAAATCACAGAAATTTTCAAGACTGGACGTTGAGTAGTTTTTAATTTAAAAAATAAAGTATGACAGGAAGTCTGCGACGTCGCAAACCGAGATACGTGGTTTGGTAGTTTCGCCGTCGACATACGTAGTTCCGTGAGGGAACGCGAGGTACGTAAAGAGCGTATGTTACGAAGTACCTAACAGTGGAAAGGGGTTCGAGGTGAGCGTTATACCTCATTTTGCTTTAAGTCTCAAGGGTCTAGGTCGCAAAAATCTCATGAGGTGAAGGGGGGGTCCGGAATTTCGTGAACGGCCCCTTTACGGATCAAAAACGTTCACCCGAAACATATCGACGGTGAAACTACCAAACCACGTATCTCGTTTGCGGTGTTTAAAAATCTACGCTCACATTTTATTTTTTTGAAGTAGACCAAATCAATATCATTCCTTGAAATTTACACGAAATTTTCAAGACTGGATGTTAAGTAGTTTTTCATTTAAAAAATAAAGTATGACAGGAAGTCTGCGACGTCGCAAACCGAGATACGTGGTTTGGTAGTTTCACCGTCGATTTTCGACTTGAGTGATCGACACGGAACGTAAGTGCGAGTGTCCGCCGGAAATATTCTTTCCCCCCCCCCTTTACTTCAAATGAATAAAAATAACCGTTATTATGTGAAAGAGTCTTTTAATAGAAGACTGTGTCTCGCGGATTGCAGCTCTTTGTTATCGAAAAGAGCGAGGATCATTGGTGCGGACGCAGGTTATCAGAGCCCTCTCTACGGGTCACCTTCAGCGCCCCCTGTGCGACTCCGGTTGTTAACCCATGCATCAACAATGTTTTCGATGGTGAAACTACCAAACCACGTATCTCGGTTTGCGACGTCGCAGACTTCCTGTCATACTTTATTTTTTAAATGAAAAACTACTTAACGTCCAGTCTTGAAAATTTCTGTGATTTTTCCTCTTCATGCGGAGAAAATTCTGTGAAAATTTCAAGGAATGATAGGCTGTATTGATCTGGTCTACTTCAAAAAAATAAAATGCGAGCGTAGATTTTTAAACACCGCAAACGAGATACGTGGTTTGGTAGTTTCACCGTCGTTTTGCGTTCTGTAAGAGGAGCTTTTATTCGAAAATATCCTCTTTCTTCTCAACATCATCAAGTTAACTTGTTTCAAAAGTGGACGTATTTATGCTAAAAGGAAGCGTGTACAAGTGGAAAGATGGCGTGTGCTCGTTGTGAGCATATAGTGGACATATAGTTCCTGTTGAGAAAATGAAAAAGCGGGATTTTACATTTAAATCAAAAGGAATCGAGCGGTAGCTCGTGAACCGTGGACATGTGACAAGAGCGTTGTGGACAGGGCTCATGAGTTAAAGCCGCGCGAAAACGACAATGGAGACGGCTTCATTGCCGCTGACGTCACTGGCGCTTTAAAATCCCCATTCCTCTTACGGCCCGAGCACTAACGAGCATACCCCATCTTTCCACTTGCACATAGAGTCCCTAACTGATGAATTATTGTTGTACCTACTACATTTTGAAAGTAGGAACTATTATTTCCAAAAGTAAGCCAATAGTTTCCCTACATGAAGATGGGTGTTCTTACAAATAAGTCAGAAACTGTGGATATACATACAATTGCAAAACGAAGTCCAATATTCTCGTGTTCTAACTATCCCGGACAAGATCAGGAGGAAGGAAATATGTGTGAAATCGAACGCTCATTAGTTGCTTCACATACTGTCATGCCGTGATAGCGGAGGGACCATAGTAAGGGTCAAAATTTCGAAATCGAGTTTCCTTCAAAATTCGTCTGATCTCTTACAAATAAAATCACTGAAATAGCTAAAACAGCAAAATTCATTTTATTTTCAGGAAAGCGAGACGTATGAGAAAGCCGTAAGTGCGCAAAAAATGACGTAGTTTCAGGCAAGACAGCAATACGTAACCATACTCCTTCAGAGAGCCAATGAAAACAGTGCTTTCAAGTAAAAAGCCCCCTTCTGCTGACTTCTAACGTGAAAATGTGTTTGCTGTGTGTCCAAAATGCAACGACGAAAGCATGCAGTAGACAGCACTTTCGACTGTCGTGCCTAACAATAACCTTGCATGGAAATGAAGAATTGCCCTTTTTATGTAATTGAAATAAAATCAGTCGATTTTGAATCATCCAGGTGATTTCTAGGAGTCCTTCGGACGATTAGTGATAATTCGAGAAAGAACAGAGGCTCCTTTCAATAAAATTTTCCGATCAGATACTTCTGAGCCCGTTTTCTCAAAACTTCATGTTTGCACTTACTGCTCTTTTCGCTATCCGGCAGCGTAGATACCATTGTTTTCAATTGCTACAGACTAAATTTCAGAATTGATAGACACAACGATAGATATTAAAGAAGATAAAGGAAAAATGGAGCGATCCTATTGGTTGAAACGGATTGTTATTATGGAGACATAGGGAAAATGATGAACTAATTTTCGGGTTTCTCGTGGGTTGTCATTAGTTATAGTCTATTATAAAGAACAATTATTCATCGGCCCGAAACAATATTTTAAAAAAAAAAACAATTTAAAATGAGACTAAGGCCCCAAAATAAAGTCTACCACTGAGTTTCTTTGCCAATTGCCACCACCGGCTTCCACAAATGGGATCGTTCCAAATTCTCTCTGTCTATATATAGCCTTGTCTATTAATTCCAATAATCAGCAAGTGCTGATTTAAGTGACTTCGATTGCGGCTTTTTCGCGGAGAGCAAGTTTGAAAGTACTATTTAAAATTTCGGTAGCGACAAACCTTAATGTTTTACTTATAAGTTTTGTAAAAATATTGGTAATTAGCTATTGACTTTAAAAAGTAGGCATTACTTTTGATAATTGACAGTTGCCATAATTATTAATTTTTTTCCTCTCGTCAAATTCGTTTTTCAAACGGCAGAAGCCAAGGTTTTTTATTTGTATTATTAAAGAAAAATCCCAACTGACCAAAACAAAATCAATTTATTTTGGAGGAGGAAGTTGGTAAAAATATGCTAAAAAAATTCAATAAAATAAATGTATTTCGTAACAAGTGATGAATAAATTCAGGAAAATAATACCTTCGTTTCTTATGTCTATAGAGAGCAGAGTACATGTATTATAGGTAACAATAGAGTTCCAATCGCGTTGCTATTGCATTGCTACAGAAGTCGCGACGGTGATTAAGTTAATGTACAATAATGAGACAGATGTATTCAGAGCGAGATAAAATCATTGTTTATCGAACAGCTTAAAATGGACGGAACCCTTGGCGTTCACATAACCAGGCACATCATACATATTTCAGCTGCAGGGCTGGATTAAGGGGGTGACCACATGGGCCGCGACCCATGGCGGCAAATCTATGGGGGGGCGGCAAGCTTTGCAATTTTTTATTTTGACTGTACGTATAAAAAAAAAATCGGATTTAGAAAAAAAATTACAAACGAAAGAAGACGACAAAATCTCTCATTTCCTGGGAGTATAATATAAATTCTAATTTTGTCGTCTTTCAGAGGTACAAGAGACAGCACTTTTAATTATTCAAGTTAAGGGAGAAACCAAAAATTAAAACACGCAATTTGGCCCGGAACGGCGCGGCTTAGAGAGAAATGATGACGAGAACTTGAGATGAAAAGGAGAAGTCCTCGGCGCGGCGATCGGCATGTAACACATATTAGCGCCTACAAGACTGCAAGAATACTTCACACATTGCATCAAACAGAGTGCGGTCATTGCGGTCAGCGTAAAACGGATAGCGCCTGCAAGACTGCGAGAATACTTCACGCATTGCGTCAAACACAGTACGTTCAGCAGCGGTCGGCGTGAAACTCACAGCGCCTACAAGACTGTCTGAATACTTCACGCATTGCGCCAAACACGGTGCGGCGGCGGAAGTTAAAATCATTAATCCACATTTATGTTTGTTCTTTCATAATTGTTTCGTTCATTTCTTAGGAATGGAAGGCTTTGTCCACACAGAGATAGGTTTACGAGACTTAACTTTCGCGCAAAGTTCCGTGAACTTTTGCTAGTAGTGTTGACAGGGCTTTCGCAAAAAATGTGTCCAACACGAGTTAACGCGTCTTATGCACCCCTCCACCGCTGGCACGTTCATTTGATGGTTTTTATTGATGTTTCAAAACTAATGAGAAGGGAGAGGCAAAATATAGGCGGCCCATGGGCGGCAAGAAGGTAAATCCGGCCCTGTTCAGCTGAAACTTTTCCCTAGGACGATGTGAGCTAGCGACATTTGGACTGCATTTTGCAATTTGGAACTATACATTCTGGCTCTTCTTGAAAAACACTTATATGCATAGGGAATAAACTAATGACACGTACGTTTGTTTTAAACCGGGCTAGAATTTATGGTAACGTTGCATGGTGGCAACGATCATGGTGTCAACAAACCAAAAATCTGATCATAGAGTCAACGATTGTTGACGTCGTGATCAGGCAGTAAAACGCAAAAATGAGCCCTGAGCATGGTGTCAACGATCACGGTGTCAACAAACAGAAAAATATCCTCCTTGTGAGTAAAATTAAAAAATTAAGTGTACAGGAGAGGTCTGGGTCACGTATAGTTGGATTAGGTTAGTTTAGGTCAGGACATGTACGTACGGTTACATTAAGTAGGTAAGGTTAACGTTATGTAGGGTAAGGTCGGGGAAAGTTAAGCTCTGTGAATAGTTCCAAATTGCAAAATGTAGTCCATTTATTCTGCCGTGCTAAGGAGGGACGTCGTACGATCCTTCGGACGTTGCCAATTTTCGTTTAATTCTCGTGGAATCCTCTAATTCTTTTGCTGTTAATGACTGGAATGCATAACAAATTGAATTTTGTTTTACTTTGTACAATATACTTTTGCTTATTCGAATACATATACTTTTAAAATATCTCATAGTATTAAAATGTCACTAAAACTAACTTGTATAAAGTTCCGACTAATATCCGGACATAATAGTTTAATCCAAGCACCGTATATAATATGTATTTATGCATATTGGTCTAGTATGGAAAGGTTTACGTGGTATCTAGGCTCATTACAACAGGTGTAGTGGCAATTTTTGAAAGTTGGCAATACTGTTTTTCCTCCCTTTAAATGTATGGAAAACAATTGATCCTCGGTGAGGCAAGTAGCCTCACCTAACGCCGATATTTTTCATAGATTCAGATGGAGGAATAATGGTGTTGCCAATTTGCAAAATCGCCACTGTACTAAGGAGGTACCAGTCAGTTAAAGGTACTGATTTGTGATTTTGAGTGGCGTTTGGTGGATTTGACGATGCACTAGGTGCGCTATCATGCTTGATTTTCAAACAGATGGTAGAAAGACAATAAGGCAAAGTGAACTGACGATATGATTTTAACTTGTTCCAAGGGGCCAATTATAATACCAAGCCGTTGGGAAACAACTTAACATTTGCAGCAGCAACGGTGTAATGGCTCGGATACTATTGTTAGGAATGCATTTCTACCCTTCAACTTAACTTAATAATTTAATTTTAAAAAATATATATGGAACATGACGCGAGTCATTTGGCTGGTAGATCGAGTGAAATGGCCCCTAACCACTTACAAAAGTCTCGCCAAAACTAAACAAAACTTGTTGAACGTTTCATGGTGTTTTGCCAAACGACTCAAGTAGTTCCTAGCTACATTTTCCTGTCGAAACTTTCGTCCACTTCAAAATTTCGGTTTTATTGAGGGACGGAAGCCGAAGCTCCCCTACGTTCATGCGAGATGTTTAATAAAACATAACAAATTTTAATACTAAAATACATTTGAACACTTCATAAATTGAACAATATTTAATAAAAATAACCTATGGATAATGTAATATGTAACCTAGGGATAAAATCAATATATTTGGTGTGAAAGGAAATGAGAGGTAAAGGTAAAAATACAGAGCGTGTATTGTTCGGATTTTCCCGATGATCTTAAACTAAAACAAATTAAGAGCACATTTGAGGAGGTAGGTACACAATGGGCCTTGCCTTAAAAATCGCCTTTTAGGAGAATAGGAGCATATTAATTTTTTTTTTTTTATCTCCGTAAATTATTGCAGATATAGGATATACCAGATTAGATAACCAGAAAAAAGTTAATGTACTCGTCGTAAAATTTTAGCTTCTACGATTATAATTCGCTGATTTCAGAGTGTGTATTGACATTGAAAGAAACAGGTAAACTAGGCTAAGGATTTCCTTGCATTGAACAACATACTTAATTTGGAAATGCCTATTTTAAACGTTACTTAGAGAAAGAAGAAAACCTGTAACGAACTTTAAAATTATATTTAATTATGTAAAAGAATTTATTGAAGATTTTCTAACATTTGTTTATGTATTGCACGCGGGAGAGGGGATAATATTAAAATTAAGAACGTGTTGACTTCTATAGGCGGGAGCAGAAAAAATTCAAGTACTTCGAGTAACTTTGCGGTAAAAGGAGTATGGTACATAGACTCCAAAAATGATCAATTTTCAAAAACTTCTCCAGGATATGAGGAATTTAAAAAGTCGTTTTTCGCAAAATATCACTAAAAACTCTGAAGAGCCTTCTGTATCTAGGTACTGGTACCTCCTTATTTTTTATACGATACCGTATTTTATCCCACGGTGTTTTAACATACGTATCTACCTATAGCTTAAGTGGACGGAATTATGCAATTATCACTGGGCATTGCCGAGTTTCAGGGATAAAAGTGGTAAGAGGCATAAAATTGGAAACATATTAAGATAATGAGTTCTGGTAAAACCAAAGACATTGAGTATAATTTGAGAGAAAATAAGCACTTAGTTAGTTTCAAATTCTTTACATCAATATTCAACTTTAAAGGTATATTTTGTGTCAAATAAATGTCCATTTAGTTTGACGAATGTAAAAGCACTTTCTTGAAATTATGAACATTTCTCTTAATTCTTTGGTCCGAAGTGCCTCCCGAAAAGCGAATTCAGTTATAACTTACGTTACAGAGCGGCATTTTGAGATAATTCAACGAGCTCTTCAATACATTAAATATACTAGCTTGGTAACAATAAAAAAGGTGGACTTCATTCTGCAATTAGGAGCTGCAACATCCGGCTCATTTGTAAAAAAAAAAAAAGTATGTAGAAACGGAAACTAATGATACATACGTTGTTTCTAAACTGACCCAGAACTTGTAGTTCCTCATTGCAAAATGTGGTCCATTTGATTATAAGTGCTTCAGAAAGAATACTTTTTGTACTAATAGTGAATAAGCATATGAGGTATCAAAAATAAAACATGGAATATCAAAAATATTTAAAAATAAGTGGAGCTCCAAATTCGATTATACAGATCATACCAGAATCCAAGGATAAATCGACGTTACTGCAGGTACTGCAGGACCAAACGGGTCCAATGAACACATTGCTTTTGCAGAAATAAGTATTAGAAATCTTAAAGATTATATATATAGATATAAGGCAAAAAAGCGCCTGCATAACAAAAAGTGGAAAGGCTGTGGCTACACGAAGACGTAGGTTATGGGAATCACATAATTTTCTAACCGATTATTAGTGTTCGTCACTTTGGAATTGGTTTGGCGTAAAATAAACAAATTAAAAGACATCGGTGAATAGATCTTTCGAAGTTAGCTAGTTAGTTAGTTAATTAATTTTATTACAGACTTTCAGCTTTAGCCACACATAAGCACGACTAATAACTGAATTCAGTAGATCTGTTGTTATTTTAATCTGTAATCCAAATACAAGAACTGTCCCTCTGTACGCGAAGTCAGTCTGTACTCCCCGAGTGAGTGAGTCTCTCTCTCTTACTCTATCTATACTCTTTGTAGCAATGTAGTGCTAAGTTGGTTCTGCTCTAATAAAATGTTTAACTTAAAAAGCTTCCCGTCTCGTCTCGTCTCTGGTCTAGTTATTTAGTAACTTAATAACAGGTTATGGGCCCAGTCACGTTTAATTTTCAAGAATTGCATTTTCCGCGTTTTCCGGAGGTTATTTGTGCGTTAACGTGATCGCGTGTGCGCGGCTCTAGTTTCACAAAATGGATGCCACCAAAACAACGCCAATCTCAATTGAAAAACTCAGCGGAAGAGAGAATTTCTCGAATTGGAAATTTACCATGAAAATGTTGCTGATTCATGAAGACTTATGGGAAGCAGTAACTGGCTACTCAGAAGATGACAAGACATCTGAAAGCAAACGGGCCAAGAATGATGCGAAAGCTCTGGCCAAGATTTGTCTCACGGTAAAACCTTGTGTATTCTCGCATGTCAGAAAGTGTGAAACAGCTAAGGAAGCATGGGATGCTTTAATTAAAGCATATGAAGACACAGGTCTGTCTCGCAGATTGTCCTTACTTAGAAAGTTGTTTTCCATCAAAAGGGAACACCATAACTCTATGGAAGAATATGTAGATGAAATTCTGTCAACCACTCAAAAATTAGCTGATATCAATCAACCCATTGATAATGAATTTGTTGGAGTGATTATGTTGAGTGGATTACCTGTAGAATATGACCCTCTAGTCATGGCAATTGAAAATTCATCTGCGGAGATTTCAAGTGATTTCATCAAAACGAAACTCATCAATGAAATCGACCGACACACCGCTAGCGAAGAGTCTGCCCTATACTCAGGCGGTAAAAGGCTTTCTAAAGCCACAGGAAAACCAGTTAAGTGTTACAACTGTAATCAGCTTGGACATTTCAAGTCTCAGTGTCGGAACAAGCCAAAGAAGAAGAATAACTCTTGGGCCAACGAGAAGAAGAGTACTCCAGACCCGACTGACCAGAAGCAGAAGACAGCGAAGGATGACACATCACTTTTAACCAGTCTGTGTGTCCAGTACAGTAGCTCTGATTGGTATGTTGACTCAGGTGCTTCAGCGCACATGACAAATACTAAGTCATGGTTGAGTGATTACTGTGATTCCAATTCCAGTATGGAAGTCACCGCAGCAAATGGTGAAAAGATGCATACCGCTGGTTGCGGAAATGTGCAAGTTTCCTTTGAAGACAGCCCTTTAACAGCGATCTCAAATGTAACATATGTGCCGAATCTTTCTACGAATCTACTCTCTGTTAGTGCCGTGGTAAATAAAGGTTTCGCAGTTATTTTCCGTGCTCGCGGCTGTGAAATTTTTCGGGAAGGTGCGCTCTATTCAGGAAAACCAGTTGCATCCGCAGACTGCATCAACGGCCTGTATCGCTTAAACTTAGTGCGCGACAGTGCAGCGATGCAATCAGTGACGGAGGTTCTTGAGCCTCAAGCTCTCAATGCTCTTACTTCGAGTGTTTCACCTGATATCTGGCACCGACGTCTCGGCCATTTACCCAGGTATGGAATGGACCTTTTGAACAAAGGTATGGCTACCGGCATAAGTTTCGACAAGCATGACCTACAGAATTCCAACAAATGTATTCCTTGTGTTATGGGCAAGCATGCCCGCAAACCGTTCAAAAAAATATGCTGCAATCTGCAATATGCGAAAGATCTGTTGGGCATCATTCACACCGACCTTTGTGGGCCCATGAGTGTGCAGTCTTTCAGTGGCAAGAACTATATCCTCACGTTCACTGATGATTTCTCTAGAAAGGTTTTCATCTATTTTCTCCGAACCAAGGATGAGGTTTATGACCATTTTATAAACTTCAAGGCCTTTGTCGAAAACCAGACAGATAAGAAAATAAAAATTCTCAGATCCGACAACGGCGGGGAATACATCAGCAACGCCATGGCCAAGTTTTTGCAGCAGAATGGTATCTTGCATCAAAAATCTGTCCCCAGATCACCGCAACAAAATGGTGTTGCCGAGAGGGTGAATCGTTGGATCATGGAGAAGACTCGCTGCATGCTGGAAGATGCCAAACTTCCAAAAGACTTTTGGGCGGAAGCAGCCAACACAGCTGTCTACTTGAAAAATCGTTCCCCCCACAGGGCTGTTGTCGGTAAGACACCTGAAGAAGTTTGGAGTGGAAAGAAAGTGGATCTATCTCATCTAAGAATTTTTGGCTGTGAAGCATATGCGCATGTATCAGATGAATTGAGGAAGAAGCTGGATGCTAAGAGTAAGAAGCACATTTTTGTCGGTTATTCAGAAGAATCGAAAGGATATCGTCTCATTGACCCAGAGAATCCAAAGAAGATAGTGCGGTCACGCGATGTAGTGTTCATTGAAAACGGACAGAGTGCGAAACTGAAATCAGAAAATGCTGAATCTGAAATTAAAAGTTCCAAAGATTTAGTGCGAATTTGTCTGGACAGCAACACGGGCTTGAATGATGACAACACCGATGAAGAACGTCGCTTCCCCATTAGGCAAAGGAAGAAAAAGGAGTTTCCAGATTACGTGATGTATCTCAGTGATGAAGTCGAATCTGTTCCAGTGACCTACAGCCAAGCAGTTAAAAGCAACGACAGCGCACAGTGGCAACTAGCGATGGAGAGAGAAATGCAGGCTCTGCACCACAAAAACACACGGAGACTCGTCGAAAGACCAAAAGATGTCAATGTTATTAAATGTAAGTGGGTGTATAAAATTAAACATCCAGTCAATGGTGATCCTGAGTTCAAGGCTAGGTTAGTCGCTAAAGGGTTCACACAAGAGTTTGGCGTTGACTATGATGAGACATATTCTCCAGTCATAAGTAAATCTTCTCTCAGATTGCTCTTTAGTTTGTCTGCAAAATTGGGTTTAAAGATTGACCATGTTGATGTTAACAATGCCTTTTTAAACGGAGACTCATCCGAAACTATCTACATGGAACAGCCTCAAGGCTTTGTAAATTAAAATGACAAAGACAAAGTTTGCCTACTCTCAAAAGCTTTGTATGGTTTAAAGCAAGCGTCACGTGTCTGGTACGGAATGTACTACTCAGTTATGTTAAAGTTAGGTTTTACAAAGTCTAAATATGAACCTTGTGTGTACCTCAATATTTCAAAAGATCAGTATACTATTATAGCTGTTCATGTCGATGACTCCCTGATTTTTTCTAATGATGAAATCACGGTAAAAAACCTCAAAAAAGAGATGCAAAACAATTTTGACATAAAAGATTTCGGCACTGCAAGAGCAGTCTTAGGTCTAAATGTTGATCAATCAGCCAACATGATAAAAGTAAATCAAATTGCTTTTATTGAAGATCTGTTGACCCGTTTTAATATGACAAATTGTAACCCTGCTAGTACCCCTATGATTGCCAATCTTCAGTTTGAAGCAAGTGAGGAGACAGTCTGTCCCCCTGATGTCCCTTATCAATCATTAATTGGATCTTTAATGTATTTGGCAGTTAACAGTCGCCCTGATATTGCTTATGCGACAGCTTACCTCAGTCAATTTAACACTAAGTTTACAACTGAGCATTGGCAAGCAGCCAAACGAGTGCTACGGTACCTTAAAGGCACTAAAAACTTAAGTTTATGTTATGAAAAAGACGACAGGGACCTCATAGGTTTTGCTGACGCCGATTGGGTTCAGAATAAAATTGATCGCAAATCATATTCTGGCTATGTATTTTGTCTGTCAAGTGGTCCGATCTCCTGGATGTCGAAGAAGCAATCTTGTGTTGCTCAAAGCTCAACCGAGTCTGAATATATTGCCCTAAGCGAAGCGAGCAAGGAAGCTGTATTTTTGAGAGGTCTACTAGAGTCCCTTTATACTGAGAGTCAAGACAATTCGGCTCATGGATGTCACAAACGGGAATAAAGATTACAGAAATTGAACGTTTTTCGTAATCTTTGATCGGCCCATTCTCAAATGCCTTTCTCCGTTCCTCCTCTCATTCCGTTTGTTCCTTGCCGAACCCGTAATTCCCTGGTCCATTCCAGATTATAATCTTTGCAATTGGTGAAAATGTAATCTTTATTCCCGTTTGTGACACTGTGGAGGCCTAAAATACGGGAACCAATCAGAAATGGATTCAAATTGTCTTGACTCTCAGTATAAAGGGACTCTAAGGTCTACTAAATGAAATCCTAAATGTTGATAGACCAACGACCCTTTTGTTTAGTGACAGTCAAGGCACTGATAATTTATCCAAAAATCCAGTTCTCCATAATCGTTCAAAGCACATTGATGTTCGTTTCCATTATATTAGAGAATGCGTTGAAAAGGGTACTATTGTCGTAAAGTATTTGTCGACCGACAAAATGCCAGCAGATGCTTTGACTAAGCCATTACCTGGCGAAAAACTTAGATTTTGTAGAAATGCTATCAACCTGATTTAAAAAAAAAAAACAACAAGTTTTGTATTTTCCTCTTTCCCGTAACCACACAATGTATTTCTATTTAGTATTTAGATTAAGGGAGCGTGTTGTTATTTTAATCTGTAATCCAAATACAAGAACTGTCCCTCTGTACGCGAAGTCAGTCTGTACTCCCCGAGTGAGTGAGTCTCTCTCTCTTACTCTATCTATACTCTTTGTAGCAATGTAGTGCTAAGTTGGTTCTGCTCTAATAAAATGTTTAACTTAAAAAGCTTCCCGTCTCGTCTCTGGTCTAGTTATTTAGTAACTTAATAACAAGATCAAGTACGATATAGATGGAATATCTGCCGTTGAATGAAAAAATCTAATTTAAACGCTCGTGGGAATAGAAACTGAATGTTGGTAGGTTTTCATTATAGCAAACTTTCAAGACGGCGTGCATTGCTGCAATTATAGGCACATTTTTGAAAGGAGAAAAAGAGGAAGAGGGGGAAAATGGTTGACGATGGTGTCAACGACTCTCCGCCTGTCCCGTCCCACGCCCAGCCATTGGTCAATGACGTCACACCTAAGCTGAACGGTGATTGGGGGAGGCGGTGAGCCGGATGACGCCGCGAGTATTGTGAAGTTCTTCTCACTTTTTTAGGCCATCTTTTTTAAAACGTTTTATCTCGAAAGGATGCTGTCACGGCATCTAGTCTTTTTATCCATTTCCATCCACCACATTTGTGTTTTCCATATTCAGAATATATCACCTTCGTTTCTCGCATCTCCAGTTGTGCTTTTTTAAACGTCCAGTTTCCTTATTTTGCACGCCGCTCTCCCGAATGATCGCTTAGCGCGACGCCCGCATTGACATGGTGCCGAAACCAGCTTCTCCGCCATAGCGAGAAGTGTAGTTCGAATCATCTCCCTTCAACAACGTGCAACTGCGAACCTGACTTTGACCGTGAACAAGTGATAAGTGATTACTCTCCACCAAAATCACTTACAAATCGCCAACACTCGCACTGTCCTGAAGTTCCTTTCTTCACCCGAAGAAGAGAAGTTCCTGAAACATCAGTTTCAGACGAGCAGTTTTTCTTTTTGCGGGGTTTTAACCTTTTTGCCCTCGCGCCTATGGGCAAAGCGAAAAAATAAAAGACGACCGACCACACTTGGCCCTGGATGTTCTGGCAATCCATGGTCTCTCCCTCTCTTGACGTTCGGACATCTTGGACTTCAGCCGTTCTGCCTGCCACCATGGAATTTCTACACAGCTCTTCTTCATTCCTCCAACAATCTGGATTTTCGGTGATTTTGTGAACTTAGTGACAGTTCTTCCAACAGGATTACCATGATAATTGTGCATTAGTGTTTAAGTGAATGTGTAGTGATCAAGGTTTGTCAAGCGTTTCATAATCGCATATTTTTCTCTCTCTCTACTTTTCTATTTTGCTATACCCCCCTCAGCAAACCAATGTCTCTATCCAATGAGGATAACGCAAACTTTTCAGATGATAGCTGTGACCACTTATATCACCCGAAAGTAATCATGAGCACCGTTCCTACCACTTCACCTACCACCACCGCTCCTGTTTCCTCCAGTGTTCAGCACTTCATAGAAGTAAACATACCCCCTCTCATATTCTCTACATCTTCCCAAAGCGTAACCTCACCTATCTTTTCATCCACCGAAACTCACAAACCTA
>NW_017547103.1:4277645-4349482 GCF_001854935.1 Bemisia tabaci | reverse complement strand
CCCCCCCCCCCCCCCCTAAGTGCCTTAAGTAATTTGTGGACGGCCTCACAGGGCAATATGGAGATTGCCGGTTCTGGTTCCGGACGCCTCATTTGCTCAGTTCCATCTGGATCACCTCGGGTCCGTATCATTCTCACCCTTTCCTAATCGACAAGCCTCGATCAAAACCAACAACTCGTGGTTGCGCAGGTACCCGAAGATCCTCTCCCGTAGATGGAACGGGAGCAGGTGACATTGCGGCGCCAGGGACCCGAAGCCCTCGACGCCTCGATCCACGAGATCCCTGCGGCGGTCGCCGCTGCGGACCCTGGCGTCGACCAGGGGCCAGAACCGCGGGAACTCGGTCGCGAAGCTCCGCGACTCGAGCGTGCCCCGCACGACGGGGTCCTTCAGGAGCCGCGCCATCCCGGCCGAGCTCGCGTTCAACACGTCGTAGAACGTCGCGCTCGAGTCGCCCACTCTCAACGTCCTCAGAAAAGCCACCTCGGCGACGCACTCGACCAAGAACGACGCCGGCACCGACTCCGAGACCCACTCGGGCAGTTCATCTTTCCGGTACTGCGGACACCCTTGGTTGATCTCCAACCCGGCGGTCGCTACCAAGACGACGTGGCGGCAGATCACCTCTCGCAATTCGTCTGCGTCCTCAACTTCGAGATCCTCCAGGCTCTCCAAAGCCGCGCCCTCGAAAACACCATCCAGCCGTAGATCCCCCACCCGCAGGACTGTCTCCACGACGCTGGCGTTCCTCGCAACGATGGCTTTCTCCAGAGCGAAACCGCTGGATAGACCCTCGTCGATGCCGAAAAGCCACTCGATTGCGGTGAGGTTGGCGCTGTCTATAGCTCGCGCCAGGAGGTCTCTGGTGACGCCCGGCGGTGCCATGGCAATTGCGCCCCAGCTCACTAGATCCTCGACCACGTGGCGTTGATTGAGCCGCAGCGCCGCGTGCAATAACTCGATATCCTTGGCGTCTTCCGGCGCGAGCGTGAAGCCGTGGTCGAAGAGCATCCGGACGGCCTCCTGTCCACCACTCCTGAAGAGCTCCAGGCAGGATCCGCGGTTGGTGGCCAGGTCCAGGTTGTCCAGGATCCGGGCCAAGTAGCGCGGATCGGCCTCGGCGGCGAGTTCCAAGGCGCCGCGGGCGGTGACGTCGGCGCCCTTCTCGATCAACCAATGGGGGACGTCGGTGACGCCGTGCATTCGGAGGGCGACCAGGAACGGCGTGACGCCCTTGGCGTCGGCGGCGTTGACGTCGGCGCCCCTGTCCAGGAGGCCGCGGATGATGTCCGGCGACCAGGTGTAGGTGTCGACGGCCAGGCGGAGGGGCGTCCGCCCGTCGCGAGTCCGGGCGTCGACGGCGACCCGGGAGTCGCGCGCCAGGAGTAGCGCGACGGTCCGCTCGTCCCGCGACCGCACGGCCCAGTGGAGGAGGGTCCCGCCCTCTCGGTGCCGGTGCTCGATGTTCGGCCCGTGGGAGACGAGTTTCCTCAGGATTTTCAGGTTGGCGTCGTCGGATAAGGCTGGGAACGTGACGTCGGGTAGATCTCCGTCCGGCCGCGTGATGATCTTTAAAACACATAGAAAGGCATACATGAGAAATCGATAGAGGAGGGTAGAGTCCCTTTATACTTAGAGTCAAGACAATTTGAATCCATTTCTGATTGGTTCCCGTATTTTAGGCCTCCACAGTGTCACAAACGGGAATAAAGATTACATTTTCACCAATTGCAAAGATTATAATCTGGAATGGACCAGGGAATTACGGGTTCGGCAAGGAACAAACGGAATGAGAGGAGGAACGGAGAGAGGCATTTGAGAATGGGCCGATCAAAGATTACGAAAAACGTTCAATTTCTGTAATCTTTATTCCCGTTTGTGACATCCATGAGCCGAATTGTCTTGACTCTCAGTATAAAGGGACTCTAGAGGAGGGCAGTGTTTGAAACTCACAGGCGCCAACGCGCCAAATGCGCCTAAAAAATGAGGGCTCTGCGCCAACGTAGCCCCTAAAAATCTGAATTTTCCTATTAGGTGATTATTCGAAATTTTCGGTGAGAGCTTTTTCTATTCTTCACGATTTCATCATTTGAGCTTTTGTCTTCCCCAAGTTACAGCTACTTGCAAGTTCTGTTAGGAAAACATCTTGCGTCTACCTTTTCACTAAATGCGCCGTAATATATAGGCAAAAAGTCAATTTGGCCCCTAAAAAATCTTCAATGGCGCCTAAAAATCGGCCTTGATGCGCCACATGGCTCCTAAAACTCAAAGGTGAGTTTCGAACACTGGAGGAGGGATATCGATAAGGGCCGATTTTGGCCCAGTTCAGATGGACGCAATCAAATCTGAAAGAACTATATCCATTGTGACATGAGCTCGGTCCTGCATGCATTCTAAATTTCTAATTGATCTCGGGGCTCATGTCGGAATGGATGTAGTTCCTTTTGATTTAAAAGCGTCCAAATATGTGTCATTTGTTTCTCCGTGCAGGTAGGTGTTTTTAGGGGCCAGTCAGAAATGGAGTAATTCTCTGTTGCCAACGTAGTCCATTAGGACTGCATTTTGCGATGTGGTGCTATAAATTTTGGCTGTTCTGGAAAAACACTTATGTGCAACAATGTGCATAGGGAAACTGATGGCACATACGTTGTTTTTAAACCGGGCTACAATTTATAGTTCCATATTGCAAAATGCAGTCCATTTGGACTGCGTTAGCGACAGAGAGCGAGTACATGAGGTGTCAGAAAAGTACCTACTGCACGTTTCCTTTTTTAGGACGAACGGTGGCATATAGAGTCCCTTTGTACTGAGAGTAAAGACAATACGAATCCATGTCTGATTGGTTCCCGTATGTAAAGGCCTTCACAGTGTTACAAACAGGGATAAAGATTACATTATCACCAATGGGCCTGTTGCATGCAAGAGATACAGCCGTGCGAATAGACTTTTTAGAGGGTAAATGACACGAAAATTACGATGGTCACATTAAAAAAGTCTGAAATACACTCCTTACTGCGCAATTTGCGTTGTTAGGAACGCGCTTTTTAAAATTTCCCGCGTTTGGGGGCAGTTTTTTTACGGAAACAATTAACGACAACTCGCGGCTATTTCCGATCAACTAAAACTGACAACACAACCTAAAAATCGGAGCTCGTGATATCGTGAAATGAAATGTAGAAGGATTGCGTCGGATATTTAAAAGTTGATCGATTTGGTTACCGCATAAAGCGTATATGGACCACTATAAGAGATCACGTTGGGTTTGTAAACAAACTGAAGGAAAAACTAACAACAACAACAACGACTCGGCATCCTCCGGAAATCACCGAGCCCGCCGTTTGCTCGTTTCCGGTGATTAGAAAACTGCCCCCAGACGCGGGAAATTTGAAAAAGCGCGTTCCTAACAACGCAAATTGCCCAGTAAGGAGTGTATTTCAAACTTTTTTAATGTGACCATTGTAATTTTCGTGTCATTTAACCTCTAAAAAGTCTATTCGCGCGGCTGTATCTCTTGCATGCAACAGGCCCATTGCAGATTATAAACTGAAATGGACCGTGGAACTGGGGGTGCGGCAAGGAGCAAATGGTATGAGAGAGGGAACGGAGACGGGAATTCGGGAATGGGCCGATCAAATATTACAAAAAGCGTCCGATTTGTGTAATCTTTATTCCTGTTTGTGACATCCATAAGCCGCGTTGTCTCGACTCTCTCTATTAAGGGCCTTTAGCAAATATCAAAATGCGGTTTGCGTAGCGTTAAAGTTCTAGGAATGACTGGTAATACGAGACGAATTCAAGCTCTCTGGGTCAACAATTGACCAAGTTACAGCGTTTTGAAAATGACAAATCAAGCTGACCCTCCCAGGCGATTTTCAGCATTTTCTTCTAAAAATAAAATCAAGATCTAACCGTTTCAGTAATAGCATTTTGACGCTACACAAACCGCATGCTGATATCTAACGCACCGTTCGTCCTAAAAAGGAAAACGTGCAGTATTTTTGGGACACCCTATGTATTTGAACAGATAGAAACTTTAAGAGTAGGATTTGCAGGCAACATAGTTCCTTTCGGCAAAATTACTCAATATTTGACTGGTCCATAAAAACACCTATCTGCACGGGGAAACAAATGACACAGATTTGGACTCTTTTAAAGCAAAGTGGACTACATCCATTCTGACATGAGCCCTGAGATCCATAAGAATGCATGGAGGACCGGGGTCATGTAACAATGGATATAGTTTTTTAAATTTGATTGCGTCCATCTGAAATGGACCTCACGCCTCTGCGGTGAGGCGTGAATGATCAATTATCGATTTTTCCCCATTTGAGGCTGTGGTAAAGAATCGATTATTCAGGTGTTCGTTGCGAACACCCTGTTTATCGATCCGTTTGCATAGGTTTAAATGGCAGATCAATTGATACATCGCAAAGCATGCCAAGCCCACTGGTCTATTTGTATGAGGGGCTTGGAGTATAAAGCACACACAAGCAGTCTTGAAATGAATTTAGATATTATAAATTTAAACCAAAACTAGTCTAATTCTTTGGAAAAGTAACTAGGTTTTTGCGTGGGTTTTTATTTTACTAAAATCCAACATTCAACCGTTAAAAAATGAGTTTGCACTTTCTTTCCATCGTAAGGCTGCATGTAATTTTGAAACTTCTAACATGTATGTTCGAAATAGCAAATACTGCACTTATGCACCTTGTCCTCCAAGTCTTGAATATAAAGAGTGGAGCTTAAAAAAATATAATTCATCATTGCAAAATGAAGTCCAATTTGTCAGGAGAAAAAATTCGTCCGAAAAGTCGACATTTACATCAAAGAATACATCCTGGCACCTTTCACAAAATTCAGACAAATAGGAGCCGAGGTGGCATTTCAGGCTACATCCACCTCTGATTTTCGAATTTTGAAAATTTGAGTTGAAATTCAAGTTTTCCGTCAAATAATGCCATCAGGTACCAAGTTTCACAAAAATCAATCGGACAGGAGCCGCATATCATACGATCAAGAGGACTCTGTGCGGTGGCAAACAACACCAGTCAATTTACGAGCGTTAAAACGCCTTCATTTCTATCTGATACTGTGCAACACTTCAGAGGTGGAATAGTTGCTTGGAGCGCCTTCTACAGAATCACTTCGATTTGATGGCAGGCAATAGATCACGATTGCCACTTGAGTTACACATTTCCTCATCACTGACAGTGGTGTGAAAAAAATTCATCCCTCAATTTGCGACGTTGTAAATGTTTCACCGCCTATTTTGGACAGTTTACGGTTCCTATGACTTCCTGCTAATGCCTTTCTCCTCCTCGTAAATGAAAACTATAAGAGCGTCGAAACTATATCTTCAGAGTCAAAGAATCGGTTTTCATTCATGTCGTATGTAGTTAACAAGCAACCATTTCACATTAAAATATATGTTTTTTAAAAAAACAAACATCATCGGAACATGAGAGGAGTCAGCGATTTGACTGCCATACCGTAGTGCATCAATCCCGGCATTTTCCCACCTTTCCGGCGCGTTTGAAATTTCTTCAAATTTTTTAAACGCGATCAAACATTGCGTGGATAACAGTATGAATTACCTAAATGAATAAAGGAGAAGCAAAATTGAATTATGTAATTTGCATATTTGCCGCTTTTTAAAATCGGACTTGTCCGGGGCTTTCAAAATTCAAAACATTAAGTAACTAAATCCGGGATTTTTTCTCATGCGTGGCCGCTCTTTAAAAAAAAACGGCAAAAAAAGGCCTTTTTAGGTCATTATTTATCAAAATGGCGGCAAAGGCACACCGTAGGTACGTAAAAGGAAACTTCAGGTTCGGATTCAGCAACTCAAAAAACTTCAAGCGGGCCAAAAAAATAGCCGTGTACCCAAAATTCCAGGTAGACATACCAGGCGCCTGGACTAAGTCTCGAATTTCTAAAACTGCACTTATGGGCCTTGTCTTCCAAGCCCTTCACCTGAACAATTACTCACTTACTTACTCACTCGTTTTTGTTTTTAATTTATTTTCCGGTTGAAATGAAATTGTAATTATTTTGAAACGTTCCGGGTTTCGTTTATTCTTTGTTCTTTATTTGCAGCCTTTTCCCCAGTTGTTCTTCAATTACTCACTTACCTTCAACTTTTGTCGGGCGATGCCGGGCGCGAGGAGGCCCGAGACGAATTCCTTGTTGTGGGCCTCGACGAGCAAAACGAGGCGTCCGGACGAGTCGACGGCCATCTGTTGGCCCTCCCTCGCGGCCATCCGCACGAGTTGGACCTTCCCGGCTCGGGCCGCCGCGGCGAGAGCGGGCGGCAGTGAATCCGTGAACAAATTCGCCGACAAGACGTGGACGCCGATTTGGCCGAGGCATTTGACGAGGTCGGCGTACCCCTCGACTCGTCCGGCAGGCGTGGCCTTGGGCACGAGTGCGTACAGAACCTGCTCAGATGTGGTACCGCCCTCCGGGGACTTGGGGCCCTCCGGGGGCTTCTTCAAGATGTTTGGCAGGAGACCGTCCCCCAACGTCTTTAGGGCGCGCCGCAACCCGCTCGGGGCCCCCTCCGGGGCCACGGAGCCCCCGTCGGTCCGCTCCACGAGGGCCGCCCAGCCGAGGATTTCCAGGTAGTATTTACTGTCTGCCATGCCTCCGATTCCCCTGTAACATACAAACAATTGGTTTTGGGTACTCGCTGCGGGACTCGCTGTAACTAGAGTCCCTCTGTACTGAGAGCAGGGATGGATTTACCTTTTTAGCGCTCCTAGGCAAATCTTATAGTCGCGCCCCTCAAAGAACAGACGACCGTGTGGGGAGTCTGGGGGGTACCCCTCGGACGAATGTAAGTTGAGTCCCGATGCATTGAGGTCATTAGGGGAGAAGGTAAATTGAGTCCCGACTCCTAATTGGTGGTACGTAAATCGAGTCCCGGTAGCATTATCACTGTATGTGTGAGGATGGGAGAGTGTGCGTGAGAGGTAAGAAATGAAGTAAATGTTTTGTGAAGTTAAGTGATTGTAAAAAGTTTAAATTTTATCTGCAAGTATTCAAGATTCATGGTTATACTAAAAAGGTCGATTTGTTCCATTGGTTTTCTTGTTATTGCCTGACAAAAAAACTGATACGTACGCAACAGCACTTCGGTTTGTCGTCAAGCGCTGTGAATATTTAGGTTTAAAGTTCCAACCGAGAGAAGTTTTTTTGGACTTCGAAGAAGGTATACACAAAGCAGCTCGTTGAGTATGGCCGAATGTTAGACTTAAGGGATGTCTTTCATCTTGGGCAGAGTTGATGGCGCCACTTACAAAAGTGCGGCTTTTAACGACCGTGTATAAAGACTCTCGATCTGAACTCAGCAATTATTTAAAATATTTCTTCGGCTTGCCATTCCACTACTATTCACTGTTCACCAACGCAAATACAGTGGGACTCAATTTACTTATGGGTGATTAATTGACGGGACTCAGCTTACCCTCAAAAGATCGTTTGGGACTGAACTTACCTTTTCCCTACCCCTCAGCCAAAAAGGGGGTTTGGGGGTTCTCCCCCGGAAAATTTTTAAAATCGGGCATTTGATTAACGTAATTTAAAGCTACTTTTAGGTTATTTAAGAGGAAAATTTGGTGGCTGAGATGACTCGTGTGCTACCATTGTTTTCAAAACGTATGGGGAATTAAAACAAATCAAAACTAAACAAATGCGAGAAAAGTTTGGAAAAAGTGAAAAGAAAATTTTACTCATTAATACAGAGGGGGCGCGGGTTTTACGAACCTTATTAGTAGACACGGACAGATTCACAGGTATTCTTCTTTTCGCGCCTCTTTTGTTGTCCTTATTTTTTTTTACTGATTTCAATTCTAGAACCCTTTAAAAAGTATGCATGTTTCTCAAAATTTTGCGCCCCTAGGCAGCTGCCTAAGTCTGCCTTGTGGGAAATCCGTCCCTGACTGAGAGTCAAGACGACCCCCCTCATGGAGTCACAAACGGGAATAAAGATTTCACAAATTGGCAGTTTTTCGTAATCTTTGATCGGCTCATTCTCAAGGTAAGGTTTACCTTCAAGTAAACTGTTGAATAGTTGATTTAGTTGATTAACTTTGAATTGCTTTATTTGTTGAAATTGATTTTCCTACATAAATCCAATATTTCACTTGGAAAATGTGTCTTTTTGATGTATTCGTACATACCAATTGTTGTTTAACGTTCTAGTGGATCCAGGCCGATTCATAATGATGCGCTGCAACGGGCGGGAACTTTCGGGCCCACGTATACTTGGTGCATGCGTGCGGCATGTCGCTTAAGCAGTGCATAGGACGCGCGCGCTATTCTCGGGTGTTGGGCATTTGTCTCGCAAAAGCGACCAAACGGATGAAATTTACGCCCCGGCGCGGCGCGGCGTGGTGCCGTACCCTGTGTAAAAATTGGCAGTAGAATCTGTGTTCCAAAATACCATAGACTTAAGGCCGGCTGTAAGATTTCCAATAACTTCTATAGCCGGCTACATAATTTCTTATAGCCTTTTATAGCCGAATTAAGCAATTCACAGTCAGGCGATAAAGTGTATGCTAAACGTCACTAATTACGGATGCTATAGGACTTAGTGAGTTTTTGGACCACTGCTCTCTTTTTGGGCCGTAGTATCTTGATTTATTTCGAGAGGAAAGCTCCGTTCTTTTGATGGACGCCTGCCATTCCTAATATATTAGAGAGCCTTCAGTTTCGTATGATACTGTGCAAAACCTCTGGTGTGAAATAGTTGCTTCAAGCGCCGTGGAAGGCTGCGTTGCGGCAGGCGGGCAGCCAGCGCGAAACGCACTGGCGCCTACAAACCTGACAGGGATACTTCACGCGACGCGTGAAGTATCCCTGTTAAGTTTGTAGGCGCCAGTGCGTCGCCGCTCCGCTTTATGTTAGGCTCTAATATTTAATCTGGCCAAGCAAGCGTTATTCAACTCATGATTTTGAAATGTTTGCACATCCTGAATGGATTATTCTCGTTTTAATTGATGAAAAAAAATATGTATTAAAGGAAAATATAATGTGTGTTTTGTAAATATTAAGGTGGTTCTGTATCAAACTTAATGATTTCCAAAGCACACGAATTTCTACACAATATCTTATAGCCTTTTAGAATCGATTTATAATCAATCGAGGATAATCGCTCGGATGTCGATGATCTTAGCGATTTTATCGTCGAAAAAATCGCAACAAATCGCGATTTTTCCAGTGTATCAAAAGTAGCGATTGCCGGATTTCCTCATCTGCTTTATTTTTGGATCGGGAAACTAACCAAAAAGACGGATCCAGCGGGCTGGCAACACTAGACTTTCTCCATTTCAATCTGTGCTGAATAATCTATTTTTGGCGGAATCTGATACTTAAAAAAAATCTATTCATTGCCATAGCTTTAAATAGGGTGCCTTTATACATAGACAGACGAACTAGACCACATTTTGCAATAAGGAACTACTATTTCTGGCTCATTTTAGAAACAACATATGGATTGCATTTTGCAAAAAGGAACCACTAGCATTGCAATGATGCTAAGATTGTGCAACTTCATCTTTTGCAATAAAATTGCGGAAATCGTGAAAAACAATGAAATTTACATAGTAATTTTTGTCTTAAATTTACAGTTTTTAGCGAGTCAAATAGAAACTATTAATGGATAATCGGGGTTTTCCTCCAAGATAAAAGAAGTTGCACAATCTTAGCAAAATTGCAATGCTAGTGGTTCCTTTTTGCAAAATGCAATCCATATATGCCATAGGTTTCCCTCTACAGGAAAGTGCTTTAATGGGATAGCCTGCAGAAATAGTGATTCCTTATTGCAAAATGTAATCCGACTAAACAAGACTAACAGAAAAATTAACTGAAATTTTCGCGGCATTTTATCATTCAATTTTCTACTTTTAAAATAAACTAAACATCAGGGGAAATTAGGCAACATGAATTGAGGTTAGATGGAGGTTAACAAGGCAAAAGTACGTACATGGAATTTTCCGAATTCCGAACAGAAACGAGTCTCACAAAACTCGAGTTAAAAACTGTGTCCCTCATTTATAAACTTTAACGATGGCATTAAATAGAAATAAATGTCAACCATGATAAAGTAGAAAAATAGTAAATTTAATGAAACACTGTCTAATTAACTTGATTACACGAGGACATCATAAGGATTGAATGGTAACGGTGACTAAAAAGTTTGCCCTGAGTTCAAATTAAATTCTTACTCGGCAAAATCTGATACATTTAAAAGTACGCGCGGAACGAGTGTAACTAGAAACATACGTCAAGTAGATAAAAAATAATTTTAAACCAAAAAATAATAAGACAAACCCACTGAAGGTTCCTGAGGTACACTTAAAGAGAAATTTATACATGTTAGCGAGATCATTTTGTTTAAACTAAAATTGTACGATTTTCCTTACGATGAAAATCGCAAAAAAATACATTGTAATACGGACATCACTATCCCGGGAACTTTGTAGAAGTAACTTATCCTGTTAGTAACATACAAAGTCCTCTGTCGGATCACTTTTTGACTGATCATGAAGTCTACTGCGCGGTTGAGACGCTTGCAGTTTCACCTGCTGCGATAGTGCAGACATCGATTGTCATCAGCAACTCGTGGTTGCACAATAGTTGCAAGATCTTTTCCCGGATTTCGAAAGGTATATTCTTCGAAAACTCGCTCAGGTGACCGAACACTTGACTCGCTTTTTCAATTAGTGCGACTTTATAGTCACATTTCCGGAACCTATGATAAATAATAGGAGAGAACAATGGGAACCTCGCAAAGTAGCTTCTAGACCTCAATGTACAACGAATTGAATTGCTCCTCAAAAACCGTATTATTTGGGGAATGGTAGCGTTTAAAATATCGTAGTAAGTGATTGATGAGTCTCCAACCGTTTCTGTCTTCAAGAGAGCAACCTCATTGATACATTCCTCCAGGAACGTTGATGGTACCGATTCCGGGACCCATTCGGGAAGTTGGTCTTTCCGCAACGGCACACCTCTCACAGTAATATCTTCGTTCACTACCAAGTCAGCACTCGCCAACATAACAATGTGTCGGGACAGCGCTTCTTTCATTTCGTGTCTTACATCATTCTGATACTCATTTTTTATCACGGAGATAAGATAGTCGATAGCATCATCAATATCCGAGTGGAAATACACCGGTTCAAGTTCATCCAACACGTTTTCAACCAAAAGACAAGAGAGTCCCGGATTACCAACTTTGAGGATGGTTTGAAAGCATTCGGCGTTGAATGTAGTGATCGCCTCTCGAAGGATATCGTTGAAGAATTCAGCTTCGCGAACGTCGTCGATTTCGAAAAGGTACTTGACGTCATCATTGTCGTCTCGATTGAGAGCCAGAATGAGAAGTTCCTTCATGACGTCCTTAGGTGCAGCATCCGGCACCGTGCGCTTCGGGCGCGGTTTCAGGTGCACGACGGCACCCCACCTGAGCAGATCCTCGAAAATCTGCCGGTCCCCCACCTCCAGAACTGCGTCGAGAATCTGGATACTCTTCGCATCTTCCGGCAAAAGTTTGAACCCGTAATCGAAGAGTTTCCGCACCGTGCTCCAGTCAGCGGTCGAATGCCTCAAGATCTCTTTGAATGAGTCTCGGTGTTTATCGATGTCCAAACCTCCATGGTCGAGAAGCAGAGACACATGATAAAATCCTGCTTCAGCGGCGAATTCTAAGGCACTACCGAACTGCGTATTCGCATTGACATCTGCCCCATTGTCGATCAATATACGGATAAGGTCGGTGCTTTTTTGCCGCTTGAGAGCCACAAGGAACGGCGTGGCTCCTTTTGCATCTTCCGCGTTGACGTTCGCCCCGCTTTCCAACAAACGTGTCAAAATTAATGGCGATACATTGCCGCTTAGAGTCTTGACTGCGAGGAGCAGGGGTGTTTCGCCTCTCTTGTTCTTGGATTCCAAGTTGGCGCCGTCTTCCAACAGCATCTCCACGAGCCGCAGCTGCTTCCTCTTCACTGCAAAATGCAATAATGTGCCACCCTCATCGTGACGATATTTTAAATCGGGCCCCGCAGTTGCCAACCTCGCAAAAATTGCAAGGTGCTCTCTTTTCCATACCTGGCGAAATGTTCGCGAAGAAGTAATGTCGTCTAAAGAGAGGTGTCTAGTGCTTTCGTCGACAACACAGCGATTGAGAAGGAGCGGGAGGATATCGGAGTTGAAAGGATCCACAGTGACGATTAACTGTCCAGAGGAGTCGAGAATTCGGTGGCCCACTCGGACGAGTATGTCCAGGAATTCCACTCTTCCGGATCTGGCCGCCTCCAGGAGGAAAGGTGGCAGTTCGTCTGTCCTCAAGACGATGACGCCGTTTTGCTCGAAGAGGTCGGCTAGGAGACTCAAGCGGGGTATAAGGGCGTAGACAACGATTTCGCTGCGAGTGAGAGGCGGTGGCGATCCTGATTCTGGTGAGGCTCCTTCGGTGGGGGCTTCGACTTGTTCCTTGTGGGCCACGAAGATGAACACTTGCCAGTACTTCTTCCCACGGATGTCCATCGTTGTGATTCGCCTGCAACAAGGAATAACCGAATTTTATGGATGCCGTCCAGTTCTATGTAACGTTTCCGCAGAAAGCGCCCACATGTTTGAGATACGTCGCGTGTCAGCCGATAGGATTTCAGGAAAAAATGTTTGATCTTTTCTTGAGCTTTGCACCAACCAACGAGTCGCCAATAACTTGGTATTCGACGAACAATTAAGGTGCAATCTAATTAAGAAGTCCTCTATGAACTGGACTACATTTTCCGAATAGAAACTACAATGTCGTCTTATTTTAGAAAAAAAAACCTAAGTGACAGTAGTTTCCTTACGCAGATCGGTGTTTTTAGGTATGAGCCAGAAATTGTAGTTCCTTATTGCAAAATGCAGTTCAATTGAGGGTCTTGGAGGACAAGGCGCATAAGTGTAGTTTTAGCTATTTCGAGAAATACGTGTTTGAACTTTTGAAGTTTCGAAATCGCTCTTATCCGCATGGCGGAAAGAAAATTCAAACTGACTTTCTGATGCTTGAAGATTGGTATTTTGGAGCGAATTTTTCACAGGACGAGCATTAAATCCAGTTTCACTTGAAATCGTTGAGATCTCCATTCTTTCAAAAACTGCACTTTTTGTCCTCCAAGCCCCTCAATGATTATGATACGTAACTATCACCCGCTGTTGACCTTCAGTTACTCATGTCAAGAAGGTATCAATATGAAGAAGTTTTTGGAAAAAGATAGTATCACTAGCCACTCAGAACATTGAGTGAGTTCTGTCAGGCTCAAACTTAGGAGCAATGCATTACTGTGGTGAAACTAGTGAAACCCTGAAATTCTGTTAATACCTACTCCACAATCATTTTACAGCCACTCAGATTATCAGTTAGAGTCAAACAAATCAAAGTATAGTCAAACATGACTCGAAAGTTGAGTCATATTTGACTCGATCTTACGTTCAATGTAGGAACAGAATATTGGAACTTAGAAAAGTGTTCAGGTACTGGAAGTAAGGTAGTATATATCTCGGTTATAGAACGTTTTAGGGACACGGCGACTTTCCGCGAGGTTGCAAAGGGTTCGTCGGCCTCCATGAGAATGAAGGTGAACCATGTTCTCCTTCATTTTTTGGACAATCATTCAAATTCACTAACTTAAAGTCAAAAAATTTATAACATGGGTTTCGCCCCATCCATTTTTTCTGCTCTGCGTTAAATTCTTTGCGTCAGCGGAAAAGAGAGAAACCTCTTTTTGATTGTTGCGGATATGCGAGAAAGTTTTGTTGCATCACATCGTAGTTGAGACCGGATCTGTAAAAAGGGACCTCATTTCCCGGAACAAGATTTCTTATATAAACTTCGAACTCCGCGCGACTAACGATGGCGGGAAGCGCCTGCGAAACAGAAGGGATACTTCAAGCATCGCGTCGTTTCCCCGATCTCTCTCGCTCTCGAGTCACGAATGAATCGCTTTAGTTTCCGAGATGTGTACGCTGTTTGGAAATGAGGAGGGCAGAAGGTGAACACAATATTGGAGGGTAAGCGCAAAAATAGAGCGAATTTTGATCAAATACTGGAAAACAAAACATATTGGATCTAGAGTCCAGACTCTTGAAAACATCGACAAGAAAAAGTACTCTTGATTCAATCAGAATCTAGCTTAAATAAAAAACCAAGCCTCTTAATTTAAGCGGATTTCATTTTGATTCAAGCAAAAATCCGATTGAATCAAGAGTATTTTTTCTTGTCAATGTTTTCAAGAGTCTGGACTCCAGATCCAATGCGTTTTTTTTCTAGTGAAACGAGATACGTATTATATCATCTATTATCCAAGGTCGTATCATACGCCGTGAGTCAGTTGTGCTGGTCACAGAATCGTGTTTAGGTGCTTGATCCTTGTGAATTAGCTGAAAATAATAAGATCTGTCCGCACGGCAACCAATAAGTTTCTAATGAGAGAGATATCGCGCTTTGAAAAGTCGGAGCAGGTATTGACGTCATTTACCGCGGTAGTGCCACCCTTGATTTCTTCCTCTTTTGTTCGATCCGAGATGCAGGTAGAGAGCGCAAAGCGAAACTGCAACGATATTAAAATGTAAATAAACGATGGTGAACTGACTGGTCGCCTAGCCTCTTCGCGTAGAGTTCGTTATGTCCTGATAAAATGATCTTTGAAGCGCGAATTCGTCTGTTTCTTGATTTTGTCCATGTTTATTAATGTCGTCGAAGTTCCGCGTTGCGCTCTCTGCATCACTGATCGAACAGAACAGGAAGAAACTAAGGGTGTCACTACCGCGTTGGATGACAACAGAAACCCGACTTTTCAAGGCGCGATATCTTTGTTAATATTGAACGCAGGAAGCTGCTGTTTCGACAGATCTTTTTCTTTTCAGATAATCTACAAGAATCAAGCATCAATAAAACACGGCTCTGTGACCAGCGCAACTGCGCAACTGACCCATACACTTTACCACTGTCTACGCAGTCAGCGAACGACCGATCGGTCTTTGGTTCGTTAATATTCTGCATTTTTTCCCTTCACACCAAATTTTCATACAGATGCAAGGCCGGATTAAGGGGGTGGCCACATGGGCCGCGGCCCATGGCGGCAAACTTTGCAATTTTTGTTCATGTAGGTATAAAAAAAAAATCGGATTTAGAAAAAAAAATTACTAACGAGAAAATCAGACAAAATCTCTCATTTCCTGAGAGTATAATAATTTCTAATTTTGTCGTCTTTCAGTGATACAAGAGACAGCACCTTCAATTAGTCGAGTTAAGAGAGAAACCAAACACGCAATTTGGCCTGGAACGGCGCGATTTAGAGAGAAATGATGACGAGGACTTGAGATGAAAAGGTTCAGAAGCCCTCGGCGCGGCGGTCGGCATGTAACACATATTAGCGCCTACAAAACTGCACGAATACTTCACGCATTGCATCAATCACAGTCCGGTCATTGCGGTCAGCGTGAAACGGATAGCGCCTACAAGAGTGTAGGAATACTTCACGCATTGCGCCAAACAAAGTGCGATCAGCACGGCGCGGTGGTGGAAGTTAAAATCATAAATCCACACTTCTGTTTGTTCTTTCATGATTTTTTCGTTCATTTCTTATGAATGGAAGGCCTTGTCCACCCAGAGATAGGTTTACGAAACTTAACTTTTGCGCAAAGTTCCGTGAACTTTTGCTAGTAATGTTACCACGGCTTTCCCAAAAAATGTGTTCAACACGAGTAAACGCGTCTTATGCACCCTTCCTCCGCTGGCACGTTCATTAGATGGTTTTTATTTGATGTTTCAAAACGAATGAGAAGGGGGCGGCAAAATACAGACGGCCCGTGGGCGGCAAGTAGGTAAATCCGGCCCTGTACAGATGAGCGTCTGAGAATTGACACGCATTCGGAGGAATGAAAATCGAACGACAGAGACGTTGACTTCTCGATTCCAACATACGATTATATTCCATAATCGCTCATTCGTAAAAATATAAAATTTATGCGCGGGTAGCCCGAAGGTTCTATCGATCCGCTTCAGATGAGAAAGCGCTATAACGCATCAAATTGGATTTTCCAGCAGTGTTATCTCATTGTCAATCAAAATACGGTGCCTTTCATAAGTTACTCTACTGATTACCTGCTGGGTATGGTTCCCTTGAAGTTCACCTTTAATTTTGCCGTGAATTCATGATACATTTTAGGCGTGCCTATAGGGCTCGCTTTTTGAAATCACTCGGATGTACTGTAGTACAGCACACCGATCGACCAATGCTTTTCAAGGGGCGGTCCGAATTTTTTTTCCGTCGGATCCGTTCTTCCGTTTTTGAACCGTTATAGTGTCAAGCTCTGAAGGTCATTCATCGAGAAACCGAATTATCCTGTTACTGGAAACCCTTGAGAACATTTTCCCGTGGAAACCGTATTATTTTCTTTCATAGGTACGTCAAATAAGCTTTTCTACGCTCGGAGGATTTAAATTAGAAGTTTAAATGCCGCCATAACTATTTAGCGAATCAGCGTCTTTTCAAAAGCGGTTAAACCCAAGTTGGCTGCATCTCCATAGTTACAACTGCAGCGAAGTGAGCAATCTCCANTTTTTTTTTTTTTTTTTTTTTTTTTTTTTTTTTTTTTTTTTTTTTGGTGTCACGTTTTTTTTTTTTTATTTCCAGAAAAGATACCTTAAAGTCTCATTTCAATACAAATCAATGGAAGAAAAGAGAAAAGACAAAGTTTGACTCATTAAACAGAGTAAACTCCATACTCTGCTGCTGCAAACTGAGCAATCTCCAACATGACGCAACAAACTGAACAATTTCCAAACTTTAATTTGAAATTCTGAATGAACCAATGGAGAATTTGCAAGGGTCTGAAATTTGATGAATTTCCTGTTTAAGTGGAATCCTCTGAGTGAACTGAACACGAAGATACCCTTGATTCATAAATCGAGCAATTATTAGAGGAGATATGACAATATAACCGATTCTGCTAAAATACATGTGTTTAAATGGGAAATGCCGCCAGATGACGTCACAAGGCGGCACATTTTCTCACTTTTAAATCAATTTTTCTCCAATTTCCCGTGTCAGAAAAAAATTATGAAAAATATTGCGAACTCAGCTCATTAGGCACTTTCAGATGAAGCAATAAAAAAATTGCGTGCAAATTCTCCATTCAGTTAAATGATTTATGATGTTATTTTCTTTGTTCATCCAATATAATTATGTTACTTTCTTTATTCAATAAAATGTATTTACATTCAACGGTATCAAATCAATAATTCCTCCCCAATTTGCAGAGAGTACTAATTTATACACATCTCGTTGAAATGGAAATAGTGCACACACTAGATATCAGTTCTTCGGCACGCTTTTCCAACATATTCATGTTGGATGTTTCTTCTTGTTTGAAATTACAATCGAGGACTTTTGCAGGCTTCTCGAGATGTTAAAATTGATGAACTAAAGAATGACCCCTCAAGGACTCCTGATTAAATGGTACAACACTTCTTTAGATGAATACCTAAACAGTGTGTACAAAGCGATGGAGAAAGGAGACCAAAGAAAATTGGAGCGAAAACTACCCCCTGGTATCGAGTTTTGCGAAAATCGATGGAATAGGAGCCGAGATAGCATTTTAGGCCACAAACGCCATCTTGGATTTGCGAATTTCGTAAAAGTGACTGAAAATTCGAGTTTCTTGTCATAAAATACCCCCAAAATCTTAGTTTATCGCAAATCGATGCAATAGGAGCCGAGATACGGGGTGGAGGAATGGCGTGTCGCCGTGAAGGAGGAGAGGAAGACGGAGAACCCAAGGGTTAGGGTCTCGTGAAGTCATAGCATATAGTCGTTTCAACATGCGCTTGTAACTTGCCGGTGTATCTCGGCCGTCACTTCCGCTCATCATGCCACGATGACTGCCAATCGGAAACCCTCTTACATGGCCTCGCAGCTTGCACGTGTAACCGATAAGAATATTTTAAACAGCGATCTACTCTAAGCAAATTGGTACGTAAATATTAGAGATCTTTAGCAGGACATAAAGGGTCATAATATATTCCTTTGTTATCGGCGTTAATTAAAAAATTGTTACCAGCACTCTAAACGGTCTCCACGTTTAATTATTACGATAAGGAAATACAACTACGTTCCCGCCACGGGAAGGCTTTAAAAATAACCCAGGATGCAATGGGGCTAGCATCTAGATCTACCTGCCGCCGTCCGTGTTCCAATGATCCCGCTATAGCATAGCGCGCTCAAAACAAAGAAGGGACCACAGATCATCTAATATTTAAAAAAAATGTAAATTATCTGGCTCCATCTTCGACGATATGGAGTGAGAGATCTTTACGTTGAAACTTATTAGCAACTGACATAGGTTGGTTAGTGAGCTGAGAATAGAAATATCCCTCGTTGTTAAAGCAGACGAGCGTCAAGAGAGTTAAGACGAGATACGCGCATGTGCTGAAATACACGGGCTTGAATGGGAGACGATGTCCCGTAACGTCACAAAACGGTCTACTATTTCAAATTTAAAGCAACTTTTCTCCGTGATCTCATTAGGGTTTTAACTCATATCAAATACTTTCATATGAGGCGATACAATTTCCTCATGCCGCTGACCAACTGGGCTACATTTTGCAATTCGGGACTGTAAATTCTAGCCCGGTTTAAAACTAGAGTCCCTTTATACCCAGAGTTAAGACAACTTGATTATCAGCTGACTGGCAGCCGGCCTTGGCTGGCCATGGAGGCCGAAACGAGTGCACCCAAACAAACGATATTGAGGGATAAGGATCAGGAATCCTGCGATGTCTGTCACACAAAAACAACAACATCAACAAATTGAACGAAAATTAGATTGGTTTGTGAATAATTTCTTAATCTATTTTCATTTTTGACCGATGGAAATAACAATTTACTCTTGATAAACCACAATTAGGTAATATTTTTATTATTCTTGTTCACATTCGAGGTCTGTGCCGCCATCTTGGTGAACTCGTTTCGGCCTTCATGAGCGAGAACCAATCAGAATTGGATTTTCTTAGGCCACTTTCAGCCCAACCAAAAGTGAGTTGTCTTAACTCAGGGTATAAAGGGACTCTATTTAAAACAACGTATGTGCCATTAGTTTCCAAATGCACATAAGTGTTTTTCCAGAAGAGCCAGAATTTATAGTTCCAAATTGCAAAATGCAGTCCAACTGATAGATATTGAGGGCTAAGGAACAACACTACGTAGCTGCCAATTTTGACGAAAATGAGTGAGTGACTTTGCCGAATACAGCGAAGTATCCTCTTCGTCTTGCACAATTGTACGTTGGGAGATGGGCGATATTGTTCCTCAGTCACTGATGTCATTTACCTAAAATCCGCCATACATTTAGAAGGGTAGATAATGAATCTATAACAAGGGCGCACGATAAGATGTTTCTTTGAGGAGCAAACGGTAATTCTCGCCCCATGATTTGATGTAACATTATGGTGAAGGACCTGGCAAAAGATCAATCCCCGCGCACATTGATATGTATTCCTCTCCCATTTTGTAGGAAAGGGGACAAAATTAGTGTACAGGGAGGTGCGGGTAATTGTATTGTTGACATAGGCAATTAGATGATATTAAGGAGAATTGGACAGAGTCCATCTGAAAGGAACCTAACCCACATTAAGCTAGAAGTTGAAACTGAGAAAAAGAGGTTTGAAATTTTATTCCCGCATAAGGCTTAATGTAGAAAATAAACTGTAAGCCCTCACTTCACAAACTAATTTATTTTTACCGACTTTCAGTTTTGGGCAGGAGAAAATATGCGGCCAGTGGAACGCAGAAATATTCTAAAATCTTCGAAAATATGAGTTGGTTCCTTTTTGATAAACTCGGTCCAATATATACTAACTACATTCGGGATTGCCTATATTTCTCTCGTGATTTATTTCACTAAGATTCTGGCGAAAAAAAAGTGTGAAGATATTCTTTATTACCCTAGAGAAGTTTACTGAAAGTTTCAAGGAGTTATATTCTTAAGTTTTCCGTTAAAAACTAAAACAAAAGAGAAAATTGGGCCAAGTAAAATATATAGTCAGGCTAATTACTGGACTACATTTAGCAAAGCGGAACTAGAATATGTCAGGCTCAGTTTAGAAACAACGGAAGTACCGTTAGTTTCCCTACGTTCATACGTGTTTTCACAGATGAGCCAGAAATTGTAGTTCCTAATGGAGATGTTGCATGTGTGAGGAATTTGCGATTTGACTACTAATTCTCATGTAAAAGTTCGCGAGAAACACGATGGTGCCACTGGTTTTCTCTGAAATCAACTCCCAAGCTAAAAAAAAAGCTCTCAAGTAGAGGCCAAAATGGAGGGGATATCCCACGCTAATCAGGGAGTCCACCTCTACATCAAGACAATCTCTTCATGCAAAGATAGGGAGCAAATCAGGGAATGGTGACAGGGCTGCCACTTTATTTGGGGACTCAAAAATTGAAAACCCGGCATCACTGCTTATGTACTTGCTCCCTTTCTTTACATGGAGAGTTCGTTTCGATGTAGAGGTGGACTCTCAGGATAGCGTGGGATATCCCTCCATTTTGGCCTTAACTTGAGAGCTTTTTTTGAGCTTGGGAGTTGATTTCAGAGAAAACAAGTGGCACCATCGTGTTTCTCGCGAACTTGCACATAAGAATCGATAGTCAAATTGCAAATTGTTCACACATGCAACACCTCCATTGCAAAATGAAGTCCAGTTGGATTGCATTTTGCAAAAAGGAACCACTAGCATTGCAATGTTGCTACGATTGTGCAACTTCTTTTGTCTTGGAGGAAAAACCCGATTATCCATTAATAGTTTCTATTTTACTCGCTAAAAACTGTGAATTTAAGACAAAAATTACCATCTAAATTTCATAGTTTTTCATGATTTCCGCAATTTTATTGCAAAAGATGAAGTTGCACAATCTTAGCATCATTGCAATGCTAGTGGTTCCTTTTTGCAAAATGCAATCCAGTTGTAGTTGGGATTGTCAAATTATCTCGTTTCTAATTCGGATCACACTTAGCAAAAAAGAACCAGCGCGATAACAGTGTTTTCAAAAGCATACAACGTCTCCTTTTCTTCCTAAATACCTAAAATATGAACACAATTATTTTCTTTAAAATGACCAATTTCTTGGTGGGAAGCCAAAACTATTATCTTTTCTGGGAGATTTTTTTGATAATTATGAAGAAGCAACATTTTTACAACACTGTAATCGCGCTGGGTTCAAATGCGATCCATTGGATAGAACAATGCGAGAAAGCGTGCATGAAATAGTGTGAGTTCGGGTACTACCAAAAATGATCTTGCGAACATCAATGTCAAAACTGTAGAATTCATTTATTTATCTAGATGATGCGATTTTAAAGAAATACATTTAACCATGAAAAAATAGTAACTTAATGAAATAGTAAAAAAATAGTAACTTTAATGAGACATCGTTTCAAGGCAATTACCTCAATAGTACATTTATATATAATACGATTTAAACAGTGGCGGTAACTGAAAAGTTTATCAATAAAGTTGAAGTCAAGTGGTCGCCAAGGTCTAAAACCGGTGTGAGTTTCAGGACGAATGTTTCTACAAATACAGGACGTAGATAAAATATAACAACAAAAAAAAGGGAGTGAAGAGACATACGTATAACAAAGACCTCGAAGTACATCAAAAGGCACATTCTTCGACGCTTACGAGAAAATTTTGCTCAAAAAAAGATCAATCTGTCATGAAAAGAAGCTCGTAATTAATGTATTCTAAAGGGTGTTCGAAAAGTTCTAAAATTGACCTAATTGAGGTAGAGATTTGTTCCCAGGTCAAAGGGGGCTACTTTTTGACCCCCCTATTATTTTCAGGCACCCCTTCCTGGGAGGGAGGGGAGGGGACGGACGGACTCCAATTTTTTTATTTCAAATGGGAAGATCCCATTTGTTGTACCTCATTCGATTCGAAAGAAGATGAGAAAAGAAAATTTTTCGCGCCAAGCCGAAGTCATTATCTTCAATCGTTTCATGGCGGCCGGTCAAAGTTCCAAACAGCCGAAAATTGGCTCTTCGGCTATTTGCGCATGGATATGCATGAATCTCGATAACTAGGGGTATTTTGGCACAAGAAGAACAAATTCGACGTTTTTTTTTTTTTTTTTTTTTTTTTTTTTTTTAAACCTAATTTTTTAAAATGGCCGCCGGTTACGGTTCAAAAAGACCAAAAATTGACACACTCAATTGTCTGCCGATAAATTCGTTTTTCTCGCGCCAAAATAGCCGTAGTTACCGAGTTTCAGGCGAACCCATCAGCAAAAAACGAGTTAGTTAAGTTTCGGTCATTTTGGACCTTAACCGGCGGCCATTTTAAAAAATGAGATTTATTTAAAAAAGAAAAAAAATCTTACGTCAAATTCATTCGTCTCGTACCAGAATACTCCCAAATACTGTGTTTCAGGCAAACCAATAGGCAAATAGCCCAGGTGGCAATTTTCGGTCACTTTGCAGAACTTTGACCGGCCGCCATTTTGAAACGATTTAAGATAATGACTTCGGCTTCGCGCGAAAAATTTTATTTTCTCATCTTCTTTCGAACGAGGTGTCACCAGGAGGATCTTCCCATTTGAGGAAAAAAAGTTGGAGTCCGTCCTTCCCCCTCCTAAGGGGGGGGGGGGGGCGAAAAAATAGAGGGGTCAAAAAGTAGCTCCTATTGACCGGGGAACGTCCTCCAAGTTTCAAATCTCTACCTCAATCAGGTCAAAAGTTAGAGGGGGGGGGGCGACTTTACGAACACCTTGTATGATAAAGATTGCACTACCCGAGGATTTTCCATGGGTAAATTATCCTCTTAAAATTCGTAAGATATTGTGCATGGCTAGTACGGCCAAAAGACTTGAGTTAATACTTCCATATATGATGCCGTCATCGGACTGATAAAGTCTGTTAAGGTTTTACTTCGTTGCAAACATTGATTAAAATTAGCAACTCGTGGTTGCACAACGGCTGCATGATTAATTCTCGTAATTCGAAAGGTATATTTTTCGAAAATTCACACAGGTGACCGAACATTTGCATTGCTTTTTTCATTAGTGTGACTTTATAATTACAATTCCGGAACCTATGATAAATTATGGGAGAATACAATGGGAACTGAGCAAAGTAGCTTTTCGACTTTAGTGTACATCGAATGGACTTGTTCTTTAGGAACCGTATTATTTGGGGCATCGTGGCGTTTAATACATCGTAGTACGTTATCGTCGAGTCTCCCACCGATTCTGTTTTCAAGAGCGTGACCTCATTGACACATTCTTCCAAGAACGTTGATGGTACCAATTTCAGGACCCATTCGGGAAGTTGGTCTTTCCGCAACCGCACACTTCCAAACACATTTGTACTCACAATAGTATCTTTGTTCACTACCAAATCAGCACTCGCCAACATAACAATGTGTCGGGACAGCGCTTTTTTCATTTCGTGTCTTACATTATTCTGAGCGCTATTCTCGTAATTAGCCTCGATATTCACATCGATAAAATCATCATAATCGTAATACTCCATAACAACGGGCTCTAATTCCACCGGTTCAAGTTCATCCAACACGTTTTTAACGAATAGACAAGAGAGTCCCGGATTACCAACTTTGAGGACGGTTCGAAAGCATCCGGTGTTGAATGTTTTGATCGCCTCTCGAAGGATATCGCTGAAGAATTCAGCTTCGCGAACATCGTCGATTTCGAAAAGGTATTTGATAGTTTTATTATCTTCTCGAGAGAGAGCCAGAATGAGAAGTTCCTTCATGACGTCCTTAGGTGCAGCATCGGGCACCGTGCGATTCGGGCGCGGTTTCAGGTGCACGACGGCACCCCACCTGAGCAGATCCTCGAAAATCTGCCGGTCCCCCAACTTCAGAACTCCGTCGAGAATCTTTATATTCTTCGCGTCTTCCGGCAAAAGTTTGAACCCGTAATCGAAGAGTTTCCGCACCGAGCATTTGTCAGTGGTCGAACACATCAAGATCTCTTTGAACATGTCTCGGTGTTTATCGATGTCCAAACCCCCCTTGTTGAGGAGCATCGACAGGCAGTCAGATCCTGCTCCGGCGGCGAGTTTTAAGGCACTACCGAACTGCGTATTCGCATTGACATCTGCCCCATTGTCGATCAATATACGGATACGGTCGGTGCTTTGTTGCCGTTGGAGAGCCACAAGGAACGGCGTGGCTCCCTTCGCATCTTCCGCGTTGACGTTTGCCCCGCTTTCCAACAAACGTGTCAAAATGTCCTGCGATACGTAGAAGGGATACGTGTCGATTGCTAGGAGGAGAGGTGTTTTGCCGTCCACTCTCCTGGCTTCCAAGTTGGCACCGCTTTCCACCAGGATCGCCACAAGCCGCGTGTATTTTCTCCTAACGGCGTAGTGCAATAGTGTGCCACCATCCTTGTGGCGGAGTTTTAAATTGGGCCCCGCGGTCAGTAACCTGGTCAAAATTTGTAGATTCGCCTCGTAGAGCAATGAATGGCGGACAAGGACATGATATAGCAATGACAAAGCGTCGTCTTCCGTGCGCCATCTCGTGGTCTCGTCGACGATGTAGCGAACGAGGAGGACTGGCAGGAGGTCGGAGTTGGAGGGGTCCACAGTGACGATTAAACGACCGGAGGAGTCGACGATATGGTGGCCCACTCTGACAACCATCTCGACCAATTCCAGTCTCTCGGATCTGGCCGCCTCCAGGAGGAAAGGCGAGAGGAGCTCGTCCGTCCTCAAGACGATGACGCCGTTTTGCCCGAAGACTTTGGCGAGGGCATCAAACCGATCGATGCGAGGCAGAAGAGCGTACAGGACGATTTTGCTGCGAAAGAGAGGGGGCTGCGTTCCTGGTCCCGCCTCCTCGGTGCGGGCGGTGTCCCCTTCGGCCCTTTCCTTGTGGGCAACCAAGAGGAGCACTTGCAAGTACTCCTGCTCTCCCTCTGCCATAATCCAGGCTCCCTGAAACAAGGGAAAACTGAGTTGTATCGATACTGTACGGCTCATGGAGATGTTTCTGCTGTGAAAGCGCCGAATCGTCAGTGTACGGAGCTTAAAAGTTCCGTGGTTAGGGTTACTTTGAGTTTCCTTTCTTTTTTTGGTCGGTGAACCAAAAGGATTTGTTTCATCGACCAAAATCGACCGAAACCATGGGTCGCTCTGAGACTTGGCAGGAGGCCGCTGCCGTCACTGCATCGTAATCGAATCTCTCTCTCGTTCTCAATGCTTGGGGAAAAAATATATTTTTCCTTTGTGACTGTAAGAGTTTGTCCGCCGTTTTGGGCACATGAATGCCCCACGCACTATTTAATCATCATTACGTATTTTTTCCTTGACACAGTGTTTTACCTAATTAAGTTGTTTTACTTAGGTATTTTTTTCCGCTGGACTGTGAAGTGTGTATCTCTGGCAGATACATGAGGTGTACTGTAAGAGTTTTTCAATGTAGCTTCTGCCCTGACCTCATTTGCAACATCCCTTAACTGCGAAATGAGATACTTAGGGTGTCTGCTAAAACAGGCTGGCCAAAAATAAGTACTTTTAGAGTATTTTTCAGTGGATTCTCAAGAAATTCAGCACCTCCTCATCAGAAAAATTCCGTACTTTTTCAGTGCCTCCAATACACGGAATTCGAAAATTGTTGAAAATTTGGAATTCTCGCTCGAACTGCGACAATAATGGCGTGAACACAAAATTCATTGGTGGCTTGAAGATCAACTGACTGCATATTCGCCATCTTGCAGGCAAATACTACCCTAAGAATCAACGCGTAGGAAACTGCATACTTTCAAGGTTTTATAAAAATAATAAGCGTGGTCCGCAGGAAAAAATTCCGGACCTTCCTCCGGGATTCCCGCAATTTTTCGGTACTTCCGGACCGCCTTTAAAAAATCAGTACTATTTCAGGACTTTCCAGGAATGTCGAGCTAGCGGTTACCCTGTACGTAGGTTTAAGGTAATTCTTATCGGATTAGTCTTCAGAATCCAGTTTTCTTTAAGTTTGTTGGTAATGCCTCGCTCTAGTTAAGATCAGCGAGATAAATTACCTAGTGTTTACGTCACTTCTGTGTTTATTATGTACTCTTGCGTCACTAAGTGAATTTATCAAAAAAAAAAAAAAAAAAAAAAAAAAAAAAAAAAAAAAACCCCTCAAGAGACTTTGCACGGTAGGCAGCTTTACATATACGGATGCGGCTGGATGCAACTTCTGTTGCCCGATGGACGCACGTGTTGCCTACAGGAAAAACAGAAGACACTTGGGTAGGTTTACGATTTATATGTATAAAAGCGCCTAGCTATATGTAGAGGAGGAATAAACAGAGGGCACTTAATGCTTGCTCCTAATGCAGTGCCATAATGCCATGCGCTATGTAATTGAGCAGGGGACCACTTCGAAACTCAACTTTAGATTTAAAGCTTCATAAAATTTCTGTTGGCGTGATGTCTTATACAGTTCAAAATTTCCATGTTCATGGTTACTTTGAGTTACTCCTTAAGGGCAGATCAACCAAAAGGACTTTGTCTACTAAGGAGTTCGAATAGTTGCTCGCTCGGTTTCGGTTTGGTGAGAAGTGAAAAATGACGCGCTATTCATCACGCTATCGCGGAAAATGTGCGAGTTTTACAGCGGATTCGTTGAATCCTAAACGATCCCACGCTTTAAACAATTTAAGAGAAACTAGGCGATAATCAGTGGCGTAACGAACTTCCGCTGGGCCCCCCTGCAAAATTTTTTCTAGGGGCCTCCCAAGTGGATAAAATTCCAAAATCATCCCCCCCTCTCCCTTCCTCACCCCTCCCCGTTTTTTTTTTCGTATGGTCTAGGCCCGCAGCCCGAAAATTTTTTAGAAAATCAGCCTTAACCACCAAAAAATCAAAGTGGCAGTAGCTTATATCTTTTTATCTTTAGGTATGGTATGTGCAGGATTTAGCCTACTTTTACTTGATGTTCTAAGGTAGAATTTGATTCACTTGCATGTTTGCGCAAATAAATATATTTTTAAAAAAATAAAAACGTAAAAGTACCCGATTAAATGCGGAGTTCCGAAAGGATCAACGATCTAAAGGAAGGCGGGGGCTCAGCCCAGGCCCACGAATCAAAGGGCCCCCAAGGCTTTTAGATTCTTGGGCCTCCCAAAACCCGAAATACGAAAAGTGGAATCATTGAGTGGACATGGGAAGGCAGGGGCCCTCCAGCAAACAAAAAGTTAGGAACAGTCCAAGAAAAGTATGAAAAACCCCGAGCTAACAATAAAAATCAAAGGAAGAAGCCCCATCTCGATAAGTGAAGGCCCAAAGTTTGAAACCAAAGCTGAGGATCAAAGAGAGAGAGAGAAAAAAATTCCGGCGGCCGAGGGCCCCCTAGGCGGCAGGGCCCCCCTGCATAGCAGGGTCTGCGGGGGCGCCCGTTACGCCACTGGCGATAATCTTCGCGATATCGCGGCAAATACGCGATTTCTCCAGCGGTTTGTAAAATCATTAAAATTATGCGTATTCACCTCATATCGCGACACAAAGGCATATTTCCCGGCGGAATGAGAAGAAGGTAAAAGACCACTCAATTTTCACCTTATCGGTATCGCGGAAAATTCGCGAGTTTTACTTCGACGCGAGCGTGGAATTCATACAGGTCATTAATTTGTGATGGGCAATGAGTTATGAAACTCCTTCAATTTTGCGTGATACCACATACCTACTTCGGAGTTCGAATAGTTGCTCGCTCGGTTTCTGTTTGCTGAGAAGTGAAAATTGACGCGCTATTCATCACAGTATCGCGGAAAATGTGCGAGTTTTACAGCGGATTCGTTGAATCCTAAACGATCCCACGCTTTTCAACTGGATATCACGGAAAATGAGCGGTCCTTCCTGCGATTGCAAACAATTTCAGAGAAACTAGGCGATAATCTTCGCGATATCGCGGCAAATACGCGATTTCTCCAGCGGTTAGTAAAATTATTAGAATTTCGCGTATTCACCTCATATCACGACACAAAGGCATATTTTCCAGCGGAAGAAGAAGAAGGTATAAAACCACTGAATTTTCACCTCGATATCGCGGAAAATTCGCGAGTTTTACAATGGTGCGAGCGTAGAACCGTGCGGCACTTTTTGCGCCCCTGGGAATATAAGGGACACAGAAAAAAATGGGTTGCTGATTGAATAATTCAATTGATAAAAAATGTGACTGCAATGTTTCAAATGTTTTTACAATAGTGGAAAGCTAATTTAACCATGGGAATGGCTAAAGTTGTAAAATCTACATTTAACATTGCAGTCATTCCTTTTACAACAGAATTGTTGGATCAGCAATTTACTTTTTTCCGTATATGTACCTTTTAACAGGTCTTGTCACAAATTAAAACTTCCAGAACACTTACTTGACTTAGTAGACTCAGTTCAGGGTTTCAGCTACATCTACAAACAGATAAACAAATAACAAATTGTTAAAATTAGAGTAGACAAGATAAAGGAATAGGGCTGAATTCATATTACCTGAAAGGGAAAGAAGTCAAAAAAGGTATGGAAAATGAGCTTCCCCCTTCAACTCATGCAAGTTTTAATAGATTTTTTTTTCTTTTCTTTCTTTTTTTTTTGGTGTCTCGAGGAGATAAAAAAATCCGCTAACCAGATACCTACCAAACTTTGACCGACCGTCACCAACCTCATAAAGGTTTCGTGTGATTCACAGGAGATAGTTCGGCTCGTCCTCAGAAAAGTAGGTTTTCACATGGAGCCAAAAAGGAATCTCAGTGAATTAACAATGTATACAGCTTCGTTTTTTGAGAAAAGAGTCTTGACATTTTTCAAACAGGACGAATTAATCCTTCTCCTTCACATTATTCAGGAGGATTTACATTACATTCACCTTTAAGTGCCTACATATGATTTGCCTACATATGATTTGCCTCAATGTGAATAAAAAGCATATGAAATTTTGGAGATTATAATTTTAGAAATACTTGTGCCGAGAGTGAATGCACGCACTTCGTTGAAATTTTTCTGAATATTCTTCTTGATTTTCCTACTAATTACAGAAAAAATGCTGGAGAAACAGTCCATTAGATTCTTCTCTAAAACTAAAATAAAGACGGATTCTGGGACATCGCAATCGGTGTTTTGCTATTCTGTCTTTCCCCTGAAATTTTAGGAGCCACCTTGGCTGAAAAGTCCAATTATTCGGAGCCAAAGCAACTTTTTGCATACTCATCATGTTTCGCTGCTGTTTTACAATTGCAAGTTTGAAAACATCAGTGCCGTGCAAAAGCCTTTTTAAGTGCGGAACCGACGAATGCCGCTCAGTCCGCTGCCTTTTCTACCGAAGGTTGAAACTGTTTAGTTTTGGAGGCTGTCGAAAAATTCGTGAATCGATCGACAAACGCGTGAGTATCGACAAACTTGTGAGTCGATCGGTTCACGTTTTGGATTTTCGATGAGCTTTCAGACGTTGCCAAATATCCTCCGAGAAAAACCGAATTTACAGGGAAAGTTGTGGATATTTTTTTTCAAAATTTTTAGAGAATTTCGTACGCAATTCAGTCTAAAACCTCTAAAAATTTGGAGGAAAAAATAAACATAGATTTCGTCAAAAATACATATTTTATTCGGGGAAGCTTGGCAACGCTCGAATGTTCATACGGCGTTCCTCCTTAGCACGGCAGAACACTGCTACCTAGTCGAGAGCGAGAAAATGCTTATCAAGGTACGGAACTTAATGGCAATTGAACGGAGTTAAACAGAAAGGAACCAAGCCACATCAGGATCGAACCGAGAAAAAGAGGCTTAAAGTTTAGCTCCTGCATAAGACTCAATGTAAAAGATAAACTTCAAGTTCAATTTCTGCAAAATTTGCTCCAACAAAAACTTTGAATTTTTGGCGATAGATAGTAGAGCAGTGGTTGAGTTCAAAACCACTCATAACTCAATTTTTCCCAAAATGTGGGTTGGTTCCTTTCTGCTTAACTCAGTCCAATTGGCGCGGCGGGCGTGGGGCGCTACCGACCCGCGCCGAGGAAATCTCGGCTGAAGGAACGTCTGGACGCCGCGGAAAGATGCCGAAAAATTCCGCTAAGTCCGCTGCCTTTCCTACCAATTTTCGAATGTGTTTAGTTTGGTTGGATTCGATCGACAAACGCGTGAAACGATCGACAAAATCCGTGAGTCAATCGACAAACCCGTGAAACGATCGACAAAATCCGTGAAACGATCGACTAAAGCCGTGAATCGATTGACAAACCCGTGAATCGATCGACAAAGCTGTGAGTCGATCGAATCACGTCGATCGGTTCACGTTCTTCGAAACTTTGGTGGTTTTTTAAAACTTAATTTTCGAGCATTTCGCGTCGATAGATTCACGTTTTTTCCCCGATCGATTCATGTCGCTCGAATCAACACCGGTTTTTTAATATTTTTTCCATCGAGTCGGTGTCGATCGATTCACGTTTTAATATTTCGGTCTATTCTAGATGATCGAATCCATACCCTACTGAAAAAAGCGCGTCCGATCATTTTCGCGTCTCGGAACATACTGGTCTGATCAACGAAAATTCGAGAAATTGACAGCGAATGCAGCGGGAAAAATCCAAGAATTCTGCTCCTTAGGTGCTGTGCATCATTATTGAGCGTAATAATCGCATTCGAATATTCGAATAATCGCATTCAAAAGTGTCATTTTATCTCTCACGGTTCATAAAAAATCAAAAATCGAAGCAATATTTGAAAATATTTGAATATTTGCATCCGAACTATTCGCAATCGCAAGATTTGAATTCTCAAATATTCGCAATAATCGCATTCGAATTCGATATTCGTCCATCCCTACCTCGCCCTCGACTCAGTAGCAGCTTCCGCCAGCGTCCAGACGCCGCGCCGCGAAAAGACGCTCTTAGGGTTCCATAGGCTTCGAAGGCTCGGTGTAGAAAATAAACTTTTAACTACTTCCTCCCTTCACAAACTGATTTATTTTTTTCGACTTTTAGATTTTGGAGGGAGGAAATATACCTAAGGGTAGTGGAACTCAAAAACATTCTCAACTCGATATTTTCGAACATGTGGGTCAGTTCCTTTCTGAAAAACTCGGTCCATTTAGTGATGTCCACCAGGGACACAGAAAGTTCATGGTCTTCCCTGGAATAAATGACCGGCAGAAAAGTGTTGAAATACCAACTGAACAGATAAAGAAGTGATCTCAACTGAAATTGGTGTAAGATTAGACTGATGTCAGTTAAGATCAGTAGAAAATGGAACTGGTTGACTGTTTTGACCCTATTCTAGCTATACTTACTGGTAATTCATATCAGGGTTGAAGCGAAGTCCATTTCCCTGATAAGCCCAACATCGCCAGTTTTCAAGTGTAATCCATCCAAGACTCATCGTCGAAACGGACTTTGCTCCCTTAGCTCCATGATGCCTTACTGTGAAGACCACTTTTTTAAAGAAATTTTCAAGGAAAGTTGGGACCTTCATTTCGTGGTTCTATGGACAAGTGGACATGATTTTGCGGCATGGTCTTCCTACTATCTACAAAGCTTTTCTATCATGTCCTTTCAACTGTCCAATTCTTAACACCTGTTATTGCAGTCCTCTCATGCACATACGAAACTAACCCTGACCCACCAGCCATGTGGTCAAAAAGTGCCTGCATCCCTGAATGCGACTGTAATCAAGGGTATTAAACCTTTATTTCATGAATAGATAAGAACTTACATTGAGACACTCCTTTCAATGATTTGATTTAAAAGGGGTAGGTAGAGTCCACGCCAGATAAGTTTCCCACCAGGGATGCAGAAAATGCCCAATCTAGCGCTCGCCTGGGAAAGCCCCCAAAAATGTGGAAGGAGGGAAAATTTTGAAGGGTCTTCAGTCAGTAAACGACGAAAAACAGAAAAAAAGATCATCTTTTTATAGATTGGTGGGAAATTTTTTGGAAAACCAATGAGAAGAAAATATGGAAAGCCCGCAGGCGGGCGTGTGAAAATGTGGAAGCATGGAAGATTCTGCACGCGCACTTTCAGACTGCCACAGAAGATCTGCCATCTTCCTTCTTGATTTACTTTACATGTAAAAGTGACGTCAGACGAACTTCAGATTGCAGTCTAGAAGTGCGTAAACATATTGGTCGTGGACTCTATCAGAAAATAATAAAACTTCTGGCAGACAAGAAAAGGCTAAGGAGAAGAGAGCTATGTGATTGATCAGTAATTTGAGCACCTGAATAAGTCGCTTATCCCCTTTATCAGGCTGAATGATTGACTAGCAGAAGGTACCTCTTTGCTGCCCGATAGCCAGTCAATTAAACAGCCCAATAAAAGGCAATAGACGACTTCCTTAGGTGTTCAAACAACAAGACTGATCAATCATATAGCTCAAGACCAATCCACACAGGTCAGTCATTCCCAAGGACGAGTTTTGGTACTCTACTGCGCAGTGACAAAGTATTGAGTGCCTGCAATGTATTTCTTATGGGAGCACTCAATGCTACGTCACAATGGGTGCTGCGAGTTATGGCCGGGCAGGGGAGTGGATTTCAAAAAAGCTGCGCAATGACTGACCTGTGTGGATTGGTCTTGATATAGCTCTATTTCACCCTAATTTTGTCTTGTCTTCCAGTCAAATACAAAATTTCCACGAGGCTGCTGTCTACCAGTAGGAGAGAGACAGGGCTTGAGTCCAACATTGAAGTTTCCCTTTCCTCCGGATTTTGCATTTACAAGATAAATGATAGGACCAAAACTTTCGGAAGTTGTCAAAAAAGGAATCTATTCACCGATACAAAATAAACATAGTTTGGATGTGTGTAGAACTGAACATGCCATGAAGGTGTACTTATCATGATGATGACAGATAGATTGGTCGACAGTAGCAGCATGCACGAGGAGATAGGAGCATTGCACTGTAAAATTGAGCAATTGATGCAACGATCGCGATCTATGGATGCCAGACTTGATGGCAGGTAGAGAGGTTGAAAAACGTACAAATCAGTGTTCGTGCTTGAAAGTAAGTCATACAAGGAAGACAAGCACATGGCTAAGTTGTGAAAAGTTGGCTAATTAATAAACTCGGGGTACCTAAGCATGAAGAAGAGGTGAAATTCCTTTAACGTGCACATAAAATAGTTTAGATAAAATTATCTACTTACCACTACAGAAGGGATAAAGTGCTGCTTGATCTAACAGTTTCGTTTCCGTTAACACAAGAATGAACAAAAGTACCTGCAAATTTTTGCGCTAAGTCAAGTCAGCTATTTGTTTATTTACTATTGTTTATTCGTACCGTTCGCACGTTCGCACATGTTCGCAACTTCGCACATAACTTCGAACTTCGAGTTTACATACTTATAGCACTTTGCAGTTTTTTTTGCATTGGAAACATTGCAACAGGTTTCGTCTTGTCCTTGCAGGCAACCACAAATCATAACACTAGTAATCTCTTCGTCATTGAATCAACTTAATTCAAGTAAATTTTTTCCCCTATTAATGCTATCAAACTGCATCATTAATTCAAAAAATGTATTTTAAATTACAGAAATCCATAATTTGAAATTTCAAGAAATCTTTAAGATGGATGACATGATTGACATGGTTCAAAAATTGAGCAATGTAATAACCTTCCATAGCGTTGAGAGGAATTTCGTTTTTGAGGATTGCATCAGTGTTAGACCTGTCTTGTTTACATAAAAAATACGATAAGAAGAAATTATTCAGGAAGACTGAAAATATGTCACGAAGTGTAAAAATTAATTTGTCATAGTGGAAATTAGTGATTTTATCAGTGTCCTGTAGAGTTCTATTTCTTATCATCATTTATGGTTTGAATCCCAGCTGCCGAATACTGGATTGATTGCTTCATCTCAATTTCCTTTGCTCTTGTGAAATTCGATGTACATGAGTCCATAGCCATTAACCTTATTTACTGTAAAGACAGTATTCAATGTCTCTTCCAAATAAACTCCTCAGAATAGTTGATGTTCTTCTGCGAGTGCCACCATTGTTCATCATAGATGAATTACTGAGAATTGGTCTCGGTCTGCCCCAATATGACTCCGCCAAAGAAACCCTCGCTGAGAGCGAAGGGACGCAAGCCGCTTATGGATTTCAAGTCGATAGCCTTACGAACTTTGATTCACAGTTCTACAAATTTTTGTTAATAACTTTTATGAAATTTATTATATCATTGTTAGGTAAGTTTTCCTGGATTCATGTTTTTTCCTTCTCCGTTTTTCAATCTACATGCCTCAATTCCTGTTCAAGCATCAACCTGCAATTTTAGAAGTAGTTCGAATAACTTATTCAGAGCATGAGTTATTACCCTTCATCCCCATCTAGATCCAAAATTTAATTTTAGCCTCCCCCACAAAAACCACTGTCCTCACTAAGTGGATGATTACTTTTCCCTTGAGCTTGTGAAAGGTGTTTCATTTAACCTCAACTTCTGGTTACTTATTGTTGACCTTCGAAAGAAATTCATAGCCCTATCTCAATCTGTCACACTTATGAGTGATGTAGCATATTCATTACGTCTAATTACTTATTTTGAATGAATTCTTAGAGAGTTTGATCTTTTCAGTATGTCTCAGACCCAACATTCAGATCGCTCAATGGTGATTGTAATGATCAAAGATTCAAATTCTTATTTCAAGTTATTCCTATCTTGTTCACACTTTTCTCAGTATTTATAACTCTATTTTGTACTGAATCGTAGTAGATTTAACTTATTTTAAAATCAAAATGCTCTCTTTCCGTAGAGACAAGTTCTTGCCGAAAAGCGCAGATGGAGTGATGAAACTCCACGAATTAGGTTCAATTATTTTCTCAAAATTCCAAGCTAAACTGAAGCTTTAAGTAGTAGTTAAAGATAGCAGTCCAAAAATTGCAGCTATCAGAATCGTAGGTTTTAAATTATTTGTGAATATTTTATGAAAGAGTGAAAAAAATTCACAGAAAATTTCAGAAATGACCGTGCATCAGTTTTCGTTCAAAAAAGTTAAACATGAGCGAAGGTTTTCAAAATTGCAATTGAATGCATGCATTTTCCAACTTTAGCCAATAACATTTTTATTTCAAATTTCAGACCAGTGACAAATACGTAACTATTATAAAATAATTGGTTTGATTTTCAGGTTGTGTAGCTTCTTTATGCGTCTTTCTATTATGGACGAAGCAGCTAGTAGTTGTGTACACGTTTCTCATCTCTGTGGGAGTAGTGTTTGTGTCTTACTGGTTGAACGTCAGTACAATGAAAGCAGTCATAGCAGCATCAGCAATATCCAGATCAAGCGTCCTGGAGGATATTTTAGCTTTGAAAATAAATGATGTCTTCGACGACCACAACGGAACTGCTTGGATAATTTTGCAGAATTATCTCATGCAGAGTCTCCTGGCATGTACCTTTTCATTTTTTCATCTTGGACCTCGCTACTCCCTCTCTCAGAAACTGCTGCCCTTCAGTTTTTTAGCTCCGTCTACTCTAGCTCTTCTTCCGATGTCATCCAAAGTTCTTCATCACGCTCCTGTCTTTGCAGCCTTACTACCTCTTGCTCTAGTCAAGTTTGTCATCTGGGGCAGTGCTTTGACTGTTGTCCAAACAATAGTCAATGGCTATCAAAGAGCCAGAAACTATGTGAGGTTAGTAATGTTAATTTAGATCTAAATGGACCTTCAGATTGTACAAGAATAATTATAGTACAGCAAAACATGTTTTTTTTTGTTTTTTTTTATCAAAATTTCATGCAAATCGTAATAAATACCCTGAGTCACCACTTAAGAGAGAGAGATCAGCATTCATTTTTGACACTAGAGTTAGATCTTTCAATCCTGCTGCTTGTGGAAAATACTAAAATCACTGTACCCAAAATATATTAATGATTCTGCTACCATTAAGATATTTCTTGCAGCTATTTTTAACTTTAGGCTTATTATTGAAACTGATGTAGACAAAGCAATAGATGAAGGGGACAAGCAGAAAGTAGAGGGATCCTATTGGTGGAAGCTGGTCATTGCAATGGACAAAGGAGGTAAGCAATACACCAGTAGCAACTGACGAGAGACCCCATTGTTAGTCCATCACTTCTCCTTTGCTTGCAACAACTACTTACCTGTTTCAACCAATAGGATCTCTTTGTTTATCATCAATCGCAATAATCCGCCTGCAGACCTTGAAAATTACCTTTCATCACCTCTCTCCCCCTAGACATACATTTTTATGTTCTTTACTCGACCCTCCAATTAAAAAGAATATTCCCTCTGTATTGATAAAGAAATGATTATTGGAAATAACTTAGTATTTTATTCCTTGGATTTGTATTTTTTTTTAAAATGAAAAATGTTCTTATTTTCTTCTTTCACAGTAATTTTGGTGTCTCTACTCTAATGGAGAACGAATGGGTTCGATTAAATGTTCCATGTGTCTTGAGAACGTTTTGGATTTTGCGGGTCCTTGAACATGCAATCTCTCTTCTAGCCGATTGGTGGCGGAATTCGCAACATAATGTATCTGATCCATCTTTAGCAGCCTCTCCACTCTCTTTTGAATCATTTCCAAGCCCACTCCTAATTATCAAATCAATCCTGATATCAGGCTGTGAGACACTGACAGCTCTTTTAGGAATGACAAGTGTTGTCTCGTACATCTGCCACTACATAGGCCGAGTTTTCCAGTGGGTAAGTACATCTATTTTTTTGGTAACTTCTGGACTCTGAGGAGCAACTTCTTTGTTTGTTTCCAATTCATAAAAATCTAGCCTTCAGTAAAAGGAATGGGGGTGAAAGTTCAATCAAACATCACCAAGCAAAAACAATTTGTTACCGAAAAGACTTTTTAAATGATGTTTAAAGATTTCATATCTATGTATAAGGAATCTATTGCAAACAGCCTTTCTTTTTCCATAAATACGCCCGATTGCAAGGAACCAATATATGTATTTCTAACTTATTCATGAAAGGATCTAACTGCGTAGGGAAATTAATGGCACTAATGTGAAACTAGTCGTTACATTTTTTCTATAAAATTGAGTCCCAGGGAGGAATTAAACTTCAAATAGCTTTTTCCAAGTTCAAACTTGGTGTGTTTTTGTCTAGTTGATGTCAGTGTTTGACATCAGTTTGTAGACGCCTGCTGCATGTTCCTGCTGTGATGCCACCAACACCTTGGTATCAGGACCATCAAGACCTTGGTATCAAGTCTATCATGCAACGCAATGTGTTTGAGAAAGATTTAGGACCAAAAGTTTTAGAAGATCGTCTACCTTCGCTCTATGACGAAGCTTCTATATAATTTAATAATCATTATTGACCTTTTTTTTTAGATAGAAATTGGATGCATTCAAATCAAAAGGAACTATATCCATTATGTCATGTGTCCTTCAATGCATGCATTCTTTTGGTTATTAAGTCCCCAGTCAGAATGGACGTAGTTCCTTTTGATAAAAATACATCAAATTAGACCACTAAGTTGGGTATGCATCAATTCACCACAAGACGTATTTCCTTCAAAATGTCACTGAGCGTATGGTCAACACATCCTAAGCTTCCAAAATCAATCCTTAATTTCAAAATTAGCATTTGCAGTCAAAATTAAAATTAGTCAATTTAAATTTTATAACCACAAGAAAGGCAATATCAAAGTTGTTAAAATCTAAAAAAAATCAGCACTCTTTGACAAACTAACAGTGTTTAGCTTAAAGAATGTCACCTGTATTATAACACTTGAAACTTGTACAAGTGAGATAGGGTTAGCACTCAAAGAAAATGATTCAGTTGTGAAAGTTACTAAAATTTAAATCTGAGCTGATTGTTGCAATTGACAGACAAAGGAGACAAACAGAAATAAGAGGGATCCTGTTGGTGGAAACGGATGGTTGTAATAACAAAAGAGGTAAGTAATGATGACAACAAACTTTTTCAGCCAACAGGATGGCTCAATTTTCCATTTATCCTCTTTGTCTGTGGCTTTGTCTATCAATTCCAACAATCAGCTGGCTGAAGTGACAAAAGCAATCCCATTGTGTCAGCCATTTGTATTGACGAGGTTTTAGACCCCACTGCATATTGGCGGTGAGAAGTTTAACTGCAATGTATTTCTTATAAGAGAATTCATACTAGCTGCAGGTGAGTGATGTTTGGGTGGGATAGTGGTTCTCAAAAAAATGCAGAATGACTAACCTGTGTGGAATTTGTCAGGGATCTTCGGGTACCATCAGTTTTTTAACAGTGGTAAGTTTAAAAGGACGAACAAAAATGCTTCTTTATCAAGTATGAGTTGAATTTGGAATTAATCATGTGTCCATCAAGTCATCCTTAATATTTAGGTGAGAAAGCGTGTATTAGAGTGCTGATTTTCTTATTCTCTCTATACAAATCTATTGATGAAGAGCACAGATGAGAGATCTATTGTCAGAAGTGACTAATTAACATTTCTGCCATAATTTTTTTCATCTCATTCTTCATTATTATTTCAGGTGCTGCTTCTCAATGAGGAAGATGATGATAAGAGCATAGGCACTGTATCAGCTATTCTGTTCTACATTTTAGCGCTACAAACTAGTCTGACAAGTTTAGAGCCTGAAAAACGATTTGTGCGGCTCTGTCGAAATTTTTGTCTTCTGTTCACGGCAGTACTCCACTTTGTCCACAATCTTGTAAATCCTATACTTATGTCGCTCAGCGCATCGCATAATCCCTATATTCACAGGTTTGTTTTCAAAATTTTCCTCTACAAAATGTCGCATTTTGAATGCATTGATCAAGTATTTCAATTGGGCATGAATTTTAGATGAGTCAACATTTTTGAACTTCCTTCTGAATACTTGATGTTCCTGATGAATGAATGCGCCTCTGTAGCAACATTTTGTAAGATTGAGATTTTGGTCCTTTTTAACAAAGGCTGTTTCCAGGCAAACATTGCAAAAAAAGTAACTTCAAAGGCTTCATTTCCAGCCTTGAAAAATTGATTTGAGCTATTTATGAGCCTCAATGTTTTATGTAATTTTTAAGCTGTAAACTCGTTTTTCTTGTTACCACAAAAGCACAGCAGGGGTGCAAAAATCAGTAACAATTCAGCCTCACTATTTCCTCACTCCACTGAAACATCAAAAGTACATGCCAAACGAAAAATCAGCATCGTCTTTTGGTTTTTCCCCCTCATTTTTTTGCTGATAACTAAAAAATTCCTCACAAGCTTTTGGATTTTCCCTTACCTTGCCTGCTCAAGCCTTCGCTCCGCTCTTGAGCTTTTGCCTATTTTGCTAGTCCACCGGAGGCTTCAATCCCTACCATCATAATGAAAATTTTGCAAGAGACCTCTTATCAAAATGAAATATCTTTAAGCCTAAGCAGCATTTTCTCGGAACAGTTTTTGAAGTACTATTTTCCTGTTTCTATTCTGAAGGAAAATTCATGATGCCGTGAGACAAATTGAATACAAGTTTTTTTTAAAAAAAGTGTAAGATCGTAGCTGAAAAAATTGCTTTTTGAACCCAGCTTTCTTTGCACACTTTTAATTTCTACCAAAAATTTCAAGTCCGTGTTCGAATCATGCAAGATGATAGTTTTCATGGAGAAAGGCGTTTTATCAAATTTTGCCCCCAGTCCAAACTTCAGCATAATAGCTAACAGAGGCAGTGAGATTGAGTGCAAATATGAAACGAAAGGCTCTTATAACAATCTTTTTTTTCAGAGGCAACCAAATCACCCTAAATCATGCTTAACTTTCTTGTTGCATACCGGAGACTAAAAAAATTGAGATTTCTTTACTAAATTGCATAATTTCCCTTGGCCTATCCTTTTGGCTAAATGTAGTTCTCTGGAAAGACCGCCTGCCGATACCAGCAAATCAAAGGGTATCCAAATATGCTCCTGTAATGAAAAGAATCAGAATTTTAAGTCTTGTAATCTTTATTTAGCAACATTTTAACTCTTTAAACACATTTATCTGAAAAAGCTTTTGACTCCTTTCTACTGTTTTTCCACCTCTTTTCAAATTTGTCAAGTGTTGTTTCATGTCAAGTCAGGCGCATAATCTATTAAGTTTTTCTTATTTTTACCTATTTCAGGCATGTTCGGGCTCTACTAGTCTGCTCTTTTCTCATCCTGTATCCAATTTCATTAGTGTGCGTCTTATGGTATTATCAGAATATGTCATCATGGCTTCTTGCTGTTTCCGCCTTCAACGCAGAAGTTGCTGTCAAAGTCATCATTTCTCTTCTCATCTACATGCTGTTCCTCATCGATGCTTACAGATCAACGTTTTGGGAAAAATTTGATGATTATGTTTACTATATCCGAGCATTCGGCAATACGGTAAGGCATATTTCAGCATGTATCTTGTACCTCGCTCTCTCCCCTGGTTAAGGAATTTTCGGTTGTACATAAATCTCTCCGTAAAATACCTGCCTAAGCTCATTAGTCTACAATTATTTCCTGAGGAATTTCGATTTTCAATTTTTTCGATTGCTTTAAAAATCTCCATATTTTGTAAAGAAGCACAGTGATTAGCAGCCAAGATTGCAGGGAGTCCCGGAAAATGCAGCGCATTTATTTCAACGGAAAAATTATATAAGACTCAGTGAGCCTGGGCGAATACCGCAAAAGAAAAATACATTTCGGCACTTCACAGCACCTACTGTCAAACACTTACATCTTTGACTGATATAATGCTTGCAATGCTGAGTGGAAAGGACACACACTGGAAGTACATAGATATCTGCATAGAAAGCACTAAACTTCCGCAAGACTAGTTCCCTTGTTAAGACCTCACATTGAAATTTTCTGGGAATAAAAATGAATGAATGAAGAAAATTTCAAGAAAGGCTAATGGCTGGTCTTTTTTAAAATAATGAAGTATGAATGGAGATTTGCAACACTGAAATCGAAAGTATGCATTTTTCAACATTAGCCATCCATATTTGTACACTTAGCCAGTCAGTTAGTTGATTCAGTCAGATTTTGAAACTCTGTTTTTCACGGCCTGTCTCATTCTCTCAATTTATCATTAGTTTGATTTATGATTGTATCTTTCTCACAGATCGACTTCTGTTTTGGCATTTTCCTGTTCTTGAATGGGGCCTGGATTTTATTTTTTGAATCCGGCGGCGCCGTCAGAGCTTTGATGATGTGCATTCATGCGTATCTCAACATTTGGTCTGAAGCAAGAAGAGGTACGTTTCCATTTGTCTATCTTAGGATACAAGTATTGAATAAGTGCTAAATGAAAATTATTTGCCTTTAACATTATATTCCTTTCAAATGCTTCAAGTATTTATAAAGTGAATTTTCCATTGTTAAGAATGTATTTCACTTCTCTTTTGCCGACAATGGGTGAATTGATGCCAAGGATATCAATGTCAGTCACACTCTTTTTTTCTAGAATTCTGGTTTTAACTTTCCTTTTCTGCATGAGTAAGATTGAAGTTCAGAAAAGAGTAGGGGTCTCATTTTCCTTCACCATAAAAAAGTCACATTAATGGCAATGCCAACCATAGCAGCTGAAAACTTTAATTACGATGATCATCTCTATCATTTTCAAATTCTAAGTCCTGAATTGGTTTTTGTGGTCTTCACCTTCAATAGATCTGATTATTGTAAAAAAAAAACAAAACAAAAAACATGTTTGGTTGATTTTCATACCTCTATTGGACATTATTTAAATCAGAAGGAACTAGGTATATCTATTCTGACATGAGCTGCAAGATCCATAAGAGTACATGTATAACAGGGTCATGTCACAACGGATGGGTTTCCTTTTCTTTAAATGAGCCGCATTATCCCATAGTTCCTTTGTCAGTGGGTCACTTTGTCTCAGGTGCTCACCATGTCAGTTGTTTAGATCTCAGACAGTGTTAGTTACCACGGACAATGTGTGCGACCAAATTTTTTTTGTTTTGTTTTTTGGCATGGAACAAGAAACATATTAAAATAAGATGGTACTCTAAAGTATCGAATCTTACTTTTTTTTCATTGTGTACCTCTCTCTCCTCTCTCCTAATGTTCATTTGTTCAATTTATTTTTCCTCAAGGATGGAGTGTTTTTATGAAGAGGAGAACAGCTGTAAATAAAATAGAGTGCCTTCCAGAGGCAACTCCAGAACAGCTCATTGAACTGGACGATGTATGTGCCATTTGTTATCAAGAAATGCAGTCCGCCAAAATAACCAAGTGTCAGCATTTCTTCCATGGTGTCTGTCTAAGGAAGTGGCTCTATGTTCAAGTAAGTTCCACCAATATGTATAGTAACATGAAAGTTCCTGCTTTTCAAAAACTCAATGATTAAAAATGACATCGGAACATATTTCATGAGCATATTTGACACTTGGATGTTTTGCTAGATGCAGAAGGTCATCTCTCAGAGTGACTCCCTCGCTGAACCTCATCTTATCTCATCTTTTAAGATGAAGATCACCCAATAAGCATCACTAAAGCTATTTTTAGTTTTTTATTTCCTACCAAAGTTTGCGCTTTGCAATCAGCGACTAAAAATGTCCAAATCCCTCCACCTGCCAAAATCCACGGCAATTGTAACCGTAGAAAACTGGCTCAGTCTTGTCTTTTACGTTAATCTTAAAAAAATGAAGAAAAACTTGTTGGCGATTATCCAATGTTTCCTCGGATTAAGTGAATTTTCCTTTCAAATATCAGCAATTTTTTCCATGGAGAGCTTTTTATATTTGTATCTAGTCATCAGAGTCCAGTCGTTCACTTTAATGAGGCAAAGAATTGACACAAATTCTGTTTCATGAATTGCAGGATAGATGTCCTTTGTGTCATGATGTTTTGTACAAAGTTGAGGCAGAATCAAAGGTGAGAACAGTGGATCGTCCAAACAGGCCGATCCAGGCTGCACCGATCAACAATCAGGCGTTAGAAAACCAAGACAGGACAGACAATCACGGTCCTGCCCAAGCAGTATTACCCGGACTGTTGCAAGTCTACACAAATGAACCCAGTCAAGCTGATGGCAGCTAAATTTAAGGTAACATTCTTCTGATAATCGGGCGTTATTAATAAGAACCTACCCTTTGTTCATCTGTCACAAAGGGAGAACCAAAGCTGTAATTTGAACTACAGGCTGCTTGACACCCCTTGTTTCTAGGCAATTAGGCTAGTTGAGAGAACGTTTCGATCAAATCGCAGATTGGCTAATGCCAAAATTTTTAGCCTCCATGGGGAATGCTCAAGGAGTTTTTTTCTGCGGTGAAATAGAACTCATGAGTGAAGAAAAATGTCTACATCGGAAACTTCAAAAATGGATTCTTAGGAATTTTCCGAAGAGTATGATGAGTACATATTAAGTTTTTTCCATCACATGTGAGAAATATTCTTTTGAAAACCCCTAAATAGTAGACGGTGACAGGGAAGTGACTCAGAATGCACGTCACCATTTCCCACTATTTAGAGGGTTTGCAAAACTGAGAATTTCTTACATTTAATGAAGAAAATATGGGATTCATAACCCATCATTATATTTATAAAATTTCTCAAAACCAGCTTTTGAAGTTCCTAACTTACAAATTTTCCTTTCCTTTTGAGTAAGTTCACAACAAAAAAAATCCCATGTTATTTTTCATAAGGGACAACCATTTTGGTACTTGCTATTTTGAAAATTGGCAGGAGCTGTCAGCCACTCAGAGACAACTCGTCTCATCACTTTAAAAGTAAGGAGGAAGGGTCTGTTGTTCAAATCATGGCTCTTGGTTTTTCCTTGCTCCGTAAAAGTCTTCACTTGTCGCTTTTTGATTCTCATCAACTTTCATGTGTTCTCAAGTTCAAAGTTTTTTGTGTTCTAAATCCCACAAAAAAACCCTTGGGAGGGTGCCATTCGGACGGCAATAAACTAGAGAACTTGACCGTCCCGATTTTACAGATAAACACATATGATACGAGAAATCGGGACGGCAATTAATTCTAGGGTTTGTCTCATGCTGGTAGTCCACCCGTTTTTCTAAAAAATAAATAAATAAAAATAGGAAAAAATAAAAAACAGGAAAAAATAAAAAAATTGCCGTCATGCCGCAGAACAGGAGCATAAGTAAATATTTTGACTTCTTCTATATCAAAAGCAGATCCCAATAGGTACTCATCATAGAAATGGTACCCAATGCTAAAGTGATTTATCAAACATTTCTGCGGCATGACGGCAATTTTTTTATTTTTTCCTGTTTTTTATTTTTTCCTATTTTTATTTATTTATTTTTTAGAAAAACGGGTGGACTACCAGCATGAGACAAACCCTAGAATTAATTGCCGTCCCGATTTCTCGTATCATATGTGTTTATCTGTAAAATCGGGACGGTCAAGTTCTCTAGTTTATTGCCGTCCGAATGGCACCCTCCCAAGGGTTTTTTTGTGGGATATCACCTCATTTTTCATCAGATATTTTTTCTTTTTGTCAAAAATTCTTTTACTTACTTTAAATTTTAATTAATTTTATTTAATGGTTGATTGATTCATTCATTGATTATATTAATACATTCATTTTACTTATTGTTATTTTTAATTTTTTAATCCATTTATTACTGCGAACATTATGGATAGAAAATAACTGAAAGCATTTTTCGAAGATAATATTCGTCTCAATTTTGGGCCTTTTTGTCAACGGTAAATTATTCACGGTTGTCTGAAGCGCCTTCAGTTAGACCCGTTTACTATCAATACTTTAATGCACGGAAAAAAGTATGTAATTCAATTGAAGGCGTTTTGTTCTGAAATACCAACTACACATCCAGCTAGAGTATCCTAACCTAACCTAACTCGAGGTTTTATTGTAGGTAAGAGAAATAATGTGGCAACAACAGTTCAATTTGCATAAATCAGAATATGTATGTTGACAAAAAGGCTAAGACTGTCAAAGTATCAACAGGACTTTGTTTCTCTGCCACCCATGAACTTCTTAATACAGGCAAGCTCCTGTCCAAGAGATCCTCAATAGGGTTTTTTGTCAAAAAACAACTTGAGTTTCTTCAATTATTAGTATCTGAAACAGAACAAATAAGAAAATCTGTCTAAGCTTAGAAAGTCAAAATTAAAGCAAATACAATGCATCAGACTTGACAATGAGACATTGCAATAATTACACACTAAGGAAATAGAATATCTGCCATGTAGTATTTTCTTAATGCAATGCAACAGCAGATTGACTGCAGACTAAATTAATCACAAACCCTTTTCAAAATTTCTTCATAAAATTCTATTATTTTTTCTTGTGGAAGAAAAAAATGCAGAACTGATAGATATGAGCCTTCAAATATGCAGTATGTGCAACTTGCACTGCAGTACTGTTGCTGTAGGGTTCCCAGTTCTTTGATCAAGACATGACTTCTGCCCCCTCGTCCTTAACGCAACTCTTTGTACACTTTGATGCAGTTGGACTAAGAGCCAGAATTTAGCACGAGACGTAGTTGTGAATTTGGCTTAAGGACTTCAATAACTTTTCAAGACAGTTCAGCACATACGTAACGTATACTTAGAGCTCGTTTCAGATTACTTTTCCTTTTTTGATGTATGAGCGAGATTGGGAATTCCTTATTTCGCGCATTCAACTAAAGAGGAAAAGTAATGTGTAACAGGCTCTACACGTCAGACCTGTGGTGTAGGGTTTGTTTCCATAAAAACTTACAGTAAAAGAGTCTTCACTTGTCCATGGAATTTTTAGATTGCTTTCAAAGTAAGTTGAGCAGAAGATGCACCATGTTGATTCTCAGATATTTTAATCTTCTGTCAGATTCAATTTAAAAACAAATACTTCGTATGACAGATTCTTCATTTCATTCTGAAAATAGTTAGTCTTATCATGTATTACCTTAATTCATGAGGTAGCTACAAAGAGGTTCATGAAGCAGTTGGAGAAAAGATACGCTGTAGGTACGATGCTACTGGCTTTGAGTGACACTGTCAAAGTATCAACAGGACTTTGTTTCTCTGCCACCCATGAACTTCTTAATACAGGCAAGCTCCTGTCCAAGAGATCCTCAATAGGTTTTTTTGTCAAAAAACAACTTGAGTATTCTTCAATTAGTATCTGAAACCGAACAAATAAGAAAATCTGTATAAGCTTAGAAAGTCAAATTTAAAGCAAATACAATGCATCAGACTTGACAATGAGACATTGCGATAATTAAATGCGATAATTAAATAGAATATCAGCCATGCAGAATTTTCTCAATGCAATGCAACAGCAGATTGGCACAGTAGACTAAATTAATCACAAACACTTTTCAAAATTTCTTCATAAAATTCTCTTATTTTTTCTTGTGGAAGAAAAAAATGCAGAACTGATAGGTATGAGCCTTCAAATATGATCTAATCATATACCCATTCAATCAGGGGCCAAATTTTGTGAGTACCTACTTTCGACACAAAGAAGCAACAACTGCTGATAAGCCCAATTGGCCCAAACCACACCAATGGCCAATTAGAGGCGTTTCAACTGTCGTCAGTGCAGGCAAGGCTTGTTCAAAGTATAAGGCCTCCATAGACGATCAAATTCCCGAACCAATTCCGATCAAAGTAGCATCAAAGTGTCGGGAGTCATCAGTCTGAAATTCATTAATTTGCTTCATTTTAAAATGAAAACTTGACAGAAATGTTTCCTGTGGCAGGAAATGATGAATGATGGCACTCCGGTCTGTTCTTACTTTGATCAAAAAAGTGCGGCCCGTCAAAATTTGATGGTAGATGGTGGCCACTAGTCATCCTTTGATCGGAATTGGTTCGGAATTTGATCGTCTATGCAGGGCTTATATTTAAGTATCAGTGGGAGGGTGGCAGAAGTCATGTCTAGATCAAAGATCTTAGAATCCTACAACAACAGTACTGCAGTGCAAGTTTCAGAATAAAATGACTTTGTATAGAAGAAAAGAACTATTGGATGTATTTGTGCTATTAGGTGTGTGCGCAAGATTTGCATGCAACACAGTTCCTTCTGGCTTTTCTGTTGGATTTTTGCTTCGTTTCATGCAATTCTACATACATGATGCAGAACATTTGAAACAAAACTGCATCTCATATCTCATTTTGAAAAACTAACCACCTGACTAAAACTTATCTTAGAAAAAACATGCATCGTGTATAACTGCAACTTACCTTGACTTGTCATAATCGGCACTTTCCGTGGATCATCATCCGAAATTTCTAAAGTAGCTTAGTTGGTGGATTGTCTGCACCCAAAGACAGAATATTACTTTAATTGATATTTAATTAAAATAATGCATAAGTAATCACGTTATCACTTGGAAGCTCGAAACAAGATCCGCGAGTTGAAAAAATGAGAAATGTGAGAATTACGAGGTTAGTAGAGTACGTAGAAATCCTCAAGACCAAGCCGCGGAACAAAATGGATTGTCTGCACCCAAAGACAGAATATTACTTTAATTGATATTGATATTTAATTAAAATAATGCGTAAGTAATCACATTATCACTTCGAAGTTCGAAACAAGATCCGAGAGATGAAATCCTCAAGACCAAGACCAAGCCGCGGAACAATAATAAGAAAGTGAATGGAGAAGCGGAACGATTGGAATCGAATCACCATCGATTGATCGATACATCGATGCCCCTTTTAAAATCTTGCAAAGCAAATAACTTTTTTCAGAGAAACTTTTGAAAGTTCTAATTGCAAAAAGGCACAATGGGAATCCATTACGCGTTGATTCATATATGGTGTTCTAGGGTTTTGATCACTCGTTAAGGTGGTAGAGAGTATAATCTTACGATTTCGGCCCAATAATTGCGATATTAAGTTGATTTTCGTGTATATAAGCTTACGCGCGCTACGTTACATTACAGTATATAGTCAGCCTTCAATTTCAACCGATACATCTAATCATACACTTAGGTTTCTTTTGTTGCTTTAGTCTTGTTTTAAGGTTTCTTTATTGCCGTCTAGCGCTCTACCGTGCGCTTATAATTTTCCCTCTTTTTTTCCAGGATGCACAATCCTAATATGTAGCCACTATGAATCAATGAAGTCATGATAAACATCTGTTGAGTCTAATATCATCGGTTTTTGCTTCATTTTAACGCTCAGTGAAACATTCCCTTCATTAAATTTGATAGTATGGTGAGTTATTCCTCCTTTTAACTTGCCTTTTTATCTAACAGCCGTCTGGAGAATGACGAAGCAGAATTGCTAATATGTTTAAAGAAATTTTCTTCTTTTGGCAGAAGGCTACTTTTGGAAGCTTAACAAATTAACACGGTCTCTGTCAACAAGTCTTAATGTGAATATACCTATCGAGCGAGAATAAAACGCATGAAAGTGGCGAAATTCAAATGCTTCAAACTATTGTTTCCAATAGCGTTATCACTTTTCATGAGTTACATGTGTAACTTGTACTCTACAAGTAGTTAAGCAGAGGACCCACCTCCAGCACACATTAATGCGTTGAAAATGCATGGTTCATAACACTGGTCACTTTGACCGTTTTGGCCTGTCACCACCAACGAGGAAAAAGTCACTATGACTGGCTTGGCAATGAATGTATTAAGCCCTTTGCTGAAGTGATATTCAGTCAAACGCTTTCATCTTGAAAATAATGTGCTTTCCTCCAGTTTTTAGCCATCAATTTTTTTTTATTTATCTTTTTTCCCAATCAGTCTGTGTACCTAAATCTAATTATGAAGTGATTATATGTAGTAGCACTATCAATTTGAGACATGCTCGCGGTGATTGAATGATCTTTCGTTTTAAATGATAGTTTTGTTTATTCTCTATAAGAAAATTAAATATTTGGCAATGGATATGTGTATCATTCATGTAATACATTTTTTACTTAAGTGACAGTCAGGAAAAAATTCCGCCTTTGTTAAGGTAAAACTTGGTTTTTGAATCACAGGGGTTCTTTTTAATTCAAATTAAATGACCAAAGAAATAAAATTAATTACTGGCTCATTAGTCAATCAATTGACAGATTAATCCCTCAATTTCTTCTTGTGAGGTGCCACTCAAAACAGGGCAGGGAGAAAGAAATTTTTTGCCAAAAATACATAACAGGAGCTCATGTATCTTTGAAATCAATATGCTTGAACTTTAGAAAATTCGCAATTTTGAGGGATTTAAAGTGCATTAAAAATTGCATTTTGTGCTACAAATGAAAGTAGAAAAAGATACAGATCATTAATAAATTTTAAGAAATGTATGACAGAGTGAGAATTATTTTCTTTTTACTAGCTATCTGCGTTTTTAGTTTTGGTTAGGACTCTTTGTGTCTGTTTTTCTCCCTCTTTCTCTCTCTCTCTCCCTCCTTCTCTCTTTAATGTGCATAATCAGTTCAGAATCAGCGAGAGAAATGTAGTGGAAAAATGTTCTTCTCATCAGAGTCATTATGTTTTTCGATGAAATATTTCTGTAACTATTAAAATTCGGAAGGGAGGGGGGGACGTTGCAAATTTAGACCGTTCAGATTATGGAAAAAGTTGTATGAAAAAAGGCAGAGGGATGTTAGTAGTTAAAACTTAAATGGCCTGTAGATACGTCTCCCACCATTGTTTCTTATGATCAACGGTAAATCTTGTAATGGCAAACTACAGCGTATGATTCAATGTTTTGTAAATTTTAAATGTTCACTATGCCCTTCTGACTCGAGCTTTATTTATTTACTTTTTTTTAATGTAGGTTCCCCTTGCACATGACATTTCTCTTGTTGCTTGTCAAATGTACTTTATCATCATTTGTGTGAGTAAATTTTCATTGTATACTGGAGTAAATTTTATCAGGTTTCACTCCATGTAAAATTCTTAATTAGTATGTAGTTCCGTTACTTAAGAATTAAAGATAAAGCAGTTCAAGAACTGGAAGATCGTCTGTTCTACTTTTTACAGTAATCTTTATCAAATTTGTCTCTACGTGTCTCTCAAATTGCAAACTTTACAAAGTGTTTAAAGAAGTATCAATTAAATTCATAAACCCAAAATTTCAAGAATAAAATATAAAATGATTGTTCACTGGGAGCTAAATCGTGAGAATACTTTCCAAGCGTTGCTCCTGTTGAGTATGCTAGTTTTTTATACTGAAGAGTGCTGAACTATTACAGTATTTTTAGTAATGACCTCTACACTTAATGTTTTGGGATGAATTTTTACTAGTCCAATACAGGTGTTCAAAGTAAGAATCATTTCAATATCTACATTGTCTCGCCACCAAAATATCGATGGGTAAAATCGGAAAAAAAACCTTTATCTGATCCTGATATCGCAAATCATTGTCCTTGCTACATTCTTATTTTTGTTTTTCGTCAGAAGCAATCAACATTTTTTCTTGAAATTTTTTGTGCATTTTCTCTGCTCATTAAAAATATATACAACAAATTTTAAGATGAGATTGTTGTAGGTTTTCTCTAAAAAAATAGGACACAATCAAAAATTTAAGAACATTGCAATGGAAATATGCATTTTTCGACTTGAGCCATCGATATTTACTTGCGAGGTTAACGGAAGTGAAAGAGGGTTGAATTTCATTGAAAGCCTTTTTGTGATAGTGGCAAGATACAAATGAGGCAAGTACAGGGAGCATTTTGAATCTGTGTACTTACATTTTTCCAAATGAACCTGATACATTATCTCTTCTATTTATGCTGCATTATCTTTTTAAATGTTTTGCGCAAAGATTATCATCGATTATCATTTTGGTGAGCGAAACAAGACTTCTTAGTATCATTGTTATTTTGCTGAGAGTTTTACAGCTCTTGCTTCAAAGTATTAAATGGTAATTTCTTATAGGTTGTGAAAAAGAAAGAATTAGATTGAATATCTTTGGGGTCCAGGAAAGTTTTATTGATTACAAAAATATGAGATTGTGTGTACTTTTCTTTTGAGAAGTCTTTGATTAATTCAATATGGCATATATATGGATCTAAATTTGACAAATTTAAATCAAGAGGGACTGAATTCTTTCTAACATGAGCCCTGTTCACATTTTTGTGGATCTTAGGGTACATGTCAGAATGGATGTAGTTCCTTTTGATTTAAATACGTTCAATTGCAATGTTTCAAAATGTCTGAGTATACTTAAGAGAACTTCAAGTCAACATTATAACTTGCAATTTTCACAGAATAACCCTAGCCTTAGAATGGTGCGACTAATTAAGAGAATATTCTACACCAAAATGTTGATTTGTTTTCCTCCCAAGAATTAACGAATGCATGGAAATTTTGAAATGTTACAACTAAGACTTGCCGTTTTAGAGGTTAGCCATTTTTATCACAAGTATCTAATTAATTACCTCATCCTAAATCAGTATCCGTTTTTATCTTTGAGCTAAATTTAGTCAGACTTTGTAGATTTTTGGTTCTTTTAAATGGTGACAAAGCACGTCTTTTAAGACCCTTTGTTTACGTGAAATGAAAATACATGTGTCATAATTATTATGGAATCACTTGAAGGTGTATTTTGTTTGAAGTAACAGTGAAACAGGTCTCGGAAAAATTGTTTTCTGTGTAACTTTTCCATAATCAAGGAGCAACCAATGAGAAAACAGTCAAGGAAAGGAGGTTAGGAACCTTGTATACAACTGATGATTCTTATAGACTAAGGGGAAAAATGATGGACCCACTGTAGGGTCCCTTCTGGGTTACCGTTAGTTACTCCCTTCTGTATTACTTACCTCCTTTTTCCAGTGGAACCGCCAGCTTCCACCAATAGGATCGTTCCATTTTCCCTTTGTCTTCTTTGTCTGTAGCTTTGACTATCAATTTCCATAATCAGCCCACTGCTCGGTGCAATAGAGTAGCAACATGTCCAAAGATACTCTCATGTCCTGTCCGCTAATGATTGGTAACACTCAAATGAAATCGGAATGTTTTGCACTGATGTGAAACAGTCATATCTGTTTCTTCAAACAAAATACGACATTTTCGTTTGAAAAGTAATGAAGAATGACGTTTTTCTCTTATGATGGTGGTTTTGCTTGGAGGCGCTGATAAAATACGTCAAGTTCTCTAGGTGTTTATTTTGGGTTGTTGCTAGTTGAAAGTGTCTTCGCTAATTTTGACTGCTAGGCGCAAAGCATATAATCAGCCCCCCCAAAGTTCCGCCACCTATGTTTACTGAGATCAAGATCAGTGTTTTGTCAGCTGCTTCAAACTTAATGATAGCTGAATCCAGATCTGCCCAGAATTTTTTATGTTGTGTTAAATTGTGAATTTTTAGGCCCTGTACCTCTCAAGTTGTTTTGTATATTTTTTTTCCCTTTCATCAGATGAAGTTGATTTGTTTTAATGTAATAAAACTTTGTATTGCATTAAAAATATTTTTCCACTTATCGCTGTATTGCATTGAGAATTCATACCATACTCCTGAATAACCAACATATGGATGCAGGTAATCAATAATTGGACGTAATTTCTGACAAACGGGATCAGAGACTGGTGGGAAAGAAGGTGTATGCTCGTTAGTCGAGGACCGTAAGAATGTATGGGAATTATAAAGCGCCAGTGACGTCAGCGGCAATGAGCGAGGACGCCTGCAAATGTGCTCCTTAACTTATGAGTCCTGTCCACAACGCTTTTGTCACACACTCAGGGCTTATGAGTGCCGCATTCAGATGGCACACAGTTCCGTTTGACAGAATTTGAAATCCCACTTTTCGATTTCTCCAAAGGTGATCATGCCCACTTCAACAGCGTTTCTTATGCAGCTTTCTAGAACAGATCCCATCTTTCCTACTCGTCTATAGTTCCGTTTGGCAGAAATAGGTCCAATTATGTAAGTAGCTCAGAGCAAAAAGGTTTCACCTTACATTTCCGAAGGAATTAAGTCATTCTTGTTCTCAATATGCTTAGGACAAGCGCTATTTGTGTGAGCTAATTCTGTAGTGATATCGAACTCCATTCGCAAAATTCTAAAAATTCTGAACTGTATGGGAAGCAATGGAGCCATTAGGCAGTTTTCTTGTGATATCTCAAAACAGAAAAGATGTAAATACAACCTTTTTGCTTCATGCTAACAGCAGACTTTTGGTCTTTAAATATTACCGTTCACAAGGAAAAGGGCTGTGGTGCCTTAGGATTAATTGCTGGTGTTCAAAATGACTGATTTTTTCATACTTAAATGATATTAATTCTGGGTTCAGCAGGATAAAATTAAATCTCATGTCAATGGGTTAATAATTAACGTTTCTGCTACTCAAGGCATAAAGTTGAATTAAAATCCGAAAATTTAAAGTTCTAAACATGGTGCACTAAAACTTTTGATAGCTTTTTCTTGAAGTTTATTATAAACTTTGAACCGCCATTATGCGTTTTGCTATGACATTTTCTTGTACGTAGGTACGTTTCTTGCACCAAAATTTTTGTAAAACACTTCTGCCAGCGGTGGTACCAATAGGTGCTTTGATTTATAGTTTTGTGGCTGATAAGAACCTTACCCACGGAACAGATACATAAGGATGTGTATTAGAGTACCGCTCTTGCTGAATTTTATCAGTTTCCAACTTCAGTCAATTAAAGAGGAAAAAAAAATGAGAGAGGTTCTAAGAAAAAAATTACTTATTTATTTGCAATTTGTAAAAAATAATCTTGCTTAAATGGCAATACAAGCTCACCTAAGAAGGTAATTTAGAATTAAAAAAATATGATTACATGAAGGTAACTTCCTGCATAGTGAAATTATTAAATTAATGATAATATTACAAGGAAGAGGCAAATTTAAAGCTCAGTTAAAAAATGGCATGGTACATCAAGCAAAAACATTTTTTTAAGTGAAAAAATTAATTCCTACAGGGCCTATCTTTGGTCAAGGTTTTTGATCAGTCACTTTGATGTAAAAATAATTTTTTAAACAAAATATATAAATATCTATTAAATAAACGTACTTAGGTAGTTGAAAGTTGTCCAAGATTGGCATTTAGGAACTATGGAGAATTATACTAAAAATTAAATGCACCACTAAATAAAAATTGAGTCCCTGAAACTGATACTGAGCAGAAGTGGAAAAGAAAATTACTTAACAGAGTAAACTGCTGACTCTTTGCTCATGGATGTGCGTCTCCAACAACGGTGTCTGTTATGTACGAAACTCCAAGAACTCGTGCGTAGTGCATTTTCTCAACAGGCAAGTTAACAGTCCATGCTATGACTCGTAGTCCTTTCCTCTCCCATTGAGTTATTTCGTGTCTGTAAAATTAAACAATAAATGAGAAAGTAGTAATGAGTAGACTGTGTTTATGTTAAGTGGATCTGACGCAAGCTAGAAGTGGTATAATTTCACGGAAACTCAACAGATTATCATCAAATCAAGTCAAGAGGGTATCTTTACTGACTGCGTCAAATCAACGAAGTTTATCTACCGTTTATCTGTGTCTAATTTAATTTGCATCTAGTCTGATCCAATCAAATCCAGTTCTCACAGTGTCGCCGAAGCCTATGAGAGAGTCATTGGTATCAACTAAATTCTGTATGCTAAGATAGGGCTGCCATACTGTGCAGCAACTTCCGAGTTACAAGATGAGGATTCTCAGCCCCCAATTATAACAACTCTGTTGATGAATTCCATCCCTCCTCCTTCTGCCTGGTTAACTCATTCTATTTCATGTATTGTTTTCCGACAAGTTAAATTAAAATAAACTTTATTGGAATCTTTTAATGCACTAGTAACATCCAAGTTGTAGTCTGGAGAACTTAATGAGGTACACGGAGCACTGAAAAAATTTAAGTGCAAAAATTCCTGGAATGCTGACTCTCTTGAGATCTGTCATTTTCACCTGACAACCATAATTCTTAATTTCCTTCAAAGAATGTCCCTGTCTAAGAAAAAAATGCAATTAGCCCTATTTGTTTCATTATAGAAAAATATCCTCATCTCTGGAAAAGATCCAATTTTTTTAAAGTAGGGAGCAAGGAAAAGTAAGTCACGTTTGAAAATAATCTCACAGCCCAAGATTTGTCCCAGATTTACCGGCAGTCAGACCAAGGGGCAATTTTTGCACCCCTTAAGTAAAGAAATTGAAGGTTCCACTTACGGGCTGACATAATCTTTCGCAAGTAAAATGGCGACTGCACCAACAAGCTGAGGACAGATATTGTACAAAACCCAGTCGTATAAGTGGTCTGAAATCACTGCACCTAAGTGTCGGAAAAAATTTTTATGCCTCTGTTCACCGAAACTTGTTACGCGATAGTAAGGATCATATGAGCTGCACGAATAGAAGAAGGGTCTCCAAGTGATAGCACACACAATTTTAGGATCTTGACGCCGTATCTACATGAACAGACAGAAAACAAATGAGAAATCTATTTTGGAGGATTTTTATGATTCTTCAAATACATGGATTATGAATTTCATATACTTGTCAGGTACAGATTTTGACCAACAGAATACATTAATTTCTATGTCCTAAACATGAAAAGAGCCTCTCCTCCAGGGTACTCAGAATTTCTTCATTGCAAATCACAAACCTGTACACCCTGATGTAGCAAATAAGGAGACAAAATACGCGTCAGATCTGTAAATAAAATTTACTCATGGTGTGGTGTCCTAGTGAAATACTCTTAAATCTTTATCACAGGAGAAGATCCTTTATTTCTCAGAAAATTACCTGGGAGATTGGAGAGGAAAATCTAAGATGAATCATTTTTTGATCTGGGGAAAATTATAGAGAAATGTAAAATAATTACCAAGTAAGTCAGAAGAGGATTGAAGCCGCATACAATACTTCTGGTGTGTAACTCCGGAAATTTTCGGTATAACTGAATGACAGCATCAACTATCTGTAAGAATGAAATGAAGAATGGATAAAGTATACAAAACGTCAGAAAAAGACACCTAAGAGACATAGTAATGGCTACAGGCTACAGCTGTGCAAAAATTGCAGGTACATAAAATTAAATCTTTACCGATTTTTTTGGAAACTAAAGCGCTATCAAGCAAATCGGAGATTAGGTTTGAAGGAATCTTATGTGGCACATTATTAATATCCAAAAATTTTTTAATGATTTACATGACAATCAATCAACGTAAATTCTCAAAACAGAGGGTATTCTCTCTCTTTTAACATAACATGCATCAAATATTTGTTTTGATGTGGCTATGTTTTTTACTAGGTACATGATTTTTTTCATTTTGTTTCTTCTTGTTTTTATCCTCCAGAAGTACGAAATGAAATTATGGCACACTGTTTGACATTCTTGATAAATACTTTCAATATCACAGTCCTGTGGAGAACAGATTAATTGAAACATCTTTTGTTGAAAAAATTGGGGAAAAAATAAAAAGAAACATATTCTGGATTACTAATTTCTCAAACATTTTTGCAAAGTAGGGCGGGTTACGACCAACTGTATCAGTGCAAGAAATCATATAGTAATTTTTCAAGTCCGACAAATGAAAACATGTTAAATCATGAGAATTGGAGACAGCACAAAATCAAGTTGAAAGCAACAATGATGGATTCGAAATTTTGATGTCATTCTCAAAGTAACACTCCAGCATTCTCAATAATCAAAGTAAATTATGTATAGATCTTAATTTTGAACTTCAAAGAGCAAAGGGGGTCATCCCCATGATATATATGTCAGAGGTTTAACTCAAAAACTACTTACCTAATGTGGTAATTCAAAACTTCTACTTTTTTGTTTTTTTATTTTTTTAAAAGGAAGACTAGACAGATTTACTGCTTGAAATTCTCATAGAATATTTTTCAAAGAAGACTGAGAGATCACAGACTTTGTCAAGAAGTTAGTTATGTTGATTAGCTTCACGATTGAAAAGTAAAGTATGACGGAGACACACAAACTGATTGCAGGGGATGCACGGGTCGTAAGACAGTATGTTGGAGTTTTTTTGCCATCGTGCGTAAAAATTCAGCATAGTTAAGCATAAGTTTACTTGCCGCCAGCATCCGCTTGCCCAAGTCTCGGGCTGGTTTTCACGACCTCTCGAGCTTAGTAGAAGAAAATTCAGGAGGCTGCACGGCACTGAGGATTGGCTCAACAAGGACAAAACGCGTCTGCAGTTGCCTTCCTGAATGGATGTAACTAGTGTTGCACCGAACAGCATATCTCTTTGAGGAAAAAATATGCTCATATGAGCTTTTTCCATCTGTATTGAGATTTTCAGCTTTATGCTGAATTTTGACACACATTGGCAAAAAACTACAACATACTATGACGGAGAGTTGCAATGTCGAAGATCGGCTTGTGTTTTTCCTAAGTTTAGGCATCAATATGCTTTCAAACGAGGAGTGAGTAAGTAAGTAAGAAAAATAGAGTAGATGATAATATTAAACATCTTACCTCAGGTTTACACTCTTTCACATCAAGATATATGGTCATATTCAGACTTAAAGCTAATGACACAGCATCTTCAAATTTTGGTATTTTTTCATCTTTGAATTTTTCACTGAAATTAAAACAAGCAATGAACTTCAGAACAATGTGTTGATAAAGCAAGCCAATCATGCATTAAATTAAATGGTTTGAACTTAAATTAATTTTAATGAAAACAAACTTTGAATAAAATGCTCAGCCACACCGTTAGAAATTTTGACATGAAACGCGAGGACAGAGTGTACACAGTTAATAGTCATGAAAACATGAGAGTGACATCAATTTGGGATATTATCTACTACAGTCCTGAGCAAAATGCGCTCTACTCTGTAGTTGATTTCACTCAGAGCTTTTTATTACTATAAACGCTCGGGCTCATATTTCACTCCAAAGTTTTCTTTGATGCACTCATACAACTCAACAGTCAGAATGAAAATTCTACCTATCAGCAAAACATATTTGAGGGTTTGGCAACGCTAATCATAATTGATATGCTATCATAATTTGTGATTTTTAAAAGTCTGATAAACCAAGAGGAAGCAAAGGATGCCTATTTCAAGAATTGTTTTAAGTTCTTGTTATGGTTCTTTATTTTCTATAGATCTATAGATTTGAGCTTGGAGACATTTCTTTTCAGCTACCCTATCAACTTTATTAGTCAGGTTCGAGATACAAAATCCACAAGCAAGAATGTGGCTCTGACAAACGATTTAAAAAAGAAAACTCAGATTTGCATCCATTTGACTTGGTTGGTGTTTAATAATCCTCATAATTCATTGTTGCCAATTAGTCCTGAAAACCATCGAAACCCATTTAAATTCATGTAAAATATCCCCATTTTATTGCACATTCTGCCAACTTTATGACTGATTTATATTACTCAAGAGCTTAGGCCTTAACATTTTTTTTGTTCAGAACTGGATGTAGGTAAGTTTAAAAAGCATACTTAAGTTCTTCATGATTGATAAGGTTTGAAGATTTTTAAGCCTTGAGTATTCTTTCCTTGTATCTGCCAAACAATTATCTTCATGACTGAAATTCAAATACGGCATCAAACTCCCTTACAAAATAACTAATTTCCCAAAGCTCTATTACCAAGAGTTTCCTCTCTGATGTTTGGATTAAAATGAGCCTTTGCTAGACCTTATTCTACATCTATAGATGTCAGTTGATCATGAACTAACAACAATTGAAACATATTAAGATGGATGATTTTAGAAATTATTTCCTGTGTAGACATTTACCTCAATGGATGATTCACAGAGATATCCAAGTCTTTGATTTCATTCCAAGTTTGATCTAAAACGTTTTGAGGTTTTCCGGTGATGCGAGAGAGATCGCAGTCATGGTATGTGATGGGAACATTATCCTTGGTAAGCATTACATCAATCTCAATATTCTTGCATCCCTTTACTTGACACTGAAAAGGAGAATGGCTAGGAGTTATTACATTAAATAAAAATAATTAATAATATAGGATAAAATAAAATTAAAACCAGGATGAGTCAAGTGCTTTTACTTGAGGTGTTGAAAAAAAGGCGTTTCATTGATTTGGTTTTTTCATTTGGGACATGATGATATGTCCAAGAGAAAAGAGGGGATTCAAAGAAATAAAAAGGTACTTCTTGAAAGACTGATGGCAGATGTCGGCCTCCTGTGGTGTAGTGGTTGTAGCGCTGGCCCTATGACCAAGAGGTCCCGGGTTAGATTCCCGGCCAGGTGATCTGAGTTTGATGGTCTCAGGCGATGGTCACCTGGGGCTGGGGTAATAAGCGTGGGATTAGCCAATAGGCTATTTGAAATTGGTAAAAAAAAAAAAGTTAAGAAATTAAAGACAAACCGTTTTAATGGCGATGAGACTGTTCTCTGGGGCATCCAGTCCGTAAGCGCGATGACCAATGGACTGAACTGTAGAGCTACTCGGATTCCTGTGATCATCAAATTCACTGATCCAGGATTTGATATTGCCGGACGTAACTTCATTTTCTTTCTTGTTCCTGAGATCGTACAGAGGGTTAACTCCAAGGATTTCATCTACAACTGATGCATCGGGTTTCGGTAATGAGTAATATTTGACCAAACCATACAAAATTATTGGCCCCAAAAGAACAATGTAACTCAGAAAAGAGCTTGTGAATAAGAAAGTTAACACACTGTAAATCCAAAAACAAAATATGACGCACTGGGTTAAAAGCGACATTTCAGTATGAGCTTGGAGAGGCATAAGTTTGAAGTTATAAGAGCAATCACTTTCGCGTTTCAAGAAATGATGTTAAAATCTTCGAACTATAATAAAATTAAAACCGGAAAAGTTGATGAGAGTACTTCACCACAAACTATCGTCCGCTTAATCCTTTGTTATCTCGCTTTTCTTTAATCAATCAAAGTCCAAAGAGAAGGCGAAGTGGGCGAAGCCGAAGCGAAGCGATTAGCGATAAGATTGTTTGTTTGTTTACATCTCTCTTATCTTCGCTAAACGGAACGCGGAACCGAACCAACGAGAAAGAATTTTATTCTCTTGGTCCGTGCCGATACCAATACCAAATAAATTTTGGAATTTGGCAATGGTACCGCATGATTGTTTTGGTTTCGGCAGAAGTCTTATCGTCTTGTTCTACCAAATCTACCTTTGCTTTTGCTTTTCAATTATTACCATTAGCAACTAAAAATTGCTAACGTTAGTGTAGTACTCATAATTTGGGTCTCGAAGTTCGACTAAGGTAAATTTGTATTCACGATACTCAATTTTTACTCCCATTGCATCTTATTGAAATTTCTGCTTGAGCACAAGCAAGTACATTCTTGTATTTCGGCGGCGCGGCAGAATTGCCCACTGCAAGGCAAAGCAGCTTGAATTTCGTCCAGGTTTTATCGTAAATAAATAACAGTCAGTGCACACCCTACACGTACTCCTTACTGGTCAGTGTATGAAATCTGGTTCCATTGTGTCCTGTGGTCGGAAACATTTTTACCTTGGATGCTGCGTGCGAATTCTTCCATGCACTCGGTTAGGATTTTTCTCATCTAAAATCCAATTTTCCATTTTCTCTTGCACACCTATGTGTCAAATCATATCATAGATGCAATGCTAAGAGTTAGCTAAAGTTATACTTGAGATGATGACTTTATCCTCCAATTGTTTTCAGATTAAGAAACTAGCGTGGCCCTCCTCTCACACTAACCTTAGTCCATTCTGCAACTGTCAATCCTAGGTTAGGGTAACGAAGAATAAAAGCAGGTACTGGCATCGCCAAAAGTGGACTATCCCCTTGTTCAGATTGTTCAAAATCACGTGACCTTAAGTGGGCAATGCAGTGTCGGCCTCCTGTGGTGTAGTGGTTGTAGCGCTTGCTCTATGATCGGGAGGTCCCGGGTTCGGTTCCCGGCCAGGCGACCCGAGTTTGATGGTCTCAAACAATGGTTGCCTGGGACTGGTTCAGTAGGGACGGAGGGGGCATGGGACTTACAGCGTGGGATTAGCCCTTGAGAGCTATTTGAAGTAGTAAAAAAAAAAAAAGTTGCTGTTAGTCTCCTTTTTCTTGAATTTCTGTTAGTTTTTTTAAGTTTCATTGGGTTTATCAGCAGTTTGGTGCCTTAACTTTTGGATTTACAAAGTTTCAGGGAACTACTGCAACGGNGGGGGGGGGGGGGGGGGGGGGAATGAAATGACCCAACACTCGTAGTCAAATGGTAGAGACTGATCTACATCTCTAATAAAATACACACAATAGACACTAGATACATTGGCTAGGTTATACCTCTAATCACTGCCTTGTAGATAGGACCTTGTGCCGCGGATATCTAGAGTATATATCTGGTAACGTCCGACCGAGCTATGACGTCGGAGACGTCAGTGAGATGACCTGCGCTACAAGGAAGATGCTCCAGATGTCAACATGCAGGCCTGAGCTTGCTTTTGCGAAAGCAGTGGTCTTGGACCCAAGGAGATAGAAGCATCGTGAAATGCGGACATAGAACCGTACGTAGGTGATGGAATCATTCCATGACAGTACATTGGTGAATTTTTGAGAAATATACCTACCTCTCAAATCGCTCCAATGCTTAGCGTATGGAGCGTTTTTGGTGTGAATGTTAGTTTGCCCCGCTGGCATTATATCTAAAATTTCAACACAATTCTTTCCCAGATCTTCATGATCACTTTGACAGAGGTGCAGAAACTTCCGCACCTTGTAGTTTCACTATCAACATGTTTTATTGTTAAATATACCATTAATAATCAATTTTGTTATTTTTAAATATGCTCACATAGGTGCTGTAACACCACATGAAGGTAAATATGCACTGAAAAATAATGGCAATTTTTGATCCACTGTTTGCACTGTATGACCACTTTCTTTTGTTTCTCCTGTTTCAGTAGCAGTCTTATCTGGAAGTCAACATCAGAATGGTGAAGCAGACTACAGTGAAGAACTCAACAATGACGAACTCCGGAAAATCAAACAAAACTCAAAAAAAGCGCGTGAATAAAATAGTTGTTCAGATCAGGCGAGTTCCGAGTACAGAAAAAATTACCAAAGTAAGGAAGAGCATTGACTCAAAGAAGAATGATAACAAACAGAACCAAGCGGAAGAAAAACCAAAACGAAAATACCGCAAAAAGAAGAAATCCCCAGAAAACGGTGAGAAACTTAAATTTTCCATTGTTGATTACTTGCGAACTTCCATGAGCGATAAATTAAGTGCCGATGAAGTTAAAAAACTGAAAAAAGCTGAGAGAATAGCAGAGAAGAAAGCTAAAAAGTTGAATGGGAAAATCATGAACAAATCAAAAAATCCTGTGGATGATTTTGGGAATTATGAGCTTCTGGACAACGATCCGGACGATTTTATGATACCATTAGATGTAGTAATCAGTGATTCTGCTCCTGTGTCAGAAGATGATGCAGAATCTCCTAAAGATGGAAATTCTGGGCAAATTATTACATCTGACATGGATCTTGATTTTAGAGATTCTGAAATTGAGGGAAAAGTTTCAGAATTTAATGATGAAATCTCCGAGTCCAACAATGAATTCCTAGATGCTGATATTTTACGATCAGCGTACAAAAATGTTTTGGAGGTGGAAAATGTAGAGCCAAAGAAGAATTCGAAAGGGACGCATTTTTTGCTTACTAACGCAAGTGATTCCAAGTGCTGTGTCCAGTGTGGTGCCTCGTTTACCTGTGCTTATAAACTCAGACGTCACATGCTATCGCACAGCGATGAAAGGAAATTCTTTTGCAAAACATGTGGAAGTGGTTTTAAAACGAACTACCATCTGAGCCGACATATGACAAACGTTCACTACATTGTAGACCTTCATAGCTGTGATTTGTGTGATAAAGAGTTTACATCCCGGGTAAGTTTAAAAGAACATAAGTTAGATCAACACCCCAGTAAGGTTAGCCATTTTTGTTCGACTTGTCAAAAATCATACGCCTCCAGAAAGGGCTTGAAGAGACATCAGAACCAAATTCATGTCAAAAAATGATTGGTCATATGTTCTCAACACAAAACAATGATGTTTTGCTGACATATTAAGGGTTTGTTCCTTGAACCCTGCTTAGTTATAGATGGATGAGACGAGCATACGAAAATGACCAACTCAGGTAATTTTTTTGTAAATCGTTGCCTCCCTTCCAAGCAGTGTTTGAAACTCACCTTTGAGTTTTAGGAGCCATGTGGCGCATCAAGCCCGATTTTTAGGCGCCATTGAAGATTTTTTAGGGGCCAAATTGACTTTTTGCCTATATATTACGGCGCATTAGTGAAAAGCTAGACACAATATGTTTTCGTAACAGAACTAGTAAGTAGCTGTAACTTGGGGAGGACAAAAGCACTAAGAATGAAATCAAGCTTTCACTTGTAGTGCTGAAAATTCCGAGTTTTTTCAATTCAAATAGATTTGTTTTTCTTTCTTTACGTGACTTCCTTGAAAATCCAGATTTTTAGGGGGCAATTTTTAGGGGCAACGTTGGCCGCAGAGCCTTCATTTTTTAGGTGCCATGGCCAATTTTTTAGGCGCATTGGCGCCTGTGAGTTTCAAACACTGCTTCCAAGGACTACCAGAAATTTCAATTCTTATGCTCTCGTTACAACCATCTGATTTTTCTGTTTCTTTAAGTCCTATGAAGATTTTAGCTCGTTGAGACATTCTTAAAATGAAACATTCCAAAATTTTTTGGATTTAAACTTTATTTTGTCATTTGCACCTTGACTTTAACTCAGAAAATGGGCCTCAGGACAAGGTATGAATTGAAGCACAATGCTACGCGCTGTCACTTCACAATTCCACAAGAAAAACGAATCACACGACAGGAAGTCAGAAATTCAACTCCTGAACAAGATACAATTGTTTTCTATTAACATTGTTTAAATGGCAAAAATACAAATGACTTCATTCGTATGATCGAACTTCCATTTGAGCTGCGTCTAAAAGACATATTAATATTGTCATGGGTCGCTTGAGGGGGGAGGGGGGCGCCACAGCTCAAATGGGGTCAAGCTCGGGGAATATTCCCTATGGAAAATGATGGGTACGCCGAATTCTGGTAAACGCTTTATTGTGTCACACACTAAAAAACACGGTCCAAAATCGTACACTTACGCCTGGGTCCAACAAAATGACCCCCTTTACCGGCCTGTTCGGCTCTTTATAGCATCGGGTGCACGCCCAGCAACCGACAGACTTCTCGCTTAGTTTTCCCCAATAAATTGCCCAATTTTGACTCCGAGGTGCGCATCAAATCCATCAACACTACCACCAATTCCAAACAAATGGTCCTCTGCGCACATTTCGAGCCTCTCTCACACTCTGAGACCAAAGTCCGCCTCCAAGGCTCGGAAATGTGTGCGGTAAGCCACCTGCCCACAACCACTGCTGGGTTTCTTGGCTGGGCCCTTTTGCCCCAGGCAGGAATCTCGTCCAGGAATTGATTTCAAAACTTCCCACTGTGCGAATTGTTTTCTATGTACGATTTTGAAAAGAAAACATGTGACCTTTTCTTCTCCTTCAGACCTTGTCTTGTGGCCCATTCTGTGTCAATCAAAATTTTATTTTCTTTGCGTTTCAAGGAAAGATGGTCTCTGATCATCCTGTATGAGTCAATGTACCTGGTAAAGCCATGTAACTATATTATAAGAATAAAATTTGTGATCTAGATTCATCAAGAATTTTCGTTTTATCACAAACTTGTTTCGTTGTAAAATATCTATAAAACTACATGTAACAATTTTTTCTATTTTTTGTAAGGAAATTTTACTTTTCAATTCGATTCTCCTGAGCTGAGGTCTTTGCAAATCTGTTGTACCTAAATTCATTTTTGCTGTCTCATCTTTTAGCTTCACTTCTGAATTTTATTATTTGTTCTCTGATTGTGTTTTTTAAAAAGGCCCTAAACCAATGCAAAACCTTGCAAGTGGTAGCATAAAATGAAAAAGATCTCAAGTTAATTTCTCCTTTAGAATTCAACCTTTTTATGCCCTCTTGTGTCTGTGTGTTTTTTTAAATTATTTTTATTTTGTCGCGCAGTAACTAGTTGTTAACTTGAAGTCAAAGCAGGGAGCAAATATCATCAAAACCACATATAAAATCAAAATGGATACACTTTAGGGCTCAAACAAAAGGTTTCGATGGCTCAAGTTGAAGGACAAATACCTCCATCACAATGTCCTAAAAACTCTAGGTTTTTGTTCCCCCCCCCCCCAAGAAAATCAGTCGAAATGTCCCCTTGAAATTTTCTGTGTTTTTTTTAATGAGTGCAGGAAATTTCCAAAAAATTCCAAGGGAGAATATGGATTAATTTTTTTTAAAAGGTGAAACTTCAATCGCGTTTCGCTTAAAGCAATCAAAGGTATGCTTTTTCTGACTTTATGCATTCATTTGCTTTAGAATCTTCTTTGACCAAGATCTTTTTAACATTTGTCATCCAGAAATGTCTTGTCATAGTTTAAGTTATCACAGTACACATCGTAAGAGGCACCTCAGGGGGGTTGTAACATTTCAAGCACTATTGATAACTTTGATTTCTGTGTTCCAAATCTTGTTAAGTACTCCCATTTTTTAGAAAAACATTGATCACATTTTTGCTTGAAATTTGACAAGCATAATCCCCTTAAATTCCATTTTAAATATCTATACTCTCCTCTAATTGAGTCTAGGGCGGTTTAGAATCTACAATAATGTAAACCACACGTTTGTGATGCAATCACACAAAGAAATCTTGCTGCAAAATTTTGAGGCTCCAGTGTTTAGCATATTTATATGCAGGAAATTTTGCATGTGAACTTTTTTAAATGAAGATCTAAAATTTACTACATCACGTTCTTGTAACAATCGCTTGTCAAATGCTGTATAAAAAGTTGAATGCATTGAAAAAATGCATTCAACCTCATTCAACTGCATTAAAAAATGCATTCAACTGCCGGGCTAAAACTAACTGAAATGATTTTGTAAGCTATGCAGACTTGACTGTTGCACACACATTTAGGTGCAACCTCTCCCCCCCCCCCCCCCCCNTTCACAAGGAAGAAGAAAAAATATTTACCCAAATTCACATTCTAGACCCACTTGAATGTTTGATGAAAGTTGTAAAAAGTACCTTTTTCCTGATTGCATCACAAATACGTTTTTAGGATTTTATCTTTGTTCTTATAACTGTCACCGCCGCAATTTGAAGATCTAATGAATGTTTAAAGCTACCAATTATGTTTTTTCCTCTTACATTTTTTACTGTGTAATTTCTTTCAGATTTGAGCACTGCCAACCCTGAAAGATAAATGTTCAAGTTAAGCTGTTTACATGGGTAATATTCAATTTACTTGAAAATAATCTTACAGAGCAAAGGAAGTAAAAGAAAAGTATATAAACCACATCGTTCAATGAGAAAACAAACTACATAATGCAAAGTAACAAAGCCACATAAATACATGTTGTAATTATTTTTGCGCCAATAATTCATTCTTATCAAGGCTGGAACTACAAACCCATCCATTGCGGTTTGCGACATTGCAGATTCTCAAACACTTCTTTCTTTTTTAAAAGATACACAGTCGTTGGCACTGTGCAAAATTTTGTATAAAATTTCTCAGTTGTCTTAAGAATATTCTGTTATAATTTTGTTTTAAATTGTTGCTTGTATTTTCTGTTAAGAAAATGAAGTATGAGCAGTACTTAGTTTCAGAAAACAGCAATTAAGCTTTGTGGTTTCTCTATTTCACTAATAAGACGCAGACAGCTTGAAATTTGCTTTCATTTATCTTTACTGGCTTAGCAGTGTTCAAATTCAAAGGAAAAGGAATGCTCATTGTTTTCACACCGTTTGACTTTTAAATTATGCATCCAAAAAATCTGAGCAGCAATACCAATAACTTACGTTAATCTGAAAAGATTTAAATCTCAGTTGCTGAGCACCCACTGTTTTTAGTTTTAAGCTGCACGGCTTATGTGTTCTGTTTCCAGCAATTTTTCACTACTGAGCCTAGATTTATCGTGTGTTTTACCTTTGCGATAGGCATCTGGAGCTTGTCCAAGCAAAATTTGTTACCAGACCACCTACAATTTTTTTTGTAATTAGTTGTAAAATTTCAACAATAATTTTTTTTGTTTTCTCAATTGTTCTCTCAACTTGTTACGTAATTTTAGATTTCTATTTTTTATCTCAGGCTTTGGATTCATTAAAATCTTATAGTGTAACTGTAACAAGGTGGAAACTATAAAATTCTGTATTTACGAGTATATGCTAGGTTCCACGAAGGTCTCTTGTAAAAACTGTAGACCAGTCTTTTTTTTTTATTCCCACTCCAAATTTTAGTGAAAAGAGTACTTGTGAAGTATGGAGAGGTAGTTGTAAGAACTCATTACGATTCATTATTTTGGGATCTCAACTATAGTTTCTGTCAAAGTTAGTTATTTCAAAGGTTCATTTCTAAAAACCTGCAATGAAATCAGTCTCCTAGTCCTCTCAGTTGAAGGCCAGTGGAAGCACCAAACATTAGTCAAGGCTAAAGGAATTTTGTTGTTGTGAAAGTGGTTTTAGCAATCTGAGTATACCTGACTTAAAAAATGATCCTTCCAAATTAGGAGTAAGAGATGGAATTTTCAAAAAAATTGTCTTGCAGAACGAACTTTTCTGACTTGAAAGGAAAATTTCTAAGTATGAATAGACGATGTACATGCAGAAAAAACTTTACTGCTTCAAGCAGCCTTGACATATACATGGGTTGTAAGTATAGTTGTCTTATAAATAAAGACAAGTACCTCACAAATTGTTGCCTCTGAAAAAAAAAAGAAGTTCGGTGTCAGTATAAGTGTCCGTTTTTTTTCTAGAAAACTTTTAGTACGGACCTGAAATGATGAAGAGTAAATGGGTTTTACAACTACTTCTCTTCAAGAACTAGATTTTATTAAAATTCGGCGTTAGTATCCGAAGAAGGAACTGATTTCGGGTCTCTACAAAGGGACCTCGTAAAAACTAAGTCTTACTTGTAAATTAGGGTATTCACTGTTTTCGCCTTTTTATGACTAAATGAACACTATCATTATTAGTACATGGTTATTATAATGGTTTATTTTTACCTTAAATTTTTCAAATTGAGAAGGGTTTCATCAAAATTTGTATTTACTTGTCTCTAAAGAAGTGTCTTTCTTTTTCCCACATATATTTTAAATTTTGTGTGTTATCCTCATTATTTGTTTATCGTTTTTTGAAAACTACCCCACATATCGTGTTTGACACCCAAACAGACAAGAAATTGAAGTAGATATCATTAAATTTTGAAATTGAAAGGAAAGCACTGAATCAAATAACGGATGAGACACTAAGAGAAGTCAGAGTTCTCTTTTTCATTCCTGTTAGTCCAGGCAGTAAAGTGATAGTTGTTCATGGTGCTTGGTAATAAAATTAGTGAAAGGAGTTTCCATCCCTGATGAAATTTCGATGGTAATATTTCCAATTTACTTGATTTACTTTGATATTTTATTTTTTTGAAGAAGGTTTGACTATTATTTTTGTACAAAATTCGGTTCCATTTTCCCCTGCTTTCTCAATAATATTTACTGAAAATTTTTCCTAAAAATGTGGTGCAGTATTGGGTTCAAAAAATTAAATATGAATGGAAGTTTTTGAATGAGATCTGCGATGCCTCACTTAATACTTGTCACGAGGAGTGGACTCTTCTCAATTGCCACAATAGTTATTTCATCAGAAAATGTCCTTCTCAGCCTGATTTTGTGAAAAATACATCTGAATGTAATTAGCAACGTTTGTAATACTATTTAAAGTTTGATTTTTCAGGACTGCACATCCGAATGAAGTTGTCCACAGTTGTAGATATCTATTGCACTATTTTCTGCCTACAATGAACATTTCCTACCTTCTACTCTGGACTACCATGTTTGAAAATGTGGGTTCTAAAATGTGTACCATATCTAATTGATATTTGAGCTACATATTGAAATTAGGAACTACACTCTCTCGGGCTCATGTTAGAAATAGCATGTGTGCCATAAGTTTCCCCATGCAGATAAGTGCTTTAATGGATCAGCCTGAAATTGTAGTTCCTGATTGAAAAATGTAGTTCATTTAAACACTTCCTCACCCTCTGAAAATATTACCTGATTACCTAACATGTGTCTCATTATAAATGTAAAAAGTGGCCCTGATGGAACTTGAAATTTCTCATTGTTTTTTTTCTTTTTCACGAGGATGATGCGTTGGCAGCCATAGGTATGGTTGCTGCTGCGCCAGTTTCCAGCTTACCCAGATTTTTTTACCTTGCGTTCGGGAAGAACCTTTCTCTTGTTAATTTTTAATACTGTTTTAATGTTTTGTTTTACCAGAAATGAAGTACCTATGTTTCTTGTACCTTAGTAATGTTTAACTGTTGAAAGAAGTCCTTTGCCATTAAAATATTTCTTTACGGAAAATAAACTTATTTTTGCGATTAGCTCCTGCTTCTCTCTCATTTTTTTTTCTCCCAGAAATCTATTCCCGTTTAAATTTAGGTAACCCAGCAGGGCAAAGTTTGCCTTAAAGTGGAGGAAAAAATAATATAACTGTATCACAGTCTAGAGAGGTTAATTCTGCATCATTTGGCGCCAAGGACACGCAATAATTCTGAAAATTGACTCTTCGGCAGTAGTATAATTTTGAATACAAAAAGGGGAATTTGAGAAAACTGCTTTTTTAGCTCGCTGTTGTTGTTGCCAGTCTTAGGAATGAATTCACTTCAAACGCTTGTAACCTTATTTATAATGCAAATCAATAATTTAATGGAATTTTGACTCAGTAGGTATTTTTGAAAGGAGCAGCAAGTGTGCTGTATCAAAAACCGAAAAATTGATTTATGTTACTTCCATGCGGGGTTTTCCCCGTGCTGAAAAAGTTTAACTATTGTTAGGTATCCCTGGTAAAAATTGGCAGTAGAATCTGTGTTCCAAAATACCATAGACCTACAGCCGGCTGTAAGATTTCCAATAGCTGCCATAGCGGGCTACACAATTTCTTATAGCTTTTTATAGCCGATGGCGATTAAGCAACAGCCAGGCGATAAAGTGTATGCCAAACGTTACTAATTACGGATGCTAGGACTCGGTGAGTGTTTGGACTACTGCTCTCTTTTTGAGCTGTAGTATCTTGATTTCTTTTGCGAGGAAAGCTCCGTATGTTTTATGAGCGCCTTCAGTTTCGTATGATACCGTGCAATACCTCTGGTGTGAAATAGTTGCTTCAAGCGCCGTGGCACGCTGCGGCGCGGCAGGCGGGCAGCCATCGCGAAACGCGCATTGGCGCCTACAAACCTAACAGGGATACTTCACGCGTCGCGCAATGCGTGAAGTATCCCTGTTAGGTTTGTAGGCGCCAGTGCGTCGCCGCTCCGCTTTGTGTTGGGCTCTAATATTTAATTTGGCGGAGTCAGCGTTATTCAACTCATGATTTTGAAATGTTTATGCACATCCTGTATGGATTATTCTCATTTTAACGGATGAAAAAAAATATGTATTAAAGGAAAATATAATGTGTGTTTTGTAAATATTAAGGTGGTTCTGTATCAAACTTAATGATTTCCAAAGCACACGAATTTCTACACAATTTCTTTTAGCCTTTTATAATCGATGGCAAAGAAGCAACAGCCAGGCGAGAAAGTGTAAAGCCCGGCGATAGGAACTTTAGCCCGGCTGCATAATTTTTTATCGCTTCGTATAGCCCGGCCGTATGATTTTCTCCGCATTCTACAGCCAGCTACATGATTTTCTGTAGCCTTCTTTAGCCAGCTACAAGAATTCCTATGGTATTTTGAAACGCAGCTCTTATCGTCAATTTTTACCAGGGATATATGTATAGAGGAACATGATCATAAAATTCCGGGTCATTTTCAGGTCCAAGGATTTATTCACATCGAAGAATTACTTGGTCAGTCTCAATACTTAAGGCATGGAGAACCTAGCATAGTTACAGATCATGTCCATAATACCACTAATTTAACTAGTTACCATATTTTGCAATAATTCGAGATTATTTGCAATTAATACGAATATTATTGCTACTTACTGCGTTGGAGTGTTGTAAATGTTGCCTAACCACTAACTGAAGGGGTTCCTCTCGTTGAAACTCATCACAACAAAGTTGCAATTTTTCTTTGTATTGCATTTTTCCTATCTCTTTAGGATGTATGGAATTCATTCTATTGATTGGTAAAAATCGATTTTAATTTTGACCAGCTGATGTAAAAATATTGCAATTCCTTCCTTCCTTGCAATTTCATTGTATTAAATCGCAGCTTTATTTCTATATTTTCCTTGCTTCGTGTTACTTGGGTCTATTAGGAAAGATTATTAGGTAAAATCCATCAGTAAGTGCCCAATCCTTAAGGGTGGTTTCTCTTCGTTGATCCTGGTGCCGTTGCGCGCCTTCGAATGAGAGAAGAGGCAATTTGTGGAATCATAACGCAAAACTGCGGAAATTGGTACCCAATACCTATCGGCGGTAAAACTCCCAAATCTCGTATGGTTTGCGACGTCGCAGTCTTTGAATTGAAAACTATTCAACATCAACCCTTACAATTTCGGTGATTTTGTTTTTCTGCGCGAAGGAACTTTTGAGAAAACTTCAAAGAATAATAAATGATTTGAGCTCCTCTAAAAAAATAAAATGAGAGAAGAGATTTAACAACACCGCAGACGAGATACCTGATGTGAGAGTTTCACCGCGGTCGAATCGGGAATTCATTTTACTCGCCCCCTCCATCAAATGTTCTTTTATTAGGTATATAAAGGGATGGATCTTGAAAAGTTTGTAAAACAACGAATTTTAAAACATTCGATGCCTATAAAGACAGATAGTACAATACTTAAAATGAGAGTTAAATAAGTATTTATTCATTTTACATATTTGTTTGTATTTACCTACTTAGTTACCTACACGAACAATTTTTGAGGTGAAACAACCCATTAAAGTTAAATAATCTTACCGCAAAACCTACTTCACAAACGATGCGATTGCTGGAGTGTACTTACAATATACGTATCCTTACC